>LPNX010002491.1:1020062-1220461 GCA_001517045.1 Pseudotsuga menziesii
TCTATCTGCACCTAAAGACAAGCATACACCAGTACCCTGATTCTCCAGCCACTACTGGAAGAAGGCTAAGACATGCCCTAGCACCACCCTTCCACCCTTATTTGATTTTTATTAGTATGATGTTAACTTCTTGGACTCTATCATATGCAATTACAAATACAATTAATTTCTTCAACACTCTGTCAATAAATACCCTCATGTTTTATGCGAACACCTCTCTTCACCATTTTGGATGCACCTCTTCACTATTGCAAACCTGAACAACACGAATTCTGATCTGGTTAGCATAAACTAATAACTTGGATTTCACAATAATTTCATGTACAGTATCTTGGTTATACAACTGACTATTATAATGGTCGAAATCATTCTTAGGCATTGGATCTCTTAAACACCTCAATCAACGGTGGAGAACAAACCAAACTTAAATCGTTTTTACGATTTCGCTCCCATCCTGGTAGTTAACTCACCTTCATGTTGAACCAACGAAATAGATTAGGATTGTCACATCTAGATCAACGGTGGACCTCAAACATCATAGATTCGATCTGATAAAAAATTTGTGCACATAAAATTTGTATTAACTCGTGCTAGTTCTTGCAGCAAAATCGTTGTTAGCCATTGATCTATCTCAACAATCGATTTCGGTCGTCAATCTTGATCCTATTTTCTCGTTGATTTTTTATCAGCGAAATCTCCTGTAGTCATTGATCTTCATCCACCTCTAGATTCCACCATCCGATATCAAGTTGTGACTTTTCGCACTTTTTTATTTCCGCACTCATCTTGAGTCCTTGGTGTTTGTTTCGGGTTGTTTCCTGACCATAGATCTAAGATGGGATGTAGTATGCAGATTGTTGAACCATGACATTTCTCAACATGTCTTTCCACACTTAGCTTTCTACCTAAACCATTCCACAATGTTGATCTCTTGCGGGCTCTTTCGTGACCGTTGATCTTCTGGAATGCAGGATGCGGAGTGCAGGTTCTCAAATGCTCAAACATTGCTTTCACACTTCTTTGCCTTCTGTTTTCTACACTAACCTTTCTGCACAGTCGATCTTTCACGGAAATCTTTTTGACCGTTGATCTTCCGGATCGTGGGATGCGAAATGCGGAACTGTGACATTTCCCACATTCTTTTCGTGATTCTTTGCCTTCCTCTTTTCTCCTTCTGCTTTCCATCTTCGAGACTTCAGTTTGTGGAAACCCATATTATCCTAGACCTTGATCTTCCACTTTGCATTTTTCGCTTTTCTTATGAACCATTGATTTCTTTTGCGGGCTCGTTCCTGGCCGTTGATCTCTTGTTCAAATTCGGATTTCTTCTTCCACATTCCTACTTTGTGGAACCCTCCTACTACCGTAGATCTATTGCGAAATTCTCCTCAGCCATAGATCTTCATATACTTGCAGAACTCTTTTTGACCTTAGATCTTCTGCGGGTCTAATCTCGACCGTCGATCTATACTCTTTTGCGAAACTTCACATTTTTCGCATATCCTTTGTGGAACTGATCCTTAACCATCGAATCTCATGCGGGATGCTTTCTAACCGTCGATTTCAAATCGAATGCGGATCTCACCATGACTTTGTGGAAATTCTCTACGACTGTTGGATCTTGTGTGGGAATTATTTATGACCGTCGATCTTTGATTCTTTGTAGAACTCGTCTACATTCACTATTCCTTTGTTTTAACACTTGGCCAATTTGATGCAAACTAACATTTTCTTTATTTTTGACATGTTGATAACTCGTACATGTGAACACCCAGAAGTAAACTGACTCCATGGTTGGATAACCAGTTCATCAAGGAACTAGACCATGCAATCTAATGAATTTTATCATCAACGAAACCCCTCCTTGTGGGCATCCTCAAACGATCTCTCAAACTTGTGAATTTGACACTTAGTCAAATTTCTATCTTTAAAACCTAAAATACATTTTCTTTATTTTGGAAGATTCATATTTTCTTCCTCTGAGACTCTTTTGATCAACTGGGACCATGGTTGGGTAGAGAACACACAAGTCTACAAGACCCCTATGTGCTGCAGGAATTTATTCTAACCCATGATTTAGGGTGGTAATTCTCTTTAGACCCTCTTAGACTAGTTTTGACTATTTATCCATGCTTAGTCAATTTCCTGATTTCCACCAATTGCCATATTTCTCCAGAATGATGTCACATCATCTACTTTGTCATCATAGGCAATGTCTTTTACGAATTTGCCATCAATTACTCTATGTCATCACTACCTTTGTCTTTCCTCTGACTTATACTAAGTTCACCTTTTGTCTTTTACTGAGTTCACTCTACCATCATGTCCTTTGCTTATCCTTTGTCATCCATGAACTATTTTGACATCAATGACAAGTGTAATCCATATTGCCAACATCTTGAAATTCATTGACTTTCCCAAATAGCGAATCAAACTTGCCTTAGCTTTGTTTTGGTGATTTACATTCAACAATAGGAAACAACTGACTATCTGAAACATGCAACCCAATCAAAACCATGTATTCATCAAGTTTGTTCCGATAAGCAAATATCTCAATTTCCTTTGTAAATATTGGTTGTGATTTAGACAACATTTTCCATAGAGCTTTTGATTGTAGAAGTTGTTTCATTTTAAGTTTCCTATTATGATAATTATGGGGAGTTAAGAGATCGACGACCTAGACTCAATCATTCTAACAAGAATCATAGAGAGAGAAAAAAAACACTACAAATGTGTCTTACAATCTCCAAATAATTGATAGTAAAAAAACACAATCCCATGCACAAAACAAAGACGTTGAAGGACAATTTATGCTAAAACAACTTATCAAAAACTAAATTTAGTGAGAAATTCTACAATTTTTTACTCAAATGTTTAGATATGAATGAAAATTTGCAGATCTAAAGAGAGATTCTCTTTGCTGATGTGATCTGTTATCTAAATTAGTGCTAATATAAGAAAGCAATTCACATAGTAACATGAAACAATGATCTAGATCCATAGAGCCATGAACATACATAAGTTAAAATCTCTCAACATTTTAAAAACCTCACAAACAATAGAACCTTAGCTTTGATACCATGTAGATGCCAAAATAATATCACAGATCATGAACTCTTCTACAACACCAAAACCTTCTACAAGACATAAAGCAAGATTTATTAGATATGTTGTACAAATACATGAGAAAGCTTTATGTTTATAACAACATAATGAGATCTAATGGATAACTATTACAACCGGGTAGATAAAGATGGTCTGCATAAGACTAGCTTCCAAGAGTTGGCCTACAATCATGACAACTATTCAATTAGATAGTTATTTGGGAAAGAACATCAACAATTCCTACGGAGTCATTTAATCTTGTGACAAACTTACCTCCCATTATTGAAATCTGACAATATAACTTTAGAGCTCCCAAGTATCCAAAACTCTCATCAAATTTCAACTATTTAGGTTGATATGGAATTGAACAAAACCTATAAAAACATCACTCCTACATACATACAACTTGGATGATCAAGGTGAATTTTTTTTTATAAGTGAAATTTTGTTAAATTCTAAATCCATATTATTTTTCTTAAACCATAAACTATTCAATAATATTACTAACAATATATATCTTTATTCCAGCTCAATCCCATTTACATTTGTATAAAACCATATTAATTAATTATATTAACTTAGACTTAACAAAACAATAATGATCATTGCTCGTTTCTTCCTTTTCAAAGAGAAATCATTATGGTCACGATGAACATTACCTTTTCCCTATGTTAATAATTTTAATAATTTCACTTTTTTTTAGTAACTTCAACCCTCAAATAAATAAAATCTTTTTTTATATTGTCCTTAATGTCAATCTTCTAAATTTAGATAAATTCAAACTCGGAAAAACGGTTTTTAACATACATGCTTTTCTGGTTTGAAAAAAATTCAAAAAGAAAAATGCTTTCCCATAAAACGAAAAGCAAAAGCAAAAAGAAAACGAAAAGCAAAAGGAAAAAAAAAACAAAAATCAAAAGCAAAAAGAACAGCGCTAAAGAAAGCAAAGAGTACGGAACGGCAATCGTGGAAGGCAATCGAGAGTATTTATAAGTTCTCACTTGTGTTGTATTGGTATTCATTGAGATTGTGGCTGCTTGGATGTCTGCATCATCAGAGCTTTATTCATCCGATGGCTTGAAGTACTTGACTACATTTGAAGCTTGAATGTCTGTGATGAGGTGCTTGGATGTCTGTGATGGATAATAGCAGAATATTGGAATGTACGTTTTCTGGATGGACGCTGTTTCACTAATTTTCTGGTTTTAATTTTTTTTATAAATTATTGATTTTCGTAATTTTTATTTTACAGGATGCATACAATCAGAAATATGTCCAGGAATATTTAGGAATATGGTCACAGCAATAATTTGTGGCTGCTTGGATGCCTGTGATGCAGAGCTTTATTCATCTGAAGCTTGGATGTCTGTGATGCGGTGTTTGGATGTTTGGTATTAATGAGCTTGGAATCTGGATGTATGCGATGGATAATAGCAGAATACTGGAATGCTGTGTTTGGATGTTTGGTATTAATGAGCTTGGAATCTGGATGTATGCGATGGATAATAGCATAATATTGGAATGTAGGTTTACTCAATGGAGGTTGTTTCACTAATTTTTTGATTTCAAGTTGTTTTAAAAATTCTTGATTTTTGTAAAATATTTTAATGCTTATGTTCAGAAATATTTAGGAATATGATCAGAGCCATAATTGGTGGCTACTTGGATGTCTGTGATGCAGAGCTTTATTCATCTTATGATTTGAAGTCCTTGAGTGCAATTGAAGCTGGGATGTCTGTGATGGGGTGTTTGGATGTTTTTTATTAATGAGCTTGGATGTCTGTGATGCAGAGCTTTATTCATCCGATGACTTGAAGTACTTGAGTACATTTGAAGCTTGAATGTCTGTGATGGGGTGCTTGGATGTTTGGTATTAATGAGCTTGGATGTCTATTATGGATAACAGCAGAATATTGGAATGTAGGTTTTCTAGATGGAGGCTGTTTCACTAATTTTTTTGGTTTCAATTTGTTCTACAAATTTTTTATTTTCGTATTTTTTATTTTCCAGGATGCATATGATCAGAAATATTTGAATGCTTATGTTCAGGAATATTTAGGGAGCCATAATTTGTGGCTACTTGGATGCTTGGGAGCCATAATTTGTGGCTACTTGGATGCTATTTAGGGAGCCATAATTCGTAGTTTTTATTTTCCAGGATGTATATGATCAGAAATATTTTAATGCTTATGTTCAAGAATATTTAGGTAGCCATAATTTGTGTCTACTTGGTATTAATGAGCTTGGAATCTGGATGTATGTGATGGATAATAGCAGAATATTGGAATGTAGGTTTACTCAATGGAGGTTGTTTCACTACTTTTCTTATTTCTATTTGTTATACAAATTCTTGATTTTCTTAATTTTTAATTTACAGGATGTATATGATCAGAAATATTTTAATGCTTATGTTCAGAAATATTTAGGAATTTGATCAGAGCCATAATTTGTGGCTGCTTGGATGTCTGTGATGCAAAGCTTTATTCATCTTATGACTTGAAGTCCTTGAGTACATTTGAAGCTTGGATGTCTGTGATGTGGTGTTTGGATGTTTTTATTAATGAACTTGGATGTCTGTGATGCGGTGCTTGGATGTTTGGTATTAATGAGTTTGGATATCTGTAATAGCAGAGTATTGGAATGAAAGTTTACTCAATGAAGGCTGTTTCACTAATTTTCTGTTTCAATTCGTTTTACAAATTCTTGATTTTCGTAGTTTTTAATTTCCAAGATGCATATAATCAGTAATATTTTAATGCTTATGTTCAGAAATATGATCAGAGCCATAATTTGTGGCTGCTTGGATGTCTGTGATGCAGAGCTTTATTCATCAGATGATTTGAAGTCCTTGAAGCTTGGATGCTTGGTATTAATGAGCTTGGATGTCTGTACTGCGGTGTTTTTTTTTTCATTCTTCTTTTCTTATCTGATGACTTGAAGTCATCAAGTTCAGTCCCGGTTCTTTATTAATTTGTTTAATAAGTTTTCACAACGTCACGGGAGAGGTTTCTATTGATCTGGTTTCAATTTGTTTTACACATTCTTGATCTTTGTTACCTTTAATTTCCAGGATGCTTACTTAATGCTTTAATTTAGGAAATATGATCAGAGCCATAATTTGCTTACTTTATGCTTTAATTTAATAAATATAATCAGAAATGTTTAGGAAATATAATCAGAGCCAAAATTTGTTCATAAAAATTAAATGCCTTGCCCATCAGTAGATTACAATCCAACAGTTTCAGGAAATTTTGTCGGTTGAGTAAATTGCATTGCGGGCTATTAACTTTTGTATTTCTTTTGTGATTTGTTTTTTTTTTAACTTAAATTTCTTGAAGGTAGAATGAATGCTGGCAAAGTTTTTTTATCTTTTATTTATTTAAGAATGGTTTGTGTTTATTGGTCTATTTTTTATTTTGCATTTTCTTCTCATTATGATTCTTTGTAGCCTGACATTAGAAATTTAGTAGAATATTGGATTTTTTGATTCTTATATCTGGTGCTTTATTCTCATAACTGGTGTTAAAGTGTTGTATGGAAATTTCATGTTCATCAACAGAATAAGGGACAAATTCATAACTTTGAAAGATTTGTTTTGCCATTCAATTCTTTTCATACTTATGCAAGATCCTGAAGAGTGGAATACTTCTCTAATGATGAGAAATACTGACCGAGGTCTTCAGCTATCCGTGTATTACATCTGGTTGAAGGTCTGTTTTGTTTTTTTTTTAATCACATGTCTATGCTTATATTTGTGTGTATGATTCATGATTAAAGTGTTCTCTATTTGAACACCATAAATGGAGACAGTTTCTGCTAATTTTTNATATTTGATTTTCATTACTGTATTTAGTATGCTGGATTTTTAATATTTAATATGGTTCATTATCACTTGTGCTCTCTGTTTTAGGTTTCAAACAACATTGATGGAGTCTGCTTCTTCTAAATTTTTGGTTGCCTTCTACAAATTCTGTGTAATCTTTTACATTAAGATTTAACAGACAATTGGAACTGTTGATCTAAGTTCAAATTGATTTTTAAATGAAAGTTTAAATGGGATGCTCATCTACAAACATAATACATTGCTAATGACAGGCTACACTTTTAGGAAAGGATGAAATCGGATTTTGCATCAGTTGTTTTCTATTTCCTGAGATCTGTGATTTGATGTAACTATCTTTTTCCTATGTAGAGCCCTTAGTTGAAATGCATCCGAGTAACACTTCAGGAACTACTACACATTTGAAATTGGATTGCAAAATGTACACTATATTTTCATGTGTATATTGCGTTTGCATATAACATGAGTGCAAAAATTGTCCTAGAAAAACATAAATGCCTCAGCGTCTTCAAAAAACTGGACACTATCATTTTCTTTAAAAGTCCAAAATGAAAAGTCAATGACTCGGATTAATGAGGAAAATAACCATTGATGTGTCCTTTTTCTTTTACGTCAATGTACTCTGAAAGATTTCATAAGGATTAATTGTAAATTAGAATTCAGATTTCCAAGATTTATGTTAATTCCTATTATTTATGACCCTGTATCCTTATAAGGATACTCTTAGGAGATTGTTTGATTGAGTTCTGCATTAGTTGTTTTCTATTTCTCGTCATTTTAAAGCTTTTTATGCTATGCATGATCCTCAAGTGAAACTCTCCCAAAATGATGACAAATCCAGCCTAATTTCTTCTACATATATACACTTTATAGTGTTGTGGAAACATTGAATCCTCGGTATTGTTGCATTAATAATCTTAAAATAAAATTTTATATATTATATTTAAATGAAATTATAAAATATAGATATTTCTAACCTTCTTTATACTTCTGTTTATCTTTCCTACAACTTTACATCTAATTAAGTATAATATATTTATTGTAAAATTACAGTCCTAATTGACCTATAAAAATTGCAAAGTTAATTCTTAATTCTGAATGCTTGCGAATTGCTATGTCATTTTGTTTTGAACTATGATTAATTTCCAAGAATATTTTTATACGGTAAAATCTTCTCTGTGAACTTTTTATTACAGATGGTAATTTATCCAGCATGGAGTGGCCTATTAGTAGTCCACCCGTCAATACTTAAGGTCTTTAATTCCATTTCTTAGAAGATCTAGTTAACTTATAATAATTGCAAAATTATAATCCTAATTTTGAAAAGTAATTTTCAAGTCTTAATTCCATTTCTTAAAAGTAATATTAAATATTTTATAGATGATTTATTTTAGTTACATCTATTTTGTCTATAATAATAAATTCACTATCAACTCAAGTTAAGCTAAATTACATAAATATAAAATTTGAGTAAAAGCCTATCTTTATTCAAAATTTCATTTTAATATTTATATGATGTAGTTTTAAAATTTGCTTTGGTCCTTTCTGTTAAGAATTTCTTATCAAAATGCCTTGCTTTTTTTTGCTACTGATGATTTTGTCCAATCAATTATATTTTATATTTGATTTTGTCCCATCAATTAAATTTTATATTTTTCATGATGTAATGTTTTTCTTTATTGGTTAGCATCAGGTTTGTTGATTACAACTTAATTGTTTTAAGGTTTAAGACTCTTTTTCTTGTGATATTGGCTTATTATACATTTTTTTATAGTTCATTTGAATGGGATAACAATGACTGATCATTGATCATTGGTGCACCTAAAAGTAAAGTGGCATGAGACAAACAAGTCTTGCCATCTATTTTATTGAATTTCAAGGAACAAGAAACTTGGGAAGCACCAAATTAGTCTATCTAGAGTCACTGCATACTAACTCAAATGTAAAGTATGGAAACCATTCCATTAAACATTGAAGAAAGAAAGTGATAACAATAGCATGCACTGTGGAGGAGCAACAGAGCAAGGCGGCACTAGGGTTCTCCCAGGTAACACAGGGTGAAGGGCGGCCAGGCCACGTCGGTCTGCCCACGAGCATCGCCTTCAGGCCCCCTATAGCGTGCCATGGCGGCATTAGGGCAGGGGGGTATTTCCCCGGTCGGTGGGGATCCCGTAGCTGGACGGGAGGAGCAGGTCGAGGTCGGAAAGGAATGGGGGAGTCAGCCAGGTTCTAGGAAAGGCAAGAAGGCTGGGTTGGGGGGCTGCTTGCCGAAGACGGCCTCTATCACGGCGATCCAAATCCGATCTGAGGCAGTCAGAGACAAGATTGAATCCTGGAAGGAAAAATCCCTAATAGGGAAATTTGTGGGGATATGGCCGAAGGAGAAAGACCTAATTAAATGGATTAATGGTGTATGGAACCCTAAAGGCCACTACGATCTTCAGTTAGGCTCAAAGGGTTTCTTCACTATTATCTTCTTTAATCAGGAAGACAGGGATAGAGTCATGGAGGGAGGCCCATACTTCTTCTTCTCGGCAGGGTTATACCTGCGTCCATGGAAGGAGCGTTTTAACCCAGAGACAGAGGACATGACAGTCGCGCCAGTTTGGATTCGCCTCTTCTCTCTTTCGGGTGAATACTGGGATATGGAGACTCTGAGGGACATTGGAAATACCCTGGGGGAATTCATAAAAATAACAGAACAAACCAAGATCCAAAGGTACACTGCCTTTGCTCGGATTTGTGTCTATATGGACCTCTCCAGAGAGCTCCCAGAAGCAATTAGTCTCAACTGGGAAGACGAGGAGTGGATCCAGCCCATCGACTATGAGCAACTCCCCTTCAGATGCCGCCACTGTCATGACTATGGTCACCTCGAAAGGAATTGCCTTAAACTTAGCCCTAGGACTGAACCATCTGCCCCCCATCAAGGTAAGGACTAGGAAGCAGATGGGTTTACTCAGGTCAATAACAGAAGGAGAAGCAAAGGGGGAGGAAAACCCATCACGAAAAAGGAGCCGGTGACAAAGGAGAACAAACCAGGGAATCCTTTTGTGGTGCTAGAGTCAATGAATGAGGACGAAGAAAGTCCAGTGACGAAACCGGTTTCGAACCAGCAGGAAAACCTTCCCAATCCCCGAAAGGAGGAGGCTGATCAACAGATGGAAGGTACGGAGGAGGAGGAAGGCAAAGACATGGAACTAGGTGAGTTGGACCTAGACGCAATCGAGGAGGAATGCAGGAAGAAGGGGCAAGGTTATGTCTCAAGACGCTAGCTTGAACTCCTTCAAGAGGCAATCATTCGAACAGGTGCCCTTGAGAGCCTCAGGATCGATCCTGATGCCCAGAAAGGTAGCAAGAGGAAGTCTTCGGAGGAGGAACTTCGAAGAGGGAGGAAGACGAATAAGCAGCACATAGTAGCAGTTGGAGTTCGACTGATTGAATCTGGCCAGTATCCAACAATCAGGGTGACTTTCTCTGAAGTTAAAAAGAGTTGTCAATGAAGATCATATCATGGCCCAATATAAGGGGGTGTGGCAACCCCAGGAAGTGGAAGACTCTAAATCAAAAAATTAAGCAAGAAACACCAAATATTCTTTTCCTCCAAGAAACTAAATGCAGTTTGGGGGGTTTAGAGAAGATTAAGGATAAAATATGGAAAGGTGGTCACCTTATGGCCCTAGATGCAGCTGGTCAATATGGTAGTGTGGCAATCTTCTGGCAGCCCCGGACTGTGGAGTTCTCTATCTGGCGTGCCAATAAGTTTGCCATAATGGCATATTTTTGTTTTTTGGATTCGAGGGTGAAGGGCTCCCTGGGGAATGTTTATGGCCCTAGCAGCTTCCATGAGAAGCAGTCCTTCCTAGATTTCCTCAACTAGTTCAAAGAGAAATCAGAGCGGGGGACGTGGGTGCTCGGTGGGGACTTCAACCTGATTGCCAATCTGGGGGAGAAGAAGGGTGGTAGATGCTTCCTGGATAAATAACAGGAGGCTTTCAATGATTTTTTGTCCCAGAGCTCATTGGTTGACGTGGAGACAGGAAATGGTTGGTACACTTGGAACAACAAGAGAAGGGGGGAGTATATGGTGGCCTCCCACCTGGGTCGGTTCCTGGTGTCTGAGAATATCATGCACAGTTCGAGGGAGCTTCTGGCTGATGTTCTCCCAGCAGCTGGCTCGGACCACTGGCCCATTAGCCTTTCGTGGGATTGGTCTAGCACCCCTATGAGAAAACCTTTTCGTTTTGAACACTTCTGGATGGAGCACAAATATTTCAAGGACCTTGTCAGTCAATGGTGGCAGGAGTTGGTCCCCCCCCTAGAACCATTATGTACCGCTTTCAGTAGAAACTCAAGGCCCTGAAGGAAAAAACTCACATGTGGAATAGGGAGGAATTTGGGAACATTTGAGGACAAAAAAAAACCGTTATCTGAGCTGGACCTCATTAATAGACAAGGCATGGAAGGAGTATGGGATGAGGACATAAAAGTCAAAGAGAAGGATTTAATGAGTTAGCTAGAGGCTAGGGAAAAGCAGGAGGTGATTTTCCGGCAACAGAAGGCGAGGGTCAAATGGCTGCAAGAGGGCGAAAGAAACACCAAATTCTTTCACAACTCGATGATCCACTGACAGGAACAATTCCAGAATCCAGAAACTTAAGAAAGGAGATGGCTCTAGGGTGGAAACTAGACAGGAGATTGAAGCTGAACTCACCCTACACTTCTCTGAGATTCTCAGAGAGGATGGAGGGGACAGAAGCCGGGATATTGAGCAGATCACCAGCTTAATCCCTAGGGTGGTCACTGGTGAAAATAATGAAATGCTGACCAAGCCTATAGAGATGCAGGAGGTAGAGGAAGCGGTCAACCAAATGGCCCTAGGGAAAGCCCCTAGACCTGATGGTTTTACAACCAACTTCTTTCACCACTTCTAGGATTTTGTCAAGGAGGACGTGTTGGCCATTATTGAGGAATCCAAAACCAAGAGGGGTGTCCTCAAAGCCTTCAATGCTACCTTCCTTACCTTAATTCCCAAAGGGGCAGGGGCAGACACTCCTGACAAATTCAGACCGATAGCGCTATGCAATGTCATCTACAAAATTATCTCCAAGTTCATTGCTAATCGGCTCAAACCCCTTCTCCCGATGCTTATTAGCCCAGAGCAGTCTGGTTTCGTGGAAGGAAGACAGATCCTGGATGGGGTTGTTCTGGTTCACGAAGTGCTGCACTCGCTCAGAATCACTAGGACTCCTAGTATGATGATCAAACTGGACATAGCCAAGGCATATGATAAGCTAAACTGGGAATTCATGGAGAAAATGTTAGGAGCCTTTGGCTTCTCTCATGCTTGGGTGGAATGGGTCATGGGTTTGGTCACTACGCCCTTCTTTAACATTCTCCTTAATGGTTCCTCGACCAATACTTTCCAACCTTCTTGGGGTATTCGCCAAGGAGACCCTCTATCTCCCCTCCTCTTCATCCTTATGGTGGAAGGTCTGAGTCGCTTAATTGTTGCCTAGGCAGGTCGTGGGGAAATAAGGGGAGTTAAGGCTCATGAGGGGGCCCCTCCTCAGACTCACCAGTAGATCACTGACGATACCATGCTCATGGGGCACCATTCAGTCCAAGAAGCGAGAAGTTTCAAGAATAGCTTGGATCTCTTCGCTAGGGCCTCCGGCCTGGCGGTCAATCCTAACAACTCCCAAGTTTTCTTTGTCAACACTCCCCTGGCCACTCAGCGGAACATTTTAAGAGTCTTGGGGTTTGCGAGAGGGGATTTCCCATCCAAATACCTTGGGATCCCCCTTGGGTTGGGGAGGCCGCAATGGGAGTCCTGGCAGGAAATTTTGGACAAATTGAAACAAAAACTTTCAAGCTGGGCGTTGTGGCCTTTAAATTTCCCCAGCAGACTGATTTTGTTCAAGTCCATTTTACAAGCTATGCCGGCCTACCTCTTCTCGATTTTAGTTGCTCCCAAGTCCATCCTCAAGTAAATTCGGCATTTACAACGTAATTTTCTCTGGGGGGGCCAGGAGGCGAAGGCCAAATTCTCATTGGTGAGTTGGGAGGACCTCTGCAGGCCCAAGGAGCAAGGCAGTTTAGGCCTCAGAGACCCTGAAGTGATGACAAAAATTCAAGGAGCCAAATTTTGGTGACGCTGGGTAAACTACTCCTCGAAGCATTGGGCCAAACTCTGGCACATGAAATACGCCTGAGATAGGCCTATCCATCAATTGATTAGATTCAATGAGTCCCCAAACGGCTCCCCCATTTGGTTGAAAGCTTTGGCTGGTAGGACTATAATCCATGAGCATAGTTTTTGGGAGATCATGGATGGAAGCAGGGCAAAATTTTGGGACGATTCATGAAACCAGCTCCCCATCCTTAGCAGGGATCGCCGTTGGATTGACATCAAGCAGCAGGCGATTGAAGGGGGCAGGGTTCAAGTGAACCAGGCGTGGTTGGTTGGAGATTTCAGGGATTAGCACCATTGGTACTTTCAAGAGAAACCTGAACCCACAAGTGAGGAGGATTGGGAGGCCTTTCAGGAGGAACTAAACAAACGTTTCATCAAGGTTCAAGAGGGTCCCGATGTTTTAAGATGGGGATACACGTCCAGAGGTGCCTTTAACATTAAGGAGGCCTATCAAATCAGGATCACTAGTCAAGCTACGATGGATGATATTTGGAAAAAAATATGGGCAGCCAACCTTTGGCCCAAGGTTGCTCTCTTTGTTTGGCTGGTTGTTCGAGAGAGGATTCTCACTTGTGACAACTTACGTAAGCGGGGGGTCCAAGGTCCTTCTCAATGCTATTTGTGCTACTGAGAGGAGGAATCCATGAACCACCTGTTGGATAGTTGCACCTTTGCAACAAGGGTTTGGGACAAGGGAGCGATGGTATTTCGTCGGAGCGATAGAAGGCGTGGCCAACCATCTCGGTCCCTACGTGATTGGCACCCAAAATCCTTCAGAAACCCTATCATCAGAACAATCTGGGAAGCCTTCCCAGGTATGACTATGTGGTGGTTATGGAAGGAATGGAATGCTCGAATCTTCAGGGATCAGCGTAAAGATGCAGAGGCGGTGTGGAAAATGGTGAAGGACAACCTGCTATATTCCATTCGATGCATGCAGTGGCACAATCAGGACAAGATTATCCCTAGAGAGGAAGCCCAGATAGCCGCAAATTGGGGACTGGATAGATCCATGATGGATGGTCTGCGCCAACGGGATAAGTTATGCCAAACTTCTAGCCCGAAGTTTTGGTCAGCCCCTCCTCCCCTTGTCTTCAAGCTGAACTTCGATGGCGCTTCCAGAGGCAATCCAGGACCGGAAGGATTTGGGGGTCTTTTCCGTGACCACGATGGTAGGATCACGATGGTATTCCTAGGCTCAATAGGGCAGGATACCAACAACTCAGCCTAATTGGAAGGTTTAATTCGAGGTTTCGAGGTTTTGATCAGGGGTTCCTTTTTCCCAGCGATCATCGAAGTTGACTCCAACACTCTCGTCCAGATGGAAAAAAGGATGATGAACGGGAAAACGTCGGAAAAGGTTTCTCCCAGCTGGCGCCTTGCTTCCCGGTTGGACTAGCTGCGCACCCTTCTCCTTTCTTACCCAGCGGTATCTTTCTGCCATGTCAGACGGGAGGCCAACAAAGCGGCTGACTGTTTGGCAAATGCTGGCGTGGATAACGGAGGAGGCTTTCGATGCAACAGCTTGGAGGCTTTTGGAGAGGAGGATTGGGCCCATCATTGTTGCCAACTGGCCACAAGGAACGCTGTCAGGGAATCACAGATGGTTGGTCTGGCAGACGGGAGGACAAGTGGTGATAGGAGGCGCGAGCACGCCTACACGAGGCCAGCCTAATGTTGTGTGATCATGTTGTTTTAAATGTCCGGCGGTTAGGGTGGCTGTACTGCACCATTATTTTTGTTCATGTAGTTGGGATTGATAAGATTGGCACTATGCAACGGGATCATCGGCCAGCTTGGGATCATTATTACCTCAGGCAGTACTGTGTCATCTCCAGTACGAAGGCTACCATGTTCATGATTTGCATGACGCAGGCTAAGGTCAGGGATGGGAGCGCTCCCACATGCGCTCCTCTGTTTAATTCTATGAGGGCTGGTCCTCATCCCACTGTGTATCGAAACTCCAGGTTTAGGCTATCGAATCTGACTCCCCCCCTGTGCTACTCCCTTGCGTTTGCTTCAGTGGGTGCTTCTCAGCGCTGCTTCCTATCACTCACCCTCCATTCGCAGCTTGGTGCTATGGCGCCCAAATGGCGAATCAGGAGGGATGTTTTTCCTGGTGAAACGTCTGGCCAGTATGCTGGAAAAGGGAAAACTATCTTGCACCGAACCCGTCAAACAACTAGGGCTCAGCTCCAGGCTCAAGAGGAGGCTGAGCAGTTTAAGGAGCATGTTTCGCTCGGTATCTGCAGAGAGATTGAAAAGGTGGTCAAGGAGTTATGGGATGAGGTGAAAAGTATGCCGCGGGAACGTCTGCATGCGGAGGTGGCGAACTGGGTGTTGGATCCTGGCAACACTGCAGGCCGTGCCTCAGCCTATGATCGCATGTTAATGACCTATTGGGTGATGGTGCGCCTGGTGGGGCATTCTTCGGAGACGCTGGAAGCTAAGAGATTGGGGAATGTGGAGCCTATGCATTTCTGGAAGGACCACCACAACAAATGCCACACAATGCACCAGAAAAATTGACATTCTCGCAGCTCGTTTGGGGTTTCCTTTCCACCCGGTTGATCATCAAGCTCTGGAGATCGCTCGACCTCGGGCAAGGGATAATAGAAGAGATCCAACAGAAGGTGGTGACCCAACGAGCACCCTGAAATTGGCAGGCTTCCAACAAGCAGATGCGGCATGTTCTTTAGGATCCCAGCAAGCAGTGGTGGCGCTTCCCCTGTCTGGCGCGCCCCTTTGGGGACTGTCTCCTCCTGGTCAGGTCTGACTCTCGTTTTTGTCTAAGCTTTTTCAATGCCTAGTTTCTTTCAGGGCTTAGGTTATGTTTTTAGTTGCTTTGGTAGTCGTTGTAGCAGTAACAGTAGAAATTATGTAATTAATGGGGATTCTCGAGGTTATAGGCACCGCAGTAAGTCTGTTTTGACAAGGGATGATCAGCTCAGTATTTATGCTCATAATTTTGATAGTATTTCTTGTAAAGGGGGGAATGGAAGACATGGTAAACTCATGTATTCCTTGTGGCAACACAGACCAAGTCTGAATCTGGACAGGGTCCAGCCAAATTGGGTCACAACCACCCTGTTTTTGGGACTGTTCTAGATGTATATCCGCTTTATAATTTCGATTCTGTAAAGTACTACAAGTTTTATTTACAAAAAAAAACATTGAATAAAGAAAGTGGAGGCACCTTGACTAAGGTCAAAACCTAATTCTGTTTCTTCAAACTTGACCTGATAACTCTTGAGAATAAACATACGAAGAATGGAGACATCATCCTCATCCAGTTTATGTTGGCCGGGAAAACCACCATTAGTCATTTTAACCAGGTTGACATACATTTATGTTTGATGGAACATAATGAGCATTAAATAACCTTTTACTAAGCTTACAATATTTCAATACAATAAAAGGCTTAGGAAAATACATATAACGAAAAAGGACAACAAAGCCCATCAAAATGTTATTTATTTATAAGTTCTTAAGGTACTGTTTTATCTTGTTGTTATCTATTTAGAATGCTTTCCGAGTTTCTTTATCTAAAGACTGGTACAAAGACAAGTTCCAACATAAGAATAAGCATAATCTATTGCAACACACTCAATATTGACCAATAACATTACAAGCATTAACAAGGTCATTACTTAACTTCATAATTTAGTGCAGGGCGATGGAATAGACAATTCTAAAAAAAAATTAAATGGCACAAATAACTTGACAAGCACCAGTAAATGGAATATAATTTGCAAAATATTTGTAGCTTACAAACTCAGGTTAAGGAGGACCATGATTATCTTTTGTTTTCGTGTCACCAGAATTCATCCTGCCATGGTATATGCCCTTAATTTGATTTCCTGGATAAACTTTGCAGTGCAAGAAGTGCAAGAAGTAAGAACAAATCCAAAAAGCTACTGCCTTGGACAAAAATTGGAAAATTATGTAATAATGTGTAAACTTATTTTTGTGTTTCACTTGGTTTCTGTGCTTTCTTTAGAGTTAATAAAAACTCATTGGATGATCACTAGTTAGTTTCCATTTGACCAACTTACTGTTAAACGATCTTTTAAAGTCTAAATGTGGTGTTTCTATAGTTACTTAAACAAATGCTTGTTATCTGGCTAGGTTTACTTGGTATTTATAGTGTTGCATTTAAACTATAAAGTTTACAAAAGGAAGCTTGTATCGAGTATGGTAGTTCATTATTATAATTTGGAATAGTATCTTTAACAAGTAGATTTTTTTCCTGAGTAAATCCATGCAAACTTGTGGTTCTAACATGTTAAAGGTTTATTCTCTTTTTAGGCCACATAACTGTGCAGTGTTGAAGAGACAATATAGAAGAAATTTTTTTATAAGACTAACATGCATTATTTCTTTATGCAGTAGTACGCTGCTAGTGATATTCATAAAAACGAATTGCGATTCTCACAAAGAGCATTGGGCTAGTAGCTGCTAGTTCTCTGAGCCCTTGAAACAAGGAAACCTCATCTATAGTGTTTGGTATCTAAGTTCAACAGATGCATTGAATAGAGTTACAAAATCTTTGTTTTCGTTAGATCCTAATTTGCAGAGGCAAACATACGTGCCAAGTTTTCAGTAGCCTTATAAATTTTAATAAGCTTTGTTTCTATTTGTTGTGTACATAATTAGTGAATGTTGGCCAAAAACACATGACATTGCAAGATCTTTATGACTTGATAACATCAAAACAATAACAATATAAAGCATGGAAAAAAAACTCTAGAAAGATGATGGAAAAAATGATGTCTCTAGATCTTATAGTTTTTTTTACTTCTTCTTTGCTTGGCTTATGCTTGTTTCCTTCTTTGGGTGTCTTTTGTATATTTCTTAATTGGACACCATTTTAGCATCTAGTAGTGTTATAGATACTCTCACAATTCTGTGACCACCAGTCGTACTCTCTAGTTCCATTGACCTATTCCTTGATGTTTTATGGATATTAATAAACTTAAATGATCTTATCTTATGTTTAGATACTTTGAAGTCTAGGATCAATGTATAGACTAGAATGCTTAGAGACCTAGTTTTGAATACATAGAAAAACTAATGATAGTGGGTACCTTGCTAAAGGCCTCTGTTCGGTCTTTTGGATAAAGATCCATATACATGTGTAAAAAGTTTGAGTCCATTCCCCCTGTTGGTTTTTCTACATTGTACTAAGTCTGTCATGCAAGCTATTGGAATGACAACAAGCCCTATGATGGCATGTGCTTTGTTGAAGACATAAGTGCGGTCTTTTAGCTCATGTATAAGAGGCTTCGAGTTCCATTCCCAGACTCGGTGTTTTAATTCTATAGCAAGTCTAGTATGTAGGCTATCAGAATTACAAAACTAATAATAATGGGTGCCATGTTGAAGACCCCAATTTGATGTTTTGGTGAAGTATCAATGGGCCATATCCATGTATAAGAGGTTTTGAGTATACAAGGTCAATCTAGTTGCCAATTTCTCCTTTTGACTGGTTAAAATGATAAGATTGCCTCTTACTTTATCTCCCTTAACTTCTTTGGAAGGAAACTTGAATCGGTGGTGAGTAGCAGAAATCATCATTTATAATGAAGCTATCTGCAATGGCATTATTAGAGGAAATTTCAACTCAAAATGGGCCTTTTAACTTTAACTCAAATTCCATGTAATCATGTGTTAGCCAATGAAATTTCTTTAAATTTGAAATACCGTATAGGTCTTAAACACTTTTTTAATATAAATTTGGGGATAGGTATCATAATAAAAAAACTGCTTTTTTTGTTTGTATTTTCGACATATCTCCCCGTGTGTTTACTCGAATTTTGATCGGGAGAGCTTGTTGGATGCATAATTAAATTCCGCATCCAATGAGTACCCACTCAGCATACTTTTGATGGACCCTCTACCCGAAAAACAAGAAATACCTGAAAAAATGTGATGATGACATCATCATCACGTTTTTTCAGGTATTTCTTGTTTTTCGGGTAGAGGGTCCATCAAAATTATGCCGAGTGGGTACTCGTTGAATTCCACATCCAACGAGCTCTCCTGATCGAAATTTGAGTAAAAACACAGGGAGATATGTTGAAAATACAAACAAAAAAATAGTTTTTTTCTTTTCTTCCACCAAAATTAATAAATATTATTTTATTATTTTAAGTATTATTTTATTAATTTTTTTTAGGAGGCCCATTTTGAGGTGAAATTTCCTCTAATGTGATCTCTTCCAAAGTAGGTCTCTCACACTCTCCAAAGATGCGGTAGTCTGCACATGAATGGCTACCCCGCACATGAATGGCAAATTTGCAAGCTTAAAGAATCTCTATTTTGGAATGCGCTGCAATGGCATTGATGTATTCTATTGTAAGAGTTTCACTAGATCCATTTTATGCTCTTCCAAAGTAGATCTCTCACACTCTCTCAAAAGATGGGGGAGTTCACACATGGATGGATAAATTTTCAAGCTCAAAGAAGAAGTAATGAAAACCACTCTAACCAGGATACAAGAAAAGTTGTGTTCTTCGGCTAGATTTTTCTCTTGTCAAATTGGCATTAAGTATCATAAATAATTCCTGGGAGATGGGAATTACTAGTCAACTGGGAGAAAGAAGCAATCATCCTTTCACTCATGTAGTAATAACTCACTTCATTAGATAATGTCTATGTCATCTTGGAAGATTCCCATGCAAGATCCATGGTAAATAGAGAAACTGGTAGTCATTTCTTGTAAGCTATGGATTATCCATGTATGTAGTAACAATTAGGTATCAGGCCATCAATCCATAGGTAACCCTTGGCTGATTATATCTATTAAGAATCTTTGGAATCCAAGTGAAACAATTAGGAATAATAGTGATGCAAGATGAAACATGACATTTGATGTAAATTGGACTACATTGACTCTACTTATACTCAACCTTCATCAGTTATTTCTCTTTATGATTCTTTTCTTAGTTGATTAATTGGACTGTGATTTTTAGTGTCATGACTAAGATTGGCGATCCATTAGGCGATCCATTAGGCATCATCATTGCCATATGAGCTTGTTATTTGCTACTTTTGTTTCCATGTAGGCAATAATTGTTTTCTGTCTATATCATTTTACTTTAAATGATGTAAGAAATAGTTTGCTCTAAGTAATGATGTCTGTGAAGTCTTGAAATAAGTCATTGGAAATATTAGTTATCATTTCTATTATATTCATTCCTATACATTTTTGTTTCTATGGGAGACATCAAAGGATACCCTCTCTTCCCCAGAATATCTGGTAGGAGGGTGGCTCAATTGCCAGCCACTATTGTGGTTGGTAACCTCTAAGGATTTTATTGTATTTGAACTTGTGAGTATGTGATTTATGTCCTTTTTGTTGACAACATGCTTTTGGTGAATGGTTCAACCAATTAAACTAATCCTTCGAGCTATTTTCCTCTCTATATATATTGTTGGAAAGAATGTCTAATAAAAATATCATAGGAATCCAAAAAGCTCACAATATCATATCAGTGTGTTACGTTGAATGTTGATGTTTCCAGAAAAAATACTAATGACCAATATGAAGTAAGTCTATCTCAACTATGATACTGTTAAGAAAGAGCTCACGTCTCTTATATTATTGTTTTTTTGTGATGTGTTTTTTTCTTCATACAAATTGATTACTACATTGTGGATTCATACCTTGGATGATCATGTCCAACAGTCATACAACACAAGAAGCGAGTGTTCTATTGAGTTTGAAGTAGATGAACCATACAAGGTAATATTTTGAGGCTAAATATAATTCTAGTAGTGTCTTTGTCTTTGTATGCTAATTATTTCTAATGATTAATCCATTTTGAGAATGGGAAGTAGGAAATGATTCTACCATCCTCCAAGGAAGAAGGCATTTTAATCCAGAAGCGCTATGATGTGTTCAATGATGATGGAACACTAGATGAGCTTAAAGGTTTTGAAATAAAGCGATGAGGTGAACTGAATGCATTCCTTTACAAGTGCATTCAATTCCTTTATTGTGTTAAGATTATGTGTTTTGAATGCATTCCTTTACAAGTGCCTTGAATTCCTTTCCCTTGTGGAAGTCATTAATTTTGATTGATCATCTTTTCAACCATTTTGGAAACATACATTAAGTTTTATTGCTATGACTCATTAATCCTATGTCTTGCTGATATTATGTTATACGTGAAAGGAAATCAACATAAGGAAAGCATAAGTCCTTTCTTGTCTAAAAATTTGATATTTCCTGATACCATGCATTTCTACCATAGATGATGACTAACCTTCTGTTGGTCCATTCCTCATTTCATCTTCTCCCTCTTATGTAGAGTGTTTAGACCTTTATCGCATACCAGGCCCCACATTCTTCTTTATTGAGTACAGAACAGGCTTATTGGTCCTTCCTTGTGAATACCCAGCCTTCAACCATATGCAGGAGGGATAACAAAATGGCCAATTTCTCATTCAATTTGGTTGAAATCATTGAAGCCCGTAATTACTTTTAATTGCAGATCATGTCTCGTGCAATGTATAGCATGGCATTTTGTGGCCCTTGACCTATTTTAGTTATATTGATGTTGATTGCTTTTTTACTTCTCAACTGTCTAATGCTCAAGACAAGCATAACACGACTAGAAATGTTTTTGGTGATCACAAGGAGAATTGGATTTTGAACTTTACCATCATTTACTAATGCTGAAGACAAGCATAACACGACTGGTAATGTTTTTGGTGATCATAGGGAGAATTGGATTCTGACCATGATTTACTAATGCAACAACATCATGACGACATATAGAAGGTCAAACAAAAAAAATGTTACTGCACTTGTAAGAACATGGACAGCTAAATATGCATATGCAGCTACTTTAAATTCCTTAGTTTCATTTGGTCCATCTAGATCATACCTATGAATCTAGGAAATTAATATCTTGATCCTATCATCTCCTTTTTCAAATCAGGAACTTGTAAGAATCTAGAACAACCATCACTAGAAGTCTTCTATGGCATGGATTTGTCAAATTCTAATTTGAAACAACCAAGTACTATGTAATTTGTTGCAAATCGGCCATGATCCTCCTTATGCATTTTGTTTCGCTATATCGAATTGTGCCATGAAAACCCCAAAGGACTGCACATTGGGCATCAAAACCATCTAAGACTAGTCAAAGCAACCTCAAAAAATCTGTTGTAATGGCATGAATGGACTTCCAAACCCATGTTGCTATAGGATCAACATTGATTAATTTTAGGGCTGTTGTTTATGGAAATATGCCCGAAATTTGATATTGAGGTTCTTTTGATGTTTCTGTTACAAGGAAACGCACCATACTATGCTCAGAACATGCCCAGATTAGGAATAAGGAATATTACTGTTGTTTTCATCCATGGGTTTACCTTGATATGGAGGTTTCTTGCTATTGATGCACAGAATTGCCCAAAAGTGCCCAAAATTGCTTCTTTCATGCCCTTGATTAAAAGTGATGTTGTTTGAAGCTCCTTCGATGCACAAATTATTAGGGTTGATGCTACTCAAAATGTGCCCACATTTGATGATATAGGGGACTAGGTCGCTCAGACTTTCTCAAATTGAAGAATCATTGTTGTGAGGAAGCCTAAGCATGTTAGGGAATCTATCCAAGTCTAAATATTCATGGTTGCTATGGATGCATTAGGCTGGAAATTGCACTACTGACCAAAAATTAACTGACCATCATCCCATGTAGGAGCCCAGATACAATGTTCATCCCATGTAGGAGCCCAGATACAATGTTTGGAGGATACACAGTCCTAAACAAGCAAATTACCTAGGGCCTGAATCTTGATCATCAAATTTCCACAAATATTCATCTAGGTCGTCCATAACAAAGCAGGTCAGCAAACAAAACATCATGAACATCCAATGTACGAACATGTCATCCCCACCAAAGTGTGATGCAAATCCGAAGTGGACACCCAAGCAAAATGGGGAGTAACATGTAGTATAGAAATAGGTGATGAAAGATAAAGACTAGTGTATATCCAGTACAGGGAGAATGGAGTCAATAGTCATCAATCTAAAATATCCACTTTATGAATGATTAAGGTAAACAAAGCTGATATACCCACAATTCACCTTAACATGTCGCTAAACAATGCTGAAATAACTTGGAAGGACCCTAAAAGCTGTCACACTCAAACAATGCTATGACAAGGTGTGTCTTACTATGAAGTGTTAAACCACCAACAAATCTTAATAAATGATAAATGATAGACAACACATTCAGAATTAGAACATCAAATTAAATTTAAAGAGTGAAACCCTTAGCATTAAATTCCTTCCATGTAATAGATCTACTCTTCTTTTTGGCCTTCCAAGCATTTTCTTCTCAAGTACTCTAGCATACACCAATAACAATTTGAAACCCAAAATTTTTGTGTCATATTAAAATAGAAAACATCTCAAAATATTCCATAAGCCTTCCATTAGATATTCAACAAATCTCCAAGAAGAGAGAAACCCATAAATCAACCATGAAAATGGATTAGGAAGGGCTGGTCTTAATATATAAAGAGTGTAGCTCTACTTCCTTTACAATAGAATAATGGGTTCCTCTCCTAGATCCACAATTTTCTCATAAAACTCTCAAATAATAGACAAAAGAAATTTCGAAACATTTTTCTCTCCAAGCAAAATAATGAAATAATGTTAGATGATAACCAATTCATGTTGTGACGTCAACAATGGATAAAATAATGAGACGGATAAGCAATGTGTCTCCTCCTCAAGGTGGACATCTCCTTCATCTAGGATATGAACCATGAAATACTCCTCAAGGTGGAACATGTGGCCTCTCTAAGTGAAACATCCCATCTCAATGCATGAAATCCTATGCAATAAAACCTCTAAGAGTGGGAGGCCTCCATCATCTTAGGCATGAACCTACTCAATGTGGTCTGAAGGTCCACCTAAAGGGTCTCTAGTGTGAAATCCCCTGAAGATGATCCTCAAAACATGTGCAACAAGATCTCAATACATGGATTGACCCACTCGAAGGTGAAGTGATGACTCAAAAATGAAGATCACATGCCAAATATAGTCTTCCAAGCTAGGACATCACCTCCAAAATATCCACAAGCTTCATCTCCAAGGATTCAAATCATAGAGGGATGTGCTAAGGTCCAATGTATATGAGTGAAAGAGTCAACCAATAAATTACCATCAATTCACATGCTAAGTCAATAAAACAAACTCTAGATCCAAAGATGAAGGGAATAACCTCCTCAAAACCTACAATGAGAAGTTGTTAAGCCAAGCAATAGGAGACCAAGGGAGTGATCCAACCAGGATGGAAGAAGAACATGTGAAGAACAAATCCTTATGCCAAGGTTACCCAAATGCATCAGATTATTCTATCATTCAATGAAACCTTGCTCCATGGCAATCAAGGAAAGTGAGACCAAAATTTCTTGGCACACTAGAACCAAGAAAAATTAGATCAATCTTTCTTGGCTAGTTATTTCATTCAACTTTTTGTTTTCTTCTTTAACATTTTCACATTGCTAATTAGGAATAGTTGTTAGATTGATTATATTTGGCACATTCATAATTGTAATTTCAATTCTTATATGCAAGGAATTTGTATTAATATTGTATTGGAACTACCATGAACTTAGGTGAAAATCTAAATCCTTATTTACATACCCTATGGGTTATCACTACCATGAAATGGTATCATATAAGTTTCACCATCTATATATCTTCATAACTGTTGCATGCTTGAAACTTAACAGTGGATGTTTCCCCCCTCTTGTTAAAAAAAATCCATGAAAATGTAACTAAATGTCGCTAATTCCCTTGATTGCAAGAATAGATGTAGAGAAAGTGGAGGCAATTCATTGATCTTGTGAATGACCCAATCCAAACTATGTACATGATCATATGGATTTATTGGAAAGTAAGAGGAATTTTTCTATATTCATTTCGGTTCAAACATCAATGATGTTTGTTTTGATAAGAAGGTAGGGGAGCCCATCCATGAAAGGGTTTCAATTTTATATTTTTATAGAGTTTAATTTATTAAGCTTATCGAAAACATGAGCTCTCTACAGTTATACTTGTATTTACATGATATAAAATTGGTAGATCGGCGGGCTATGGTGTGAAACATCTTTAATTCTCATATTTTTCTGGGCATTGCACAATCTATTGCATTATCGGTATTTTACATTCTTTGTTGCATTGATCTCTTGATTGGGTTGCCTTTTACACATTTTCCTTCCCCGCTACTATTTCTTTGTGTTTTCAACTATCCAACGCTACAAATTGATTAGTCACCCATGAAATCCGAGCAGGATCATTATTAACATTATAATATTATTTTATTTAGCATCATGTTTTCTTATACTAAGATGTGTTAGGGATCATGTTTGTTACAACTTGATAATATGATATAAACTGGATATTAAAAATGAATACCTACAATATCTATTGAAACTAGGGATATATATTGTGTTTACAAGATTGATTTGCATAATAAATTAGGATATTGTCATAACTTTTTCAATCAAAGCACAATTTCTACTCTCTTTTGTTTTAATATCACATACATTCCAAAGAAATTGTGTATACCATTGGGTTGATGCATTTTCAATTGAGTTTTAAAAATAATTGAGACTGAGAACATCTACATCCTATATATTCTCTTTACAGAGGTTCCTTCCTATCTAACTTTGTATATGTTGCTACTTATTACTGAATGTATATGCATTATCTATATAAAGTTTCTTTATAATGCCCCATTTGGTTTGGTATAGAAAGCATTGCACAACTTTTGCACTTGAAATGGATCGATGTTGAAAGTTTATTAAGTTTTTATTACTATTATCATAAACCTTTGATCATATTTTCATTTTTAATTATAATTTAATTTTCAAAGTTCTATGTCATAGTTTAACCTTCAAGTCACATATAAATTAATTTAATACCTTATATTCTTATTTCCTTTTGTTTGATAAATTATTAGTTTTAAACTTTGTTAGACATATAATGTGAATACTTATTAAATTATTAATTTTAAACCTAGTTAAAAATATACTTTGAATACTTAATAGATGATCAAATTATATTTGTACCATGTGACCACAATTTTTCATGTACCCATTCTACTTATCAAAATTAGAATTCACTTGTACTATGAAGATTATAACTGCAATAGTATATGCACTCAAGGATAATATACTTCTAGCTTATATCAAGGTGAGCTTGAGCTTGATATGCTACGAAATTGGGTAATGCTTCTCTACTTTTCAACTTATTCAAAGTTTTAATTATTCTTTTATAATACTAAAAAAAATGTTTTTTCTATATTTACAAAAAAAATAATTAAAAATTGTCGTTTTCTCTCAACTTTCGTGAACATATTGTTTTGATGAACATACAATCATTTCATAATTGAAAACTAATCATAAATAAGCAACCCAGGTTCATTTATTTTTATTTGGATACTTTCCTGTGAACTTTGGATGGTCATATCAATTTGTTATTTAGTTTTTTTCCCTTGTTGTATATTTAGACATGTCCCAAGTTTAATTTGAGAAGGTTCTAGTTGTGGTTGCTCAAAAAATCTCCTATTTTTTACATTTGATTTAGTAGTTGGGGAACATGGGTTTTTAGCCATCATTTTAATGTATTCCTGGTCTATTCAGAAATTAGTTTCTAATTAGCATTTATAATCATTGTTGAGGGTGTTTGTGGAACACAAAGTATAATGATCATCCTTGAAGGTGTTTATGGAAAATGAACTAAACAAGCATTTTAATGGATTCCCTTTAAGTTCTATTCACAAAAGTCTTTACTCAAGTATATAGTAATCATCCTTATAATAATTGTTGAGGGTGTTTGTGGAACACAAAGGATAGCAATCAGGATTTATAATAGTTCTTAAAGGGTGTTTTAGGCAAATTAACTAAGTTATGGTGTCACTTAATAAGGGCAAGGGGTTTAGGGTATCATCCTCAAGTATTTGGCACCCCACACAGAGAAGAGGATCTGGGTTTAAGAATTATTTTAAAATGGTATATCCCTATGGCTCATTTGAAGACTATGTGTTAGTGTTTTTGCATTGTGAGCCTCTTCAATAAATTGTGAGCATTTTTTCACTCTAAAACTCTTCAACAAAGTGAAAGAAAAAACATTATCTAATAAAGTTTCAAAATAATATTTATTATAATGTTGAAGCTAACCATTCATAAACACTTACTCAAGGCATACCTCTATCTTTTGTTATAGCACTAATTTGCACTTTAGTACCCCAATGGCATCAAGCACTCATACTAAGGTTAGTTACCCCACACACCCCCTCCCAAAAAAAAACCTTGTTTCGGGTATTTCACCGTCCTTTGATCAATGAGGTCCAATTTCATGATTCACTCATGTATTGTGTTCAAGGAGTTTGAAGGCTTGGGAGGATCAAGGCAGTGATGGATTAGGTTCAAAGCGAACCAGGAAAAGGCTCTAAAAATGTTGACAACAAGATCAAGTGATCCCTATGTACTTATTGTTCTTTATTCACTAATAGAGATCTCTCATCTCTCCCCCCCCCCTGCCCAAAATTCATTGTTAAATCATTTCGTTACATTTTATTCTTATTGGTATAAAGGGATTATCCTTCTTGATAGGATAATTAGAATTTATTGATGTTAAGTTTGTTTTATAACTTGATTCATGCTTATTTGTTACAATAAGATTTGAGAAGGGGATTATCTTTCTTGTGTGCAAGTTCCAAGATTCATCAAGGGTAATGCTTTGGAGTTTGTGCAGAAGCTATAGGAAAACCTATAGGATCCATGTGCATATTATCTTCTCTTTCTCTTGGTTGGTTGTGCCTTTTTCTTGTCTCTTTCTATACTCTTTAGGTTTACATCATTTCTTCTTCTTCTCAGATTTATCCTTTTTATTTTCTTTGCAACCTCTAAGAATCTCTACTCTATACTTGTGAGAAATGTTGTATCTTCACCTTCTCATCTTTAATGTGCTGGACATACCTTAACAATTCCACAAATTTATTAGCTAAGCCATCCATAGTCATATATCATAGTTTTAATGTATGAAATTCCTTGATTTTTCCATCATATGTTTCTTCTTTTATTTGATTTTATTGCCATCCAAAAATATGGTTGATTCACAATTGCTTGAGGGATTGGAATATCTTCCATGGTAATCATAACTTCAATATAAACCTTCAATGTTTTATTCAGTAGGTTGGTAAAATCTACATGTTTTCTTTCTCTCCATGTATACAAAAATATGGATTGTTAGTTAACTAGTCTTTTAAGACATTGTTATTTTCATTCCTAGATCTCATATGGCCTCGTAGTGCTATAAGTATGCATTGATACCAATATATAATTTACCATCTTAGACATCATTTTTCTTTTTAATTTATTGCGGAAAAGCTAGTAGTTATCCATAACATGTAGGAATAAACTATTTATTTGATTTTCCTCTTGTTTTTAGCATAAAAATTTTGACTATCAAACATGTTGAATAGTTTTATTACAGATATTAATAAATGCACAACAATATTTAACTTACATTTATTTTGCATCGTTTTCTTTCCTTATCAAAGGCAATCCAAATTTAATAATATGAATGATTCTATATGCTTTGGAATTTATTCTAGCTCATAGATGCAATGTTCTTTTAGCTATAAAGAATTGTGAATTGTAGGCATGCACACGCTTCACTAAATGCCAAGGATTCCAAGTTGAAAATATAATTAATTGTTTAATAATAACTAAGGTATATTTGTTACCTTGATATCATTATAAGTATATGTATTCTATCACATGTGGTGTGTGGTGTGTTTATGCCTAAGGTATAATTTATCACGGACAAACAATATAATACTTACACTGTGATAAATCTATATCAAATATAAGGTATATTGCACAAGTTATAATCTTTTTTGCACTTCAAATGCAATAATTAAAGGATTATTTGATATATATTTAACCTTTGGTGTTTTTCATTACCATTTGACATATGTTACAAGTAATGAATTTTATTACCATTTGACATATGATGTATGTTGTAACTGTGTTGATGATCCAACCATATAATCCGACCATATGTTATAACTATGTTGCTGAATTTCATTACCTTGTAATTGCAAGTATATGTATTCTTACACATGTTCTGTTAGAATAATATATGTATTGTACATATACTATTATTGTAACACTCTATATTAAACCTTGTTCAATTTTCATTGTCATTTAACATTTGATGCATGATGTAACTATGTTGATGATCCAACCATATAATCTAGCCAAATATAAAGTATTAATCCATGGTTTTAAAATTCCATGTTAAACATGTTTATCGGCATTCCAATGGCGGCATGATATATATAATCAATGTCTATGGATTAAGTTCAAGATACTAGACACGATTTGGTTAAAATATGTTCTTCTTAAATGCATTAAGTGTTAATTCATGATACTTCAACACTTGGTTTACTACCGCCCTTCGTTCCTTTCACTTGTAATGTACTAACAATTTGGCAATCGTTGAGCTCCATAGGTGGTCCTTGTGTACCAAGGGGTTTTAAGATTTAGTCATGGATTTCCTAGGCACTTTGAGGCTACAACAACATAAATATTATAATAAAGTTGAGTGCTTGTGATAATGTTTCATATTTATGTGTTATTAGTATATGTTGAGTTGTTGCAATAAGGTTATACGAGAATGTAATTGCCAAGTTTAAGAGCAACGAGGGGTGGTCGAGAGATATTAAGTGTAATATTGGAGTTAAACAAATGTTCCCCCTCTCCCCTACCCTATTTGGCATTTACATCGATAAGCTAGAAGGTTGTTCAGAAGAAGCAAGCTGTGTTGGCACGTTCTTAGCTAGAATAGTCATCATCCTTCTTCTCTATGCTGACGATATTGTTCTTCTGGCAAGGTGTCCATCTGATATTGATAAGCAACTATGACTTCTTAAGGATTTCTGCTCTACCATGGGTACGACTGTCAACACTGACAAAACAAAAGTTATGATTATCAAATCGAAGAAGGACACTTACGCTAAATTGGTGTATCACAATAGAAACTTGGAGGAAGTGTCTTCTTACAAATACTTAGGAATTGATATTCATCACAATCTCAACTGGAACTATAGCATTGAGAAAAGGATTAATGGAGGGTGGAAAGCTTACTTTGGTCTCGAAAATAATTGTAAAGCAGCAAACCTTGTGATGTGGGATAAAAAGAAGTTCCTCTTTGAAACTTTTGTCACTCCGGTTAGATGCGATGTTTGGGGTTGTAGCATCTCTAGAGAATCTTGGAGAAATATTGATCAAATCCAGAAGCTTTTTATAACGCATAACCTCAAAATTAAAAGCAATACACCATATCCTATTCTCCTTTTAGAAGTGGGTCTTTTCCCTATCGAAATCCTAGCTATGACTAGGCTTCTGTTGTACAAGCACAAAATCAATAACATGGGAGACCATAAAATTCCTAAGCTAGCATTTAATTTTGGCCAAAAACACCTAAGGCTCAAGTGAGGTTGCTATAAAGATACCAGAGCCTGGTTAAACCACTGGGAGATCGACGAAAATATTGCATTGCAAAATAGTAATAATATCAAAAATAGTGTTACTTCTAAGTTTAAAGAGAAACTGTGGTGTGGGAAAGATTTAAATGCTAAAAGAAAATTAAGATATTATAAGGAGGTCGTCAACCCTACTCTAGAATATCAAAAGTATCTCTCTGTCTTAACCAATTCAAAGAAAAAAACTAATATAGCCAAGATAAGAACGAACTCTCATGAGCTCCATAGTGAAATAGGTCGATGGATTGTTCCTAAAACACCATGGGTGGAAAGGATTTGCCACCTATGTGAGAATAGGAACACTAAATATGAAAATCACTTCCTCTTAGAGTTCCCTATGTACACCCATATAAGATCTCAATTTCATAATCTTTGTTGCAATACCGACCTTCTTAGCCTTTTAACTTGTCAAAATTATAGTGAGCTCGGGGCGCTTCTCACCAAGCTCTTTGAGCATAGGAATACAATTTTAAAACAAACTAATTAATTGGTTTCTTTAGGTTCGATAGACCAAAGTTTGGTCTCAGTCACACGTTAACCATCATTATCATCATCAAGTAATAATATGCATAAATAGTTTATGTATAGGGTTCTTGGGATATTGGATTTGTTGTATTAGTCGTAAGCTTTGGTTAGGCCTTTGGTAGAAGCACTAGCATTCTTATGAATTATCATTTAGATTTATAGTTGTTTTTCTTGAATCCTATTCCATGATTCTAGCATTTTATCTGGATTAGGAGAATATTGTGTTAAACCAATTGTTGTGTATATCGAGGTTATAATTTATATAACTTAGCAACAGTTCAATTGTCTTATATCCCACATTTGGGTTTCAAACTAGAGGTTTACGTAGGTAATTAACAACTCTTCCTTGACTAACTAATGCCTAGCAAAGATATGGTAAAATGAGTGTTATGGTTTATTTTATAGAACTACATAAGTGTTGTATGCCTTCATATCCTCATAGTAACCAACAAAAAATAATGGTCGACTCTTCTTCTCCATAGAGTTGTGCTTTTCATATGGAATTAGAACTGAAGCTTGACTGCAAATTACCTTTAAATAAGAAACATTGGGCTTGACATAGGCCCAAGAGTCCTCTGGAGTCACTATTCGACACCACCCTATGAGGCATGTGGTTTTCAGTATAATTTGCACAATTAATTTCTTCAACCCAAAACGATGGTGCTATGTTCTTGGACTAAATCATGCAATTGGCCATCTCTTTCAATGTTCATTTTTTGTCTTTCAACATCACCTTTTGTTTGAGGGGTGTAGGGAACAAAGTGCTAATGTTGAATGTCAATTTCTCTACAAAATTAATTGAATACTTAATTGACATACTCTACCCCAATTATCTATGCATGTTTTATTTATAATAAGAGAGGGTTACTTCTCCAAAAAAATTTGAAGGCCTTAAAAGTAGCAAAGACCTCATCCTTGTACTTATGAAAGTAAACCCAAGAGTGACATGAGAATTTCTCAATAAAGGTAAGTGCATAATTAGCCTTGGAAAATGAATGAGTTGAAAATGACATTAGATCACTATGTACCAACTCAAGAGTTTGGTAGAATGCAAGGCCTTTCCTTTAGAAAAAGGATTTTGATTTTGTTTGCCAAGAACCCAACCTAGACAAACTCCATCAGTGCAAGAGGCTTTAGGAGCACCAAGCACCAAATTCAATTTTCTCAACTATTGCAAATACCTATAGTTCATATGTCCAAATATTTCATTCCATTTTCTTCTCAAATAATGAGCATATGCTATGAAATAAGAACCTAAAAAAGGCTCAAAACCATCGAACTTATACAATCAAGAACTATGATCGGTCCTACCAAAAAGAAACAACTATTTGTAGATTATGTACTTCTCTAATGACCACATCATGAGGTGCAAATTTCATGTTTTCCCATCACCAAAGAGAAAATTTTGATGAAGAGAATAGATTAGCAAAAAATTCAAGAACAAGAAGAACATCATTGATGTAGCCATTAGTAAATTGCATAGTGTCTCATCCTAAGGCATTAAGCTGTGTAGAGTCACCTACTACAATCTACAAAATGATACTATTAGATGTAGAAGGATGTATCTCATGAGAGTGAATCACATGGGATGAGGTGTCAGAATCAAGTATTCAATTGCTTGAAGATACTTATAAGGCTTAAGTAGACCGTGTATGTAATGTAGTATAATATTTGGGCATTCAAATGTTGTGCTACTATATGGATTCATTCAATGGTTCTAGTTTTATCCAACATTTTGATTCATCGTGCCTAAGTATGCCACAAAAACTACAAATTACATTTGATTTATTCTTTGTCTTGGAGGAAGACTCATCGGATACTAAAGATGGAGAAGTAGAGCATTCTAAATTATGTTTAGGCTTGGAGGTAGAATTACTAGCTTAAACAAGATCAATATTTTGCTTGCACCAAGTTTTTTGCTTACCTTTGGAGTTTTGAGCCACAAAAGCTTGATTCTTAGATCCGCAAAGATCGTCTAATTACACAATATTAGATTATTCTTTGGTTCATTATTTCCCTTTGTTACTTTCACCTTTAAATGGAGGTTGGAATGTGATTTAACATACCAACGATTTTAGAAAACTAAGTAAGCTTCCGAGTAACTTTGCTCGCAATGATCAGCTGCATCTCTGAAACACGGCAAGGGTTTCCCTAGTCATCGCCTTGCTGCTCTTCCTCAGCCCAAAGGTGTATGTGCGCTTAGGTTAGATCCTTTTGTTGTGTGCGCTCAGGCTTCCCTCATCGTTGATGCACTGTGTTTCCTCCTTGCGTTGAATCTTGTCGTGCTGCTTCATTGTGGGTTTTTAGCTGTCGCTCTCCCTCTGTGGCCTCTCTAGTTTTCAGGCTATGGATTCTCATGACCAGCTAGAGCCCTTTAAGGCCCTAGTTCAAGTTGTTGTTCCTCAGGCATCCTATGAAACTCCTTCCAAGTTCGTGAAAAAGACGGATGATATCCCTTCTCTGGATCTCTCTCCTATAGATCCATGCCAAAAAGTGCTCATTCTCTCAAAGAGATACCTCATTGGAAATTTTATAGGGTTGTGTCCCAACCGTAAGGTCGTGGAGCTCTGGATCGTAGAACATTGGAACCCTATTTTGCAAGGACAGGTCTCTCTCTTTGTAGTCGAAAGAGGGTTTTTTGTTTTTCTGTTTCTGAATAAAGAAGAAAGAGATTTAGTATTTTGATCTAGTCCCTTCTTCATGGGTTCGAGAGGGTTTTTCTTAGCCCCTTAGACCCTAGGATTTAACCCGGAAGTAGAGATCACAGCCGCTCCAGTCTGGGTGAGACTACCTAACCTCCCACTTCATCTTTGGGGGAAAATCACTCTTGTGGACATTGGTAATAATCTAGGGTGCTACATAGATAGTTCAGACCCAAAAGGGGGCCAATACAAATGTGCCTGCATTTGCGTAGAGGTAAATTTAGAAAAAGGGCTTCTGGAGGCCCTAAAGCTCACATTAGGAGATTGGAGTCACATCCAAGAACTGGATTATGATCATATTCCATTCAAATGCAAATTTTTTCATGTATATGGCCACATTTCCAAAAGCTTCCCCAAGCTTGCAGAATCATAGAAACCAGCAAATCCCCTTGTTTCTAAATAAGCAGAGTTCCAGACGGTCACTAATCATCGTCGTCCCCCCCCAGCGAAAGGAGCCTCAAGCTCTCAGCAGAAGGACTCACCTCAATATTCGACTCCTCCTCTCACAGATTCTCCACTGCTTGAAAACAAAAACATCTTTGTAGCTCTATAGGAAGTCGAAGCACAAGAACCTGAAGCGACAGATGTTTCGGAGCAGGGTGTGTTCCCCCCATGTCCCCCGGCCCCATGGAGATAGTTCCTGTAGTTTCTCCAAAACCTTCCTCTTCATATTCTAAGAGAAGCCCCAAAGAGTTAGATCACGAGACTTCAGCTCAAGCAAGATTGGCATCCTTAGTCCCTTCCTCTAGGTCAGAGGGAATCTCTAATTCTAAAGACTTCTCAGGCCCTTCTCCTCCCCTGACCAGAGGGAGAAATACCAACAAAGAACGTAGAGAGGGAAGTAGACTAAAATATTTTCTCGAGCTCCCAGAAGTGATTGGACCCTTTCATTAAGGGGCATTTCACCTCCCCGTCTAATTAATGTTTAGTTTCTACATTCTTCTCTGCTATCAGTTCGTGAGAGTTTACTCTTGCAAGCAATTGTTCTCTCAGATAATCCCTAGAAGTAATTGGGACACACCTCTCAAATTAATCATAAGAAGGCTGACTGAACTGTTAGAGGTCATGAGCCTTGTTTTTCTGATCTTCCCCCCTTTGTAAGCTTGGCTGGGCTACAACCTTTTTTAATCAAATACACTATTTTCTTGGTTTTTGTTAAAAAAAAACATACCAACAATTTAGAAATCATTGAGCTCAATGTGATTTCTTAACATACGAGGGGGTCATTTCATAAGAGTGATCTTGGATTTGGTATTTCATTAAAATACCAAACAATTAATTGCTTCCTTCAATGACCTTCATGTCTAAATTTTTGAGAAAGGAATGTTTACAAAGGAATTTTAGGCTTAAGCCATGGCTTGTTGAGATACCATGATGCCACAACATTAATAACATTTTTTACTTTCTTAAAAATGATGATCACTTATAGCAAGGTTCCGTAGCCATGTGCTATTGGTATAGAAGTGATAATATGTGTAAGTAGTTTTACATTCACGATTCTTGTTATATTGATTGTATTGTATTAGTTGTAAGATTTGGGTATGCCTTTGGTAAATAAGGCCCTAACATCCTTATGAATTATCATTCATATTTATAGATGTTTTGCTTGAACCATATTCAAAGATTATACCATTTTATCTCAGTTAAGAGAATATGGTGTTGAACCAATAGTTGTGGCTCTTGAAGTTATCCTTTGTATACCTCTATGAAAGTTCAAATATATTGATTGATTGATTGTATTGTATTAGTTGTAAGATTTGGGTATACCTCAGTAACTAATAAATCTTCTTCGAGTAACTTACACTTAGCAAAGCTAAAATAATCATTATTAGATGTGATATAGAATATTTATTTTAACATTTGTCTTTTGCAAAATAATACACACATATATACATAGGAGTTTATTTCCAAAATGTTAACAATTATTTATTTCTACATTTATTATTTAACATGTGTATTGTAGTATAAATTTCATATAGAAAAATCAACAAAATGAACTCAATCATTTGTTATGAAATTCATAACATGAGATAACAAAAATAAGTAAAGTAATCTTATGTATTTCTAGAATCAAGTTCTCAAAGAAACTGAATTGGGAAACTCCATGAAACACCCAAACATAGGTTTTCTAAAGACACTTAACCTTTCTATCTCAAAATCGGCCCCCAATCCAAACCATGATACCACCAAAGAGAAGTAGGACTGAATTTCTTTTCAATTTCTCTTGGGTATAATTGCTATACATAACTGAAATAATTTAAATTATACATAAACAAGATAACACTCTCATCCTTTGCCACACATAACACAAATAATGCTTATAAAATTGTGCATGCACCACCTAACAAATGTAGTTTCCACAAGAGTGTGCAGTAAGAGTCTTAGTATAGTTGCTTATGTTTGTCAAGCTATCATATTTTACCAATCCACATAACTGAAATAGATGGGTACTCATAGTCCATGCCTCATACAACACTTCTTAGTGCTCTTTAGTATGATCAAAGAGAGTGTTACATTGTAGTCAATCAGTTTGAACTTGAATAGTTCTCATAGCAACTCTGCTACAGAAATAACATAACTATTTTACAAAAAAAAAAAATATTTATCTTCCTCTTTGGTTTCTAGTTTCTTACTCATACTCACCCACTGTTCATTCACTGAACAATTGTTAATTGACAACTTCCCTTTTCAGCAAATCACAATTAATCATTTAACCCAATGATTGTTACGCCTCTCACATATATTTGTATCCATCAAATATATGTGCAAACAAAAGTATTATTTAGTAATCCAATATTACTTTATATGCTTGCAACCAATCCACTACCATATATACATCATAAGAACCTAATGATAAAATGTTTAAGTCTTCTACAATAGATATCCCATTTATTTCTAGCTAGTATCTTTCTATTAATTCAATTATTTCCCTCTTGGTTTCTATATCTAATTAGAGTATCTAGGATTTCTTATGTTTACTTTTCTAAAGAATGCATGTTTCACCAATTATTGGGGAAATGTAACTTTGACTAGAACTAGGATCAATCAAAACTTAAACAAATTGACCAGGACATAGTATTACTCCTCTTGAAACCACCATATATTATTGATAGTCAGTTTGTTGATCCTCCAAGGCAGCATAGATCCTAGGGACACTTCTTGCTACATCAATGATTGTTGTGGCTTCTTGTAAATTGTGAACAATCCTAACATTTTCATGTTTAAGAGGACAATTACTCAATAAGTGTGATTCAACCTGACCCCAACACTTCAAAGGTCCTTAAAAGAATTCATTTGGTTTCGTTCTCACAAATCCAATAGGTTTATTTCCACTTTGAGATGGAAAGTTTTTCTAAAAATTGGTTTTCCCAAAATTATTGGTCTAAAAAATCTTCGTAACTGGTTTCTATACTCTTGAGGTTTACATCATTTCTTCCTTTGCTCAGATTTATCCTTTTTATTTTCTTTGCAACCTCTAAGAATCTCTACTCTATACCTGTAAGAAATGTTGTATCTTCACCTTCTCATCTTTAATGTGTTGGACATACCTTAACAATTCAACAAATTTATTAGCCAAGTCATCCATAGTCATCTATCACAATTTTAATGTATGAAATTCATTGATTTTTCTATCATAGGTCTCTTCTTTTATTTCATTTTATTTCCATCCAAAAATATGGTTGATTCACAACTGCTTAAGGGATTGGAATATCTTCCATGGCAATGATAATTGATATAAACCTTTAATTTTTTCTTCATTAAGTTGGTAAAATCTACATGTTTTCTTTCTCTCCATGTATACAAAAATATGGTTTGTTAGTTAACTAGTCTTTTAAGACATTGTTATTTTCATCCTTAGATCTCATATGGCCTCATAGTGCTATAACTATGCTTTGATAACAATATTTAATGTACCATCTTTAGACACCATTTTTCTTTTTAATTTATTGTGGAAAATCTAGTAGTTATCCATAACATGTAGGAATAAAATATTTATTTGATTTTCCTATGGTGTTTAGCATAAAAAAATTGACTATTAAACATGTTGAATAGTTTTATTAGAGTTATTAATAAATGCACAACAATATTTAACTTACATTTATTTTGCATATATTTTTTTTATCAAAGGCAATCCAAATTTAATATTATGAATGATTCTATATGCTTTTGAATTTATTCTAGCTCATAGATGCAATGTTCTTTTAGCTATAAAGAATTGTGAATTGTAGGCATGCATGAGCTTGGATAAATGCCAAGGATTCATGTTGTTAGGGAATCTATCTACAATTGTATAAACAGTCTTCCCTACACTAGTCGTTCCTAGGAATTTCATAGGAGCGGGCAACTCAAAAATGCCCATAAGTGACGTGTACATCCTAGCTCCTAAACTTTCATTCGTCGGGTGTGATTGATCAATCAAAGGTACATTGGACTCTGATGTGTCCGTACGAATCTTTCGGGTATAGGACAGTTGAACATTAATCGCTATCTTTCATTCATGAGAGAACATGAGGACTCAGAAGACTGGTGACGGAATAGCACACATGGTGTAGGTCCAACTCCTCCTACCTAAGAGTAAATTATAATCCAAAGGAGCGTCAACAACCGAGTCTAGTTCTACTGAAACGGTATTCCCTGCTAATTCTATGTCAAAAGAAGGTAGGATACTGTGCGGATGAAATGACATTCCATTGAAAGCGGTCAACAAGGTGTTCAACGAGACCAACTTAGGGGATCCCAAATCTTTTCAATACGAAATAGAAATTACACATTTGGATGCACCTTCATCTATAATTGTTCGTCCGATGGTTTTACCACAATGGACTACTTTGATTTGAAAGGCTACATTGTAAGGCAATCAAGGTTTGACATCTGATAAATCAAAATTGGTCATTAAGCCCGCCGAATCCAAACTACTATTAGTTTCTAGAAGTACATAGTACAAGGAGTTTGGTCCAATCCTTCCACAACCGAATAGTTGGGAGAAACACTCATGTTAGGGTTGTGAAATGTATTCTTGAAGACGCCTTCAGTATCTTCAGCATAGGTTCTGTCAATTTCTCAATCGAAAGTGGGGTTGATGCTTCAGCAGGTTGTTTATCTTACCACGAAGAATCAAATTCATAGTTTTTATCTCTTGTTTGCAATAAAGTGTGGGATTGAACCATATTAATGTATGATTGATCAACAAGGGGAGTAATATGAGTCCCCTCTACGTTCTTCATATCGCTTGAAGTTGCGTTTTTTCCCTGGAGGAAAGGGTCCTCAGGGACAATAGGTTGTTGCTTCAACAACTTCTAAGCTTGTTCCATTAGGAAAATTAGTAATTCAAGTGGTCTTTCTGACAAATATTGCAGGGAAACTTCACTTTTTTCTTCTCTTTATTTCCCCCTCGACATTATTCGTGGGTTTTTATATTGATTTCCCTCCCCCTTCCTCCCTTTGTTTTTCTTCCCACCAGACTATTGAGTGCCCTTTTGGGTAAATTGTGCATTATAAATGTTTACATTCTGCGAGGAGGGAGTGGAAGCATTGTCTGCCTCTACTATGGGTTGTTTCATTGATATTTCATGCATTTGCTTTGCCAGTGATTCCACAATAGGTGATTCCATCGAACCTACAATCCAATCTACATGCGGTCTGGGCTTACATTTCTCAAAGTCCATATTAGACCTTGGCACGTCAAGTATAATTTCATAGAGGATCCCAAACTGAGCATAGATCAGGTCAAGTTGTTGGTCCCTAAGAATGGCTTCTTCTTTCGAAGTCACTCCTAAAGTCAAAACATATTTTGAAATATATGGTAATAGGGATTTTAAAAACCATTCCAACAAAACACTCAGGAGAAATATTGCCTTTAATCAACCTATTTCTTCTTCCCCACTCCCGAATGTGATAAAAAATGTGGGTGACCTCATTCTATCGAAAGGTCGACAAAAGGTCTGTACTAGCATCATACCGAACATGAATTTCAAATTGATTAATAAAAATCATGGCTAGATCAAGGAAATTGTCATAAGCAGCAGATGGAAGTTCACTATACCATTTGGCCGCTACATTAGTCAAAGTACTTTGAAAAAGCCTCAAACGAATGGAATCGTCATTCAACAAGTTCGAGGAGCACCATAGATGAAACATCGTGACATGGTCATCAGGATCTTCTCCATTTTTCCCTTCAAATTTTGGAATATCTGAAGGTAGTTTAATGGGAACTGGTGTCCAAGTCAGGTCGTGGTGCACATGGTCATTCTTAGTTTTGAAATATATGGCAAGTTTAACGTTTCCAGAAATTGGAGTCGATTCCTAGCCGAAGTTTGGTATTGAGGAAATTGGTGTGAGGAAGTTCCCACACCAATGTTCCTATAAGGTTGGTTGGTATTTCCCCTAGCCACTAGTTGTGAAGTAGTAACAATGTTTTGGAATGGATTCCACCCAAAAGCCAAGGGATTACTAACCTGAGGTGTGTTATGTTGGGTTTGACTAGTTCTCATTGAGATAGGTGTCATAAACACGGGAGATCTAGTTCTTCCAACGAATAATGAAAAAGTAGAGCTTCTGACTGGTGCAGTCGAAACCTGACATGTAGCTTGAAAGTTGAATCCTAAAAAAGTATTATGAATTTCAAAAGACATGCCTGAATAAGTATGCACGGGATCTACATATGGAGACGATGGAGGGATATGTCCTCCATACCAAGGATACCCTACAAAATAAGTAGAACCACTAGGGTTACTTTGAAATTTTTGGAATAAAGGAGAGGATGTGAAAGGTACACTGGGTATCTAAGTGACCACCACATTAGACAGATTAGTAGCAGTGTTCGCGGGTACTGAAGGACTAACCACTCTAGTACTCAGAGACACAGGGGTTGACAAAGTAAATTTTAGTGATACTACTGGTGTAGTGGGTATGTTTGATAATGGTAAACTTACACATGGAGGGTATACTCCACCTATTGACATGGCTAAGGTGGGGGTATGGATATCCCCCGATCCTTCTCTTGTATTCAACAAGACAAAACTTTAAGGGACACCAATCCCAGGTTGACTGAACGGTCTAATTTGTACAAGTACTAGATCTCCTAAATCAGTGAGAGGTCAGTTATAATTCCTCCCAAACTCTTCGGCTTACAAGTCTTCAATCTCTACCGATGGAAGATCAGGCTGACTATATATTAGTTCAGGTTCTCCTAGACTTTGGTTGATACCAGTTGATTGAATTTCTTTTATAATAGGGAAACTTGTGAATGATATGCAATTTTCCTTGAGGAAACTTGTGTATTCAACATTTGATATAAATACGCAGGTTGCTTGTGGGAAACTCGTGTATGGTATGCAGGTTGTTATAAGGAAACTCGTGTATTCAAGGTGAGTTCGTATGCAAAACATGTTGATACTAGAGTTGACAATGTGTATCAAGGGTCCAATATTCCTCTTATAAAGTTAGGGCTACTTCTATCCATAATGTCCTTTTGTGTGATGACACATTTGATGTCATTACTCAAACAAAGAAGTGCCATTTCGAGGTATAACAATTCCAAGTTGAAAATCTAATTAATTGTTTAATAATAACTAAGGTATATTTATTACCTTGATATCATTCTAAGTATATGTATTCTAACACATGTTGTGTGTGTTGTTTTTATGCCTAAGGTATAATTTATCATGGAAAACCAATATAATACTTACAATGTGATATATCTATATCAAATATAAGGTGTATTGCACAAGTTATAATCTTTTTTGCAGTTCACATGTGATAATTGAAGAATTATTTAATATATATTAAACCTTTGGTAAATTTCATTACCTTGTCATTGTAAGTATATGTATTCTTACACTTGTTGTGTTAGAATTGTGTGTGTGTGTGTGTGTGTGTGTGTAGTATTATTCTAACACTATATATTAAACCTTGATCAATTTTCATTATCATTTGACATTTGACGTATGGTGTAACTATGTTGATCATCCAACCATATAATCCAAGCAAATATAAAGTATTAATCCATGGTTTTAAAATTCCATGTTAAAAATGTTGATCGGCATTCCAATCGCGACATGGTATATAGAATCAATGTCTATGGATTAAGTTCAAGATATAACCACGATTTGGTTAAAATATGTTCTTCCTATGAAATGAATTGTGTTAACTTGTGATAATTCAACACTTGGTTTACTATCGCCCTTCGTTCCTTTCAGATTTATTGTACTAACAATTTGGCAATCGTTGAGCTCCATAGGTGGTCCTTGTGTACCAAGGAGTTTTAGGATTGAGTTTTGGATTGGCTAGCACTTTGAGGCTACAACAACATAAATATTATAAAAATGTTGAGTACCTGTAAGAATGCTTATATTTATTTATTATTAGTATATAAGTAGTAATATGTATAATTGGTTTATGTTTAGGGTTCTTGGGATATTGGGTTTGTTGTATTAGTCGTAATATTTGGTTATGCCTTTGGTAGAAGCACTAGCATTGTTATGAATTATCCGAATTAGAGGAATTTTGAGGTCTAAAATGGGCCTCCTAAGGAAAATAATAAAATAATATTTATTAATTTTGGAGGAAGGAAGAAAAAAACTACTTTTTTTGTTCGTATTTTCGACATATCTCCCTGTGTTTTTACTCAAATTTCGATTGGGAGAGCTCGTTGGATGTGGAATTTGATTATGCATCCAACAAGTCCCAACACTCCATACTTTTGATGGACCCTTCTACCCCAAAAACAAGAAATACCTGAAAAAAAATGTGATGATGACATCGTCATCACATTTTTCAGGTATTTCTTGTTTTTGGGGTAGAGGAGTCCATAAAAAGTATGCAGTGTGGGTACTCGTTTGATGCATAATCAAATTCCGCATCCAACGAGCTCTTGCAATCAAAATTTGAGTAAAAACATAGGGAGATATGTCGAAAATACGAACAAAAAAGTAGTTTTTTTTATGACAAATATGTCAATTCAACCATTATGGTTGACTCATTTTATTGAAATTCTAATGGTTCTTGAATTCCAACTCACAAGAACTTATTGTTGACACGTTTTCTTATAAGGCCCATTTTAGACCCCAAATTTCCTCTAATACGGTTTAGATTTATAGTTGTTTTTCTTGAATCCTATTCCATGATTCTATAATTTTATTAAGAGAATATCATGTTAAACCAATTGTTGTGGATATCAAGGTTATCATTTATATAACTTTCCAACAATTCCAGTGTCTTCTATCCCACATTTGGGTTTTGAACTAGAGGTTTACATAGGTAACTAACAACTCTTCCAATTGAGTAACTAATGCATAGAAAAGATATGGTAAAATGAGTGTGATGGTTTATCTTAGAGAACTACATAAGTGTTGTATATATACCTACACTGTCCTCATAGTAATCAACAAAAATCAATAGTTGACTCTTCTTCTCCACAGAGTTGTGCTTTTCATCTAGAATTACGACTTAAGCTACAAATTACCTTGAAATAAGAAACATTGGGCTTTACATAGGCCCAAGCCTCCTCCGAAGTCGTATTCAACACCGCCCTATGAGGCATGTGGTTTTGAATGTAATTTGCACAATTAATTTCTTCAACCCAAAAAGAATGTGCCATGTTCTTGGATTAAATCATGCAATTGGCCATCTCTTTCAATGTTCATTTTTTTCTTTCAACAACACCCTTTGTTTGAGGGGTGTAGGGAACAAAGTGCTAATGTTGAATTCATGTTCCCTAAAAAAGTAATTGAATGCTTAATTGACATACTCTACCCCAATTATCTATGCATGTTTTATTCACAATAAGAGAGGATTGCTTCTCAACAAAAATTTTGAAGGCTTTAAAAGTAGATAAGGCCCCATCCTTGTACTTATGAAAGTAAACCCAAGAGTGACATAAAAAGTTATCAATAAAGGTAAGTGCATACTTAGCCTTGGAAAATGAATGAGTTGAAAGTGACATTAGATCACTATGTACCAACTCAAGAGGTTTGGTAGAATACAAGGCGTTTCATTTAGGAAAAGGATTTTGATGTTGTTTTCCAAGAACACAACCTAGAAAAACTCCATAAGTGCAAGAGGCTTTAGGAGAACCAAGCACAAAATTCGATTTTTTGAACTGTTGCAAATACCTATAGTTCAGATGTTCAAATATTTCATTCCATAGCATTCTAAAATAATGAGCATGTGTTATGAAAGAGGAACCTAAAAAAAGGCTCAAAACTATCTAACTCATACAATCAAGAACTATAATCAATCCTATCAGAAGCAACAACTATTTGTGGATTATGTACTTATCTAATGACCACATCATGAGTGTAAATTTCATGTATTCCCATCACCAAAGAGAAAATTTTGATGAATAGAGAGTAGATTAGAAAATATTTCAAGAACAAGGAGAACATCATTGATGCAACCATTAGTAAACTGCATAGTATCTCACCCTAATACATTAAGTTGTGTAGAGTCACCTACTACAATCTACAAAATGTTACTATTAGATGTAGAAGGATGCATCTCATGAGAGTGAATGACATGGTGTGAGGTGCCAAAATCAAGTATTCAGTTGTTTGAAGATGCTTATAAGGCTTAAATAGAAAGTGTATGTAATTTAGTAGTAGAAGATTTGGGAATTCAAATTTTGTGCTACGATATGGCTTCATTCAATGGTTCTAATTTTATCCAACATTTTGATTCATCGTGCCCAAGTATGCCATAAAAAATACATATTACACTTAATTTCTTCTTTGTCTTGGAGGAAGACTCACTGGATACTAAACATGGAGAAGCAGAGCATTTTGAATTATGTTTAAGCTTGGAGGTAGGCTTACTAGCTTAAACAAGATCAAAATTTTGTTTGCACCAAGCTTTTTGCTTACCTTTGGAGGTTGGAGCCACAAGATCTTGATTCTCATATCCGTAAAGATCATCTAATTGCACAATATTAGACTAATCATTAGTAACATGCACATATAAAATCTCAAACGAGAGCATTTTAAACTCTAATCCAAGTGCATACAAGGTGGAGAAAATTCCCTTAAAAGGGCCATTCAACTTTGACAAAACTAGACAAATGCATTCTTCATCTATTTTGTTTTTTCCACATCCTCTCAACTGTGACAACAACGACTTGGATTTGGTGAGAAAAACTCCAATGCAAGAATACTCATCAGGTACAATGGATGACAATTCAACTTCCAATTTCATTGCTTGTGATGAATTAGGTCTTGTCACTGAGAGGGGGGGGGTGAATCAGTGACAGAGATTAAACACAACTTATTTTACTTTAGCAAATGTAAAAACAAATCTATACACAATTTTTTTAACATGGAACCCAAATAAGGTAAACCACCAACACATTTCTATTATCTACAAAACTTTGTTTTTACAATATACAATAGTTATTTGCAAGCACCCACTTGCTGGAGACCACAATCCCCAAGTTTCTCAGCCACTACTAAAGGATGCACCCACACCCTAGTTTATCTCTGCACCTACAGACAAGCATACACCAATACCCTGATTATCCAGCCACTATTGGAAGGAGCCTAAGACCTCCTTGCAGCCATGTAGCCTGCCCTAGCACCACCCATCCACCCTTATTTGATTTTATGAGTCTATTGTTAACTTCTTGGACTCTGTCATACTCAATTACAGAGACAATTAATTTCTTCAACACTCTGTCAATAAATACCCTCATGTTTTTTGCGAACACCTCTCTTCACCATTTTGGGCGCACCTCTTCACTATTGCAAACCCAAACAACATGAATTTTGATTTGGTTAGCACAAACTAATAACTTGGATTTCACAATAATTTCGCATACATTCTCTTGGTTATACACCTAGCTATTCTAATGGGAGAAATCATTCTTAGGCATTGGATCTCTTAAACACCTCAATCAATGGTGGAGAACAAACCAAACTTAAATTGTTTTTACGATTTCTCTCCCATCCCGGTGGTTAACTCACCTTCATGTTGAACCAGCAAAATAACTTAGGATCGTCAGATCTAGATCGACGATAGACCTCAAACATCATAGAGTGGATCTGATAAAAATTCCGCACACATAAATTTTTTATTAACTCGCGCTAGTTCTCGCAGCGAAATCAATGTCAGTCGTTGATATATCTCAACAATTGATTCTGGTAGTCAATCTTGATCCTATTTTCTCCTTTCTTTTTTAACAACGAAATCTCATGCAGTCGTTGATCTTCATCCACCTCTAATTTCCACCATCCGATCTCAAGTTGTGACTTTTTGCACTTTTTTATTTTCGCACTCATCCTGAGTCGTTGATCTTTGTTCCAGGTTATTTCCTGACCATAGATCTGAGATGGGATGCGGTATGCAGATTGTTGAACCATGAAATTTCTCAACATGTCTTTCCGCACTTAGCTTTCTGCCTCAACCGTTCCACAATGTTGATCACCTATGGGCTCTTTCGTGATTGTTGATCTTCCGGAACACAGGATGCGGAGTGCGAATTCTCAAAAGCTCAAACGTTGCTTTCACACTTCTTCGCCTTTCGTTTTCTGCACTAACCTTTTCGCACCGTTTATATTTCACGAAAATATTTTTGACCATCGATATTCTAGATTGCGGGATGCGGAATGCGGAACTATGAAATTTCCCACATTCTTTTCGCGATTCTCCACCTTCCACTTTTCTCCTTCCGCTTTCTGTCTTCCGGACTTCGGTTTGTGGAAACCCATATTATCCTAGACCTTAATCTTCTGCTTTTTATTTTCCTCTTTTCTTATGAACCATTGATTTCTTTTGCGAGTTCATTCCTGGTTGTTGATCTCTTGATCAAATTTGGATTTCTTCTTCCGCATTCCTATTTTTTCGGAACCCTCCTACAACTGTAGATCTATTGTGGAACGCTCCTCAGCTGTAGATCTCCGTACACTTGTGGAACTCTTTTTGCCCTTAGATCTTATGTGGATCTAATCTCAACCATCGATCTATACTCTTTTGTGGAACTTCACCTTTTCTTCCTATCCTTTGCGGAACTTATCCTTAACCGTCGGATCTCATGCGGGATGCTTCCTGACCGTCGATTTGAGATCGAATGCGGATCTCACCATGACTTTGTGGATATGTCCAATTTCTTTGCAGAAATTATCTGCAATCGTTGGATCTTGTGTGGGAATGATTTCTGACCGTCGATCTTTGATTCTTTGTGGAACTCGTCTACATTCACTATTCCTTTGTTTTAACACTTGGCCAATTTGATGCAAACTAACATTTTCTTTAGTTTTGATAGGTTGATAGCTCATACGTGTGAACACTCGAAAGTAAACTGACTCCATGGTTGGACAACCAGTTCATCAAGGGACCAGACCATGCAATCTGATGAATTTTATCATCAACAGAGGCCCTCCTTGCGAGCATCCTCAAATGATCTCTCAAACTTGTGAATTTGACATAGTCAAATTTCTATCTTTAAAAACCTAAAATACATTTTCTTTATTTTGGAAGATTCATATTTTCTTCCTCAGAGACTCTTTTGACCAACTAGGACCATGGTTGGGTAGAGAACACACAAGTCTACAAGACCCCTATGTGATGCGGTAATTTATTCTTACTCATGATTTAGGGTGGTCATTCTCTTTAGACCCTCTTAGACCAGTTTTGACTATTTATCCATAATTAGTCAATTTCTTGATTTTCACCAATTGACATATTTCTCTAGAATGATATCACATCATCTGCTTTGTCATCATAGGCAATGTCTTTTACCAATTTGCCATCAGTTATTCTATGTCATCACTACCTTTGTCTTTCCTTTGACTTATATTGAGTTCACCTTTTGTCTTTCATTGAGTTCACTCTGCCATCATGTCCTTTGCTTATCCCTTGTCATTCATGAACTATTTTGACATTAATGACAACTATAACCCATATTGCCAACAGCTTGAAATTCATTTACTTTGGCAAATAGCGAATCAAACTTGCCCTAGCTTTGTTTTGGTGATTTACATTCAACAATACGAAACAACTAACTATCTAAAACATGCAACCAAATCAAAACCATGTATTCATCAAGTTTGTTCCGATCATGCAAATATCTCAATTTCCTTTGTAAATATTGGTTGTGATTTAGACAGCATTTGCCATAGAGCTATTGATTGTAGAAGTTGTTTCATTTTGAGTTTCCTATTATGATAATTATGGGGAGTTAAGAGATCAACGACCCTAGACTCAATCATTCTAACAAGAATCACAGAGAGAGAAAAAAAAACACTACAAATGTGTCTTGCAATCTCCAAATAATTGATAGTAAACAAACATAATCTCATGCACAAAACAAAGGCGTTGAAGGACAATGTTATGCTAAAACAACTTATCAAAAACTAAATTTAGTGAGAAATTTTACAATTTTTTATACTCAGATGTTTAGATATGAATGAAAATTTGCAGATCTAAATAGAGTTCTCTTGGACAATGTGATCTATCATCTAAATTAGTGCTAATCTAAGAAAGCAATTCACATAGTAATATGAAACAATAATCTAGATCCATAGAGCCATGAACATACATAAGTTAAAATCTCTCAACACTTTAAAAACCTCACAAACAATAGAACCTTAGCTTTGATACCATGGAGATTCCAAAATAATATCACAGATCATGAACTCTTCTACAACACCAAAACCTTCTACAAGACATAAAGCAGGACTTATTAGATATGTTGTACAAATACAAGAGAAAGCTTTATGTTTATAACAACATAATGAGATCTAATGGATAACTATTACAAGTGGGTAGATAAAGATGATGTGCATAAGATTATAGCTTCCAAGAGTTGGCTTACAATTATGACAACTATTCAATTGGATAGTTATTTGGGAAAGAACATCAACAATTCCTACCCAGTCATTTAATCTTGTGACAAACTTACATCTTATTATTGAAATCTCACACTATAAGAAGTTAGAGCTCCCATCTATCCAAAACTCTCATCAAATTTCAACTATTTAGATTGATATGGAATTGAACAAAACCTATAAAAGCATCAGTCCTACATACATACAACTTGGATGATCAAGGTTAAAAAAAATTATAAATGAAATTTTATTAAATTCTAAATCCATATTATTTTTCTTAAACCATAAACTATTCAATAATATTATTAAAAATATATATCTTTATTCCAGTACAATCCCATCTATATTTGTATAAAACCATATTTATTAATTATATTAACTTAGACTTAACAAAACAATAATAATCATTACTAGTTTCTTCCTTCTAGAAAAATCATTATGGTCATGGTGAACATTACCCTTTCCCATGTTAATAATTTTAATAATTTCACTTTCTTTTAATAACTTCAACCCTCAAATAAATATAATATTTTTTTATATTGTCCTCAATACCAACCTTCTAAATTTAGATAAATTCGAACTTGGAAAAACGGTTTTCACCAGGCATGCCTTTCCGGTTTGAAAAAAAATGCAAAAAGATAAATGCTTTCCGGTTAAAGAAGGCAAAAGCAAAAACAAGAATGCTTTTCCTGTAAAGAAAACCAAAAACAAAAGCAAAAGGAACAACGCTAAAGAAAGCAAAGAGTACGGAACGGCAATCGAGAGTATTTATAAGTTATCTCTTGCATTGGTATTCATTGAGATTATGGCTGCTTGGATGTCTGGAGCTTTATTCATCCGATGACTTGAAAGTACTTGAATTAAAATTGCTTGGATGTCTGTGATGCAGAGCTTTATTCATCCGATGACTTGAAGTACTTGAATTCAAATTGCTTGGATGTTTGTGATGCAGAGCTTTATTCATCCGATGACTTGAAGTACTTGAATACAGAGCTTTATTCATCCGATGACTTGAAGTACTTGAATACATTTGAAGCTTGAAGCTTGAATGTCTGTGATGCGGTGCTTGGATGTTTGGTATTAATGAGCTTGGATGTGTGTCATGGATAATAGCAGAATATTGGAATGTAGGTCTCTTTATTGAGGCTGTTTCACTTCAATTTGTTTTACAAATTCTTGATTTTCGTAGCTTTTATTTTCCAGGATGCATATGATCAGAAATATTTTAATGCTTATGTTCAGGAATATTTAGGAATATGGTCAGAGCCATAATTTGTGGCTGCTTGGATGCCTGTGATGCAGAGCTTTATTCATCTTTAGGAATATGGTCAGAGCCATAATTTGTGGCTGTTTGGATGCCTGTGATGCAGAGCTTCATTCATCTGATGACTTGAAGTCCTTGAATGCATTTGAAGCTTGGATGTCTGTGATGCCGTGCTTGGATGTTTGGTATTAATGAGCTTGGAATCTGGATGTATGTGATGGATAATAGCAGAATATTGGAATGTAAGTTTACTCAATGGAGGTTGTTTCACTAATTTTTTTTATTTCTATTTGTTATACAAATTCTTGATTTTAGTAATTTTTAATTTCCAGGATGCATATGATCAGAAATATTTTAATACTTATGTTCAGAAATATTTAGGAATATGATCAAAGCCATAATTTGTGACTGCTTGGATGTCTGTGATGCAGAGCTTTATTCATCTTATGATTTGAAGCTTGGATGTCTGTGATGTGGTGTTTGAATGTTTTTTTATTAATGAGCTTGGATGTCTGTGATGCGGTGCTTGGATGTTTGGTATTAATGAGTTGGAATATCTGTGATGGATAATAGCAGAATATTGGAATGTAGCTTGGATGTCTGTGATGTGGTGTTTGAATGTTTTTTTATTAATGAGCTTGGATGTCTGTGATGCCGTGCTTTGATGTTTGGTATTAACGAGTTTGGATATCTGTGATGGATAATAGCAGAATATTGGAATGTAGGTTTATTCAATGGAGGTTGTTTCACTAATTTTCTGGTTTCAATTTGTTTTATAATTTCTTGATTTTAGTAGCTTTTAATTTTCAGGATGAATATGATCAGAAATATTTTAATGCTTAAGTTCAGGAATATTTAGGAATATGATGAGAGCCATAATTTGTGTCTGCTTGGATGTCTGTGATGCAGAGCTTTATTCATCTAAAGTACTTGAGTGCATTTGAAGCTTGGATGTCTGTGATGCGGTGCTTGGATGTTTGATATTAATGAGCTTGGATGTCTGTGATGGGATGTTTTTTTTTTCATTCGCTTCTTTCCTTATCTGATGACTTTGAAGTCATCAAGTACAATCCTGGTTCTCTATTAATTTTTTTAATAGGTTTCTACAACGTCAATGGAGAGGTTTTTATTGATTTTCTGCTTCCTTTAACATTTTTTTTTTGTAATTTTTAATTTATCGATAATAGCAGAATATTGGAATGCATGTTTACTTAATGAGGTTGTTTCACTAATTTTCTGGTTTCAGTTTATTTGTTTATTTTACAAATCCTTGATCTTTGTTACCTTTGATTTCCAGGATGCTTACTTTAATGCTTTGATTCAGGAAATATGATCAAGAATATTTAGGAAATATGATCAGAGCCATTTGATTTCCAGGATGCTTACTTTAATGCTTTGATTCAGGAAATATGATCAAGAATATTTAGGAAATATGATCAGAGCCATTTTAATGTTCATTTTAATGCTTTGATTCAGGAAACATGATTAAGAATATTTAATTTCCAGGATGCTTACTTTAATGCTTTGATTCAGGAAATATGATCAAGAATATTTAAGAAATATGATCAGAGCCATGCATGTTTACTTAATGAGGTCGTTTCACTAATTTTTTGGTTTCAATTTGTTTTTCAAATTCTTGATCTTTGTTACCTTTGATTTCCAGGATGCTTACTTTAATGCTTTAATTGAGGAAATATGATTAAGAATATTTAAGAAATATGACCAGAGCCATAATTTGCTTATTTTATGCTTTAATTTAGGAAATATAATCAGGAATATTTAGGAAATATAACTAGAGCCATATTTATTGATGGAAATTAAATGTGTTGCTCATGAATAGATTACAGTCCAATAATTTCAAGAGATTTTGTTAGTTAAGAAATTAAATATGTTACATGAATATTTAGGAAATATGACCAGAGCTGGAAATTAAATGCATTGCTCATCAAGAGATTACAATCCAACAATTTCAGGAAATTTTGTAGGTTGAGTAAATTGTATGGAGGGCTATTAACTTTTGTATTTCTTTTGTGATTTGCTTTATCGTTTTTTTTGTTTAGTATTCAAAATTCTTAAAAGTGGAATCTCTAGAATGCTGGCAAAGTTTTTTATTTCTTTATTTATTTATTTATTTAAGAATGGTATGTGTTTACTACTATATTTTTTATTATGTATTTTTTTCTAATTATGCCCATGTGTTTGTATGATTAACAATTAGCTTGTTGTTTGTTTGAACAACATACCTTGATTTTCTGGTTATTTAAATGATTCTTTATAATATAATATTATAAATTTAGTAGAATATTGGATTGAATATTTAACTTCACATAACTAATGTTAAAATGTTTCATGGAATTTTATGTCAGGTTCATCAACAGAATAGGGGACAATTTCATAACTTTGAAAGATTTGCTTTGCCACTCAATTATTTTCATACTTATGCAATATCCTTAAAGCTGCATGAAGCTGTATGAGGTCTTCACCTATCTGTGTATTACGTCTGGTTGAAGGTTTGTTTTGTTTTTTTCCTAATCATATGTCTATGTTTATATTTGTGTGTATGGTTTATGATTGAAGTGTTTTTTATTTGAATGCCATTAATGGAGACAGTTTCTGCCTATTTTTTTCTTTTTTTCTTTTTGTTTCTGATATTGTTGTATTAAATATTTTATAGATGATTCTTTAGTTACATTTATTTTGTCTTTAGTACAGTAAACAATATCAAATTGAGTTAAGCTAAAATACTTAAAATATAAAATTTGAGTAAAAGTCTATCTTTATTTAAAATCATTTTAATATTTACATGATGTAGTTTTAAAATTTGCTTTGGTCCTTTCTGTTAAGAATTTCTTATCAAAACACGTTGCTTTTTTGCTAGTGAGGATTTTGTCTAATCAATTATATTTTGTTTTTTTCCTAGCAGGATTTTGTCCAATCAATTATATTTTATATTTGATTTTGTCCAATCAATTATATTTTATATTGTTTATGATGTAATGTTTATCTTTAGCTTTTTTCCTAGCAAGATTTTGTCCAATCAATTATATTGTATATTGTTTATGATGTAATGTTTCTCTTTATTGGGCAACATCAAGATTGTTGATTACAACTTAATTGTTTTAAGGTTTAGATTCATTTTCTTGTGATATTAGCTTATTATACATTTGTATAAGTTCATTCGAATGGGATAACAATGACTAATCATTGGTGCACATAAAAGTGGATTTAGGATCATGACAATGTGAAGTACAGAATAACAAACTATATAACTTGTACAAATAATTGATATAGAAATAACAAAATTTGTAACAGTATAAATGATAGGATTGATATCATTTCATGGAGGCAATTCATTGATGAATCTAGCAACCCTCTTTGAGATTAATTGAATTACTCCATACTGCTTTAGATTTACATGCATGAGACAAACAAGTCTTGTCATCTATTTTATTGAATTTCAAGGAACGGGGAACTTGGGAAGCACCAAATTAGTCTATTTAGAGTCACTAATTAGTCTATTTAGAGTCACTGCATACTAACTCGAATGTAAAGCATGGAAACCATTCCATTAACATTGAAGAACGAAAGTGGAGGCACCTTAGGTCAACACCTAATTCTATTTATCCAACCTTGACCTGATAACTCTTGAGAATGAACATACGAAGAATGGAGATATCATCCTCATCCAATTTATGTTATCCAAAAAAGCCACCATTAATCATTTTAACCAGGTTGGCATACATTCATGTCTGATGGAACATAATGAGCATTAAATAACCTTTTACTCATATTACAGTATTTCAATAAAATAAAAAGGCTTAGGAAAATACATATAACAAAAAAAAAGGACAACAAAGCCCATCAAAATGTTAATAAGTTTTGAAGGTATTGTTTTATCTTGTTGTTATTTATTTCTAATGCTTTCTGAGTTTCTATATCTAAAGACTGGTACAGAGACAAGTTCCAACATAAGAATAAGTATAATATGTTGCAACACACTCAATATTGACCAATAACATTACAAGCATTAAAAAGGTCATTACTTGACTTCATAATTTAGTTCACGGCGAAATAGACAATTCTAAAAAATAAAAATAAAAAAATGGCACAAATAACTTGACAAGCACCAATAAATGGAATATAATTTGGAAAATATTTGTAGTATGCAAACTCACGTTAAGGAGGACCATGATTATCTTTCGTTTTTGTGTCACCAGTCTTCATCCTGCCATGGGATATGCCCTTAATTTGATTTCCTTGATAAACTCTGCAGTGTATGAAGTAACAACAAATCCAAAAGCTACTGCCCTGGACAAAAATTGGAAAATGATGTAATAAAAGGTGTAAACTTATTTTTGTATTCCACTTGGTTTCTGTTCTTTCTTTAGAGTTAATAAAAACTCTAAAAAAACTCGTTGGATGATCACTAGTTAGTTTCCATTTGATCAACTTACTATTAAATGATCTTTTAAATTCTAAATGCGGCATTTCTATAGTTACTCGAACGAATGCTTGTTATCTTGCTAGGTTTACTTGGAATTTTATAGGCAACATGGAAGAAAAGTTTTTCTAGGACTAACCTGCATTATTTCTTTAGGTTATTTGGTCAGTGCAGTTGTACGCTACTAGTGATACTCATAAAAACGAATTGAGATTCTCACAAGGAGCACTAGGCTAGTTCTCTGAACCCTTGAAACAAGGAAACCTCATCTATAGTGTTTGGCATCTAAGTTCAACAGATGCATTGAATAGAGTTACAAATTCCTTGTTTTCGTTAGATCCTAATTTGCAAAGGCAGACATACGTGCCAAGTTTTCAATCACCTTATAAATTCTAAGAAGCTTTGTTGTTACTTGTTGTGTACATAATGAGTGAATGTTGGCCAAAAACACATGACATTGCAATATATTTATGACTTGATAACATCAAAACGATATAGAGCATGGAAAATAAACTATGGAAAGATAATGGAAAAAATGATGTCTCCAGCTCTTAGAGTTTTTTTTTCACTTCTTCTTTGTTGGCTTGTGCTCATTTCTTTCTTTGGGTGTCTTTTGTATCTTTCTTACTTGGACATCATTTTAGCATTTAGTGGTGTTATAGAACCTCTCACAATTTCGTGGCCACCAATTGTACTCTCCAGTTCCATGGACCTATTCCTTAATGTTTTATGGCTATTAAAAAACTTAAATGATCTTATTTTATGTTTAGATGCTGTGAAGTCTAGGATCAATGTATATACCAAAATGCTTGGAGACCTAGTTTTGAATACATAGAAAAACTAATGATAGTGGGTACCAAAGGCCTCTATTCGGTGTTTTGGATAAACATCCATATACATGTGTAAGAAGTTTGATTTCCATTCTCCTGTTGGTTTTTCTACATTGTAATAAGTCTATCATGCAAGCTATTGGAATGACAACAAGCCCTATGATGGCATGTACTTTGTTGAAGACAACAATGCGATCTTTTATTTTATGTATAAGATGTTTCGAGTTCCATTCCCAGGCTTGGTGTTCTAATTATGTAGCAAGTCTAGTATGCAAGCTATCAGAATGATAACAAAATTAATAATGATGGGTGCCATGCTGAAGACCCCAATGATGTCTTGGTGAAGTACCAATGGGCCATATCCATGTATAAGAGGTTTTGAGTATATAAGGTCAATCTAGTTGCCAATTTCTCCTTTTTGACTGGTTAAAATGATAAGATTTCCTTTCTTACTTTCTTTCCCTTAACTTCTTTGGAAGGAAACTTGAATCAGTGGTGACTAGCAGAAATGATCATTTATGGTGAAGCTATCTGCAATGGCATTGATGTATACAGTACTATATTGTAAGAGTTTCACTAGATCCATTTCATGCTCTTCCCAAGTAGATCTCTCACACTCTCCAAAGATGGGGGAGTCTACACATGGATGGCTATATTTGCAAGCTCAAAGAATCTCTATTTTGGAATGCACTGTATTCAATTGTAAGAGTTTCACTAGATCCATTTTATGCTCTTCCTAAGTAGATCTCTCACACACTCTCCAAAGATGGGGGAGTCCACACATGGATGGCTAAATTTTCAAGATCAAAGAAGTAATGAAAACCACTCTAACTTGGATACAAGATAAGTTGTGTTCTTGGGCTAGATTTTTCTCTTGTCAAATTGCCATTAAGTATCATAAATAATTCCTGGGATATGGGAATCACTGGTAACTAGTCAACTAGGAGCAAGAAGCAATCATCCTTTCACTCATGTAGGAATAACTCACTGCATTGGATAATGTCTATGTCATCTTGGAAGATTCCCATGCAAGATCCATGGTAAATAGAGAAACTGGTAGTCATTTCTTGTAAGCTATAGATTATCCTTGTATGGAGTAACAATTTAGCATCAGGCCATCAATCCATAGGTGACCCTTGGCTGATTATATCTATTAAGTAGCTTTGGAATCCCAGAGAAACAATTAAGAATAATAGTTATGCAAGATGAAACATGGCATTTGATGTAAATTGGACTACATCGACTCTAATTATACTCAACCTCCATTGGCTATTTCTCCTCGTGACTCTTTTGTTAGTTGATTAATTGGACTGTGATTGTTAGTGTATCATGACTAAGATTGGCGATACATTAGGTATCATCATTGCCATATGATCTTGTTATTTGCTACTTTTTTTTCCCTATAGGCAATAATTGTTTTCTATCTATATCATTTTACTTTAAATGATGTAAGAAATAGTTTTTTCTAAGTGATGGTGTCTATGATGTCTTGACACCATTACTTATATTAGTTAAATAATTCATTGTCTATATTAGTTATCATTTCTGTTATATCCATTCCTATACATTTTTGTTTCTACGGGAAACCTTAGAGGATACCCTCTCTTCCCCAGAATATCTGGTAGGAGGGTGGATTAATTGCCAACTAGTGGCTGGTAACCCTGAGGGATTTGATTGGATTTGAACTTGTGACTCTGTGACCTATGGCCTTTTTGTTAACAACATGATTTTCGTGGATGGTTCAAATCCCAAGCAGAAACTCACAATATCATATCTGTGTGTTAAGCTAAATGTTGATGTTTCAAGGAAAAATACTAATGACCAGTATTAGGTGTAAGTCTATCTCAACTATGATACTATTAAAAAAGAGCTCATGTCTCTTATATTATTGTTTTTTGTGATGTGTTTTTTTCTTCATACAAATTGATTACTACCTTGTGGATTCAGACCTTGGATGATCATGTTCAATGGGCATACAACACAAGAAGTGAGTGTTCTATTGAATTTGAAGCATAGTAGCATAGTTCGAGTATGAATATGGATACGAATACGATTCGATACAGAAAAAATACGCAACGAAAAAATCCAATACGAATAAAATGCGCAACGAAAAAATCCAATACGAATAAAATATGGAAGTAGACTTCTTGAATATAATATTTTTAATTAAATATACAATGATATATATAACATTTATATATTGTTAAACATATACAATATTTGTAATGAAATATTAAATATCAACTATTGAATTTTAAACTTTAAAAAAAAACATTTTTTAAACATACATTTTATAACAAAAATTACTCTTTCAAAAAACAAAAAGATAATGCCCATAGTCTAAGAGAGAAAACTCTTAGTTATTAATAGTTATTAATTATTTTAAGAAGAAAGTAAATAATATTTACCACTATTTACATTGGAATTAATTAATTAATGTTTAAATTGTGTTAGGGTTAACTTTTAACTGTGGAATGAGCAAGGATGTAAGTGGTTTTGGGCACATGGTTTTGGTAACCAATAAATCTAGTGTTGTTATTATATTTGTATAATTATTTTCTTTGGCCTATTTTTATTCCTATTAAATTGAATTACAAACTATGAAAATGAAAGGTATTTATTTTATAGTGTTTTAATAATTAAAATGTGGCTTTTGAAAATTAATTTTCAAAATTATTCGTATTACACATAGATCAAATATTTGACAAATTCTAATTTGTTCAAAATCTTTGTACACAAAAGGCCAATACGACCTTTTGAATTATGTTACTATGGTTTGAAGTAGATGAAACATACAAGGTAATAGTTTGAGGCTAAATATAATTCTAGTAGTGTCTGACGCTGATTATTTCTATTGATTAATCCATTTTGTGGATGGGAAGTAGGAGCTGATTCTACCATCCTCCAAGGAAGAAGGAATTTTAATCAAGAAGCGTTATGTTGTGTTCAATGGTGATGGAACACTAGACGAGCTTAAAGGTTTTGAAATAAAGCGACGAGGTGAATTGAATCTTATCAAAGTTTCTTAGGTATCTATACCATTGTTCTACATTGCAGCAAGGGAACCAAGAAAAAGGATGTGCTTTCTTAGCTTTTGAATATTCGATGGTATTCTAAATTGAAATCTAATTTGGGAAAAATGCTCTGTCGACGTCCTTTATTGTGTTAAGATTATGTGTTCTGAATGCATTCCTTTACAAGTGCCTTGAATTCCTTTCCCTGGTGGAAGTCATTCATTTTGATTGATCATCTTTTCGACCATTTTGGAAACATACATTAAGTTTTATTGCTATGACTCATTAATCCTATGTCTTACTGATATTTATATTATATGTGAAAGGAAAGCATAAGTCCTTTATTGTCTAAAAGTTTGATATTTACTGATACCATGCATTTCTACCATAGATGATGACTAACCTTTTGTTGGTCCTTTCCTCATTTCATCTTATCCCAGTTATGTAGAGTGTTTAGACCTTTATCGCTTACCAAGCCCCGCATTCTTCTTTATTGAGTACAAAACAGGATTATTGGTCCTTCTTTCTAAATAACCTAGTCTTCAACCATATGCAGGAGGGATAACAAAATGGCTAATTTCTCATTCAATTTAGTTGAAATTACTGAAGCTCGTACTTACTTTTAATTGCAGATCATGTCTTGAAATGTATAGAATGGCATTTTGTGGCCCTTGACCTATTTTAGTTATTATCGATGTTGATTGATTTTTTACTTCTCAACTGTCTAATGCTGAAGACAAGCATAACACAACTGGAAATTTTATTTTTCCATTTGGTGATCACAAGGAGAATTGGATTTTGAACTTTACCATCATTTACTAATGCAACAACATCATGACGACATACATAAGGTCAAACAAAAAAAACAATGTTACTGCACTTGTAAGAACATGGAGAGCTAAAGATGCATTTGCAGCTGCTTTAAATTCCTTAGTTTCATTTAGTCCATCTAGATCATACCTATGAATCTAGAAAATTAATATACTAATCCTATCATCTCCTTTTTCAAATCATGCACTTGCAATAATCTAGAACAACCATCACTAGAAGTCTTCTATGGCATGGATTTGTCAAATTCTAATTATTTGTTGCAGATCAGCCATGATTCTCCTTATGAATTTTGTTTCTCTATATCTAATTGTGCCATGAAAACCCCAAAGGACTAAACATTGGGCATCAAAACCATCTAAGACTGGTCAAAACGACCTAAAAAAATATGTTGTAATGGCATGAATGGACTTCCAAACCCATGTTGCTACAGGATCAACATTGATTAATTTTAGGGCTGTTGTTGATGGAAGTATGCCTAAAATTTGATATTGAGGTTCTTTTGATGTTTCTATTACAAGAAAACGCACCATACTATGCTCAGAACATGCCCAGATTAGAAATAAGGAATATTATTGTTGTTTTCATCCATGGGTTTACCGTAATATGGAGGTTTCTTGCTATTGTGACACACAGAATTGCCCAAAAGTGCCCAAAATTGTTTTTTTCATGCCCTTTATTAAAAGTGATGTTGTTTGAAGCTTCTTAGAAGTATAGGGTACCTTAGATGCACAAATTATTAGGGTTGATGATACTCAAAACGTGCCCACATTTGATGATACAGGGGACTAGGCCGCTCAGACTTTCTCAAATTAAAGAATCACTATTGTTAGGAAGCCTAAACATGCCAGGGAATCTGCCCAAGTCTAAATATTCATGGTTGTTATGGCTACATTAGGCTGGAAATTGCATTGCTGACCAAAAATTAACTGACTACCATCCCATGTAAGAGCCCAGATACAATGTTTGGAGGATACACAGTCCTAAACCAACAAATTACCTAGGGCTTGAATCCTGATCATCAAATTTCCACAGATATTCATCTAGGTCATCCATGACAAAGCAGGTCAGCAAACAAAACATCATGAATATCCAATGTACGAACATGCCATCCCCACCAAAGTGTGATGCAAATCAGAAGTGGACACCCATGCAAAATGGGGAGTAACATGTAGTATAGAAATAGGTGATGAAAGATAAGGACTAGTTCCTATCCAGTACAGGGAAAACGGATTTAATGGTCATCAATCTAAAATATCTACTTTATGAATGATTAAGGTAAAGAAATATGATATACCCACAATTGTAATATCCCACATACTGATATTATATTGTTTCACTAATCTAGGGCTTATTTGTACTCTCCAAATGTGCAAGAATACTGAAATAAAATTTGCATGCAAGGTGCCGGAACAATGGCCCTAAATTATAGCTAAACTAGGGAAAATATTTTATAGAAAGAAGGTCAACACTTGTCACTTACCACTGATAATCAAGATGATGATACTCCCTAGATAATATGCATGCGCAAAGAGATGCATTGGTGAAGTAATGATGCTTCGTTTTCGATGTTATCACCTGGCAGCATGAAACCCTCTCCTCAACTAAAGGTGACGTTTTTGGTGAAGGAGGTGCCTGATGGGACTGAGAATTTGTCGGGATGTATATCTTCCCGTGCCCGAGATAATGACCAAAGCATGCATAGATTCTAACCTCTCCAAGTGCCCTAGCGAATTGGTTTACTAGTCTAGTGCTCATGCCCTCAACCTCTCGGATATGTTGATAACTGCTCTGGATGAGAAAAATGATGGTTGATAGTCACTCAAGGCAGTGGAGTGACCCTGCTGATGAAGATGAAGCTGACATGCGGAAGATAGACTGGGATTCAGAGACGCAGTGAATACCTTGGGGTTTTCCCGCTAAATCCCCAGCTGCACACATAAACCTGCAAATAATCTTCCAGTGGATACTGAATCGTTTGATATGGATAAATACGATGAATGTTGTTGATAAACCCGAATTTTCTATCCCGAAAGAGACTAGGGCAGATAGTTGCACTGTCGAACCCTCATTAGTTGAAGATGTCGTCTTCAGCCCCAACTGTCGCAGCTGCATGCTCTGCTGCTGCTCAAAAGCTCCAAATCAACAATAATAATGATAGACATCTTCTTTGGTCCAATAACCCTTCTTAAATAGCTTAGCATGTACTTTTAGGGTTTGCATGCCACTTTTAGGGTTTGCGCTTTACCTTTGCATGCATGCAATTCTAATTTCTCGTTGACTTTAAGACTGAAGAAATAAAGCTTGCATGCTTTGCATGCTTTATGATAATAACCCTAATGGCCCTCTTTACTATATTGATGACTTAATAATATTGAGTAATTGTTCTAATATGCTCCCAGTAGTAAATGTCCTCAGTCAATTCCCTATTTATCAAAACAGAACATTACAACAATTCACCTTAACATGTCGCTAAACAATGCTGAAATAACTTGGAAGAACCCTAAAAGTTGTCACACTCAAACAATGCTATGACAAGATGTGTCTTACCATAAAGTGTTAACCCACCAACAACTCTTAATAAATGATAAATGATAGACAACACATTTAGAATTAGAACATCAAATTAGATTTAAAGGGCAAAACCCCTAACATTAAATGCCTTCCATGTATAATAGTTCTACTCTTCTTTTTGGCCTTCCAAGCATTTTCTTCACAAGTACTCTATCATACACCAATAACAATTCGAAACCCCAAATGTTTGCTTCATATTAAAATAGGAAACAACTCAAAAAATTCCATAATCCTTCCATTAGATATTCAACAAAGCTCCAAGAAGAGAGAAACCCATAAATCAACCATGAAAATGGATTAGGAAGGGTTGCTTTTAATATATAATAGCTGAAATTTGCTCAACAATTTGCTCAACAAACTCTCAAATAATAGCCAAAATCAATTTCGAAACATTTTTCTCTCCAAGCAAAATAATGAAATAATGTTAGATGATAACCAATTCATGATGTGAAGTCAACAATGGATAAAATAATGAGATCGATGAGACATGTGTCTCCTCCTCAAGGTGGACATCTCCTTCATCTAGGAGATGAACTATGAAATACTCCTCAAGGTGGAACATCTGGCCTCTCTAAGTGAAACATCCCATCTCAATGCATGAATGTCTATGCAATGAAACCTCTAAGAGTGGGAGGCCTACATCAATTTAGGTATGAACCTACTCAATGTGGTCTAAGGGTCCACCTAAAGGGTGTCTAGTGTGAAAGCTCCTCAAAATGATCCTCAAAACATGTGCAACAAGAGCTCAATACATGGATTGGCCCACTCGAAAGTGAAGTGATGACTCAAAAATGAAGATCACATGCAAAATATGGTCTTCCAAGCTAGGACGTCACCTCCAAAATATCCACAAGCTCCATCTCCAAGGATTCAAATCATTAAGGGATGTGCTAAGGTACAATGTATGAGTGAAAGAGTCCACCAATCAATATGTTACCATCAATTCACATTCTAAGTCATTAAAACAAACTCTAAATCCAAAGATAAAGGGAACAACCTCCTCAAAACCTACAATGAGAAGTGATTAAGCCAAGCAATAGGAGACCAAGGGAGTGATCCAATAGGGATGGAAGAAGAACATGTGAAGAATAGATCCTTATGCCAAAATTACCCAAATACATCAAAGTATTCTAGCATTCAACAAAACCTTGCTCCACGGCAACCAAGGAAAGTGAGATCAAACTTTCTTGGCACACTAGCACCGAGAAAAATTAGATCAATCTTTCTTGACTAATTATTTCTTTCAACTTTTTGTTTTCTTCTTTAACATTTTCACATTGCTCGTTAGGAATAGTTGTTAGATTGATTATATTTGGCACATTCATAATTTTAATTTCAATTATTATATGCAAGGAATATGTATTAATATTGTATTGGAACTGCCATTAACATAGGTGAAAATCTAAATCCTTATTTACTTACCCTATGTGTAATCATTACCATGAAATGGTATCATATAAGTTTCACCATCTATATATATATCTTTATAACTATTTCATGCTTGAAACTTAACAATGGATATTTTTCCCTCTCTTGTTAAAAAAAAAAACATGAAAAGGTAACTAAATGTCGTTAATTCCATTGATTGCAACAATAGATGTAGAGAAAGTGGAGGCAATTCATTAATCTTGTGAATGACCCAAATCCAAACTATGTACATGATCATATGGAGTTATTGGAAAGTAAGATGAATTTTTCTATATTCATTTCGGTTCAAACATCAATGATGTTTGTTTTGATAGGAAGGTAGGGAAGTCCATCCACGAAAGGGTTTCAATTTTGTATTTTTATGGAGTTTAATTTGTTAAGCTTATCGAAAACATGATCTCTCTATAGCAATACTTCTATTTACATAATATAAAATTGGTAGATTGGTAGGCTATGGTGTGAAACATCTTCAATTCTCATATTTTCTAGTCATTGCACAATCTATTGCATTATCGGTATTTTACATTCTTTGTTTCATTGATCTCTTGACTGGGTTTCCTTTTACGCATTTTTCCTTCTCCATTACTATTTCTTTGGGTTTTCGACTATCCAATGCTACAAATTGATCAATCACCCATGCAATCCCAGTGGGATCATTATTAGCATTACATTGTCATAAGCACTAATCATTTCTTTCATTAATTCTTTGAGAAATGTGGACTAGAATATTGTAGCAGGAGAGGATTGTATAGATTTCCAGAGTGCCTGATTCATAGTAAAACTTATATGAGCATTTGGATCCTTAAAGCAAGATTGTGAACTTCTTTGTGTAAAATACTATTAGATCACTTCAGTAAATCAAGAAGAAAGAATGGCACTTTATTTGACTTAAAACCACAAGAAAAACGGTTGATAATTTTCGTGGAATAGAAGAAAGAGAAGTTTGTCAATTTAATTAAATATATAAAAGTTTAGCCACAATTTTGTGTAGTTTATTATATTAAAACGGAGCCTTTTTCTACAGTAACATTCCAATAGACCAAAAGATATATCAGAAGTAGGGTTTTCTTCTCAGCAAGCTAGGGTTCATTGGGTCCAGGCATGATGTGGTTGCTTCACGTGGGACACCTACCTGTTCCCATTCACCTTCCCTTTTAGCTCTTGAGGTGGTGGCCTGTAATTTTTCTGCAGATTGACAGAGTTTTTATTTTATGCTTGTTATGGAAAAACATGTCCTCTACTTCAGCCATACGTATTCCCTTCCTGAGTGGGCCTAATGGTGTCAAGAGCATGTTTTTCCTTATAGGAGGTCATAGGTTCAAATCTGGAGGGAAGTAGGCTATGTATACCTCTATAGAATTTAGCAGTTAAATCGTTGTGCGGAGGGGGTCCCTTGTCCCACGAACAAGGGGGTATCATACACCAAATTGGTGTCTTTCTTGGCGGTGACCTTAAAAATAGATTATTATTATTGTTATTATTATGTTGTTTGAAATGGCACCTTCCAAAAGGACAATTTCCCCAAGATTTATTTTCTCTATCACGACAGAGATTCCAGCGATGGATAAATCTGTTCCTCATTTGAACTCACACTCTTTAAGAATGTGATTGTAGAATCCAGAGCTCCCCCTTTGGAAAGGAAGGCTTCATGACCAAAAAACTTTATTGTGGAAGAATCTGATAGCACCCCTGCTCTTTGAATTCCTTCCAAGGAGATTAATGTATATATCAATGACTGAAGTAAAAATGCTTTGATATGTAGATTCAATGGGACATTTCCAACATCTTCATCTCTCATAAACTGGATTGATACCAACTGGACTTCAACCTACATAGTATTTTTTTGTTCCAAAGGTTTTTTATTGTGTATCTCAATTACCGAGAAGATCATAGAAAGATCGCAGAGGCGTATTTTGGTTATGGGGCAGAGCTGACTACTTCTTAGAGCCATGGTTCCCTAAATTCAATAGAGCTTCAATGTGTTACCCCCCTATTTGCATAGGGTGTTCACCTTATTTTTTCAGAGGAATGTTGGTTTGATTCTTAGGTCTTCTGAGCATGAAGAGGGGGAATTGTCTACATCCTGAGCATTTTCTACATAGATCCTTTCCCAATCATTATTCCTAGGCATGCTTTGAGCAGTTCTGGGTGAGATTTCTTGATGAGGATGCATTTCTAAGTATTTCCCTAAGTAATCTATGTAGAGACAGAAATTCTGGGCACCTTAAGTAGGTAACCCATCTCTTTTAGTAAGATAAGTTCTGGTCCAATATGTGGGCTAGGGGATCCATTTTATAGGCATTTATCAGCAGTAAATAAGGAATCTGGGCATACTTCAGACTTGTCCTTAAACATGCAGTAGAAGTAAACTGTGTTCTGGGAAATCATGTGCACAAAGTCAGTAATGAGAGGCATTGTTTCCTATACCAGCTTGGAAATAAGATATCAATTTTAGCAGTATAAATACTGAAGGATTCTCAACCTATGTCTTCTAACCATCTTGATTTATTTTCTCAGTCCACTGTTTTTTTTTCATGGAAACAAAGAAATATTTTAAATTTATTCGTGTTGTTTGCTAGTAGAAATATCGATGGATCTAGTACGTTTAGGAATAGTATAAGCACTAACCAAAACGCCCACAACCCATCAGAATCCCACATACCAATTCTTGTTGAAATCACAATTTCAGTGATCTAGGTAGTAAGGTTACGGGGAAGCATCCCCCCCCTCGCCCCCACTCCAAAATCTCACTCCTCAAGGAAGCGCTACGGGAGCTAACTAAAATTGCACTTCTTGGATCGCTCCTAATCTAGAGCATTTTTCATAGCGCACTCCCATGCGATTAATGCACTCCCTGCTCTGTCCGAGAGAAATAAGGGAGCGATCAAGAGCGATAGATCCCTAAACACTCCCTTATCACTCTCGGACCGCTCCTCTCTCCCTTCGTTGCTCATGTGCGCTCCCACTCTATCTCCTTGATGCTCTCGCATTAGGTCCCACCCTAAAATGACGCCCGCAAAAGAGAGGAAATGGAGGAGGGGGATGGGATCCACCGGTGGGTGTTGAGGGAAGGAGGAGGGATTTGGGAGATAAATCCCTCTTCTCCGACTTTATTATCACTTTGCAAGAGAAGAGAAGAGAAGAGAAGAGAAGAGAAGAGAAGATGAGAGAAGAGGAGAGGAGAGGAGAGGAGAGGAGAAGAGGAGAAGGCTGCCATCATTGGAGATTGTCACCACCATTGGAGAGCGGGAGCCAAATAGGTAGGCTATGAAATCTTCTTTGTTGATTTGTCATTTTCTTTGTGTTTACATTTTGAAATTTTTTTACCCTTGATTTCTGATTTCAATAATGATTCATGAATGATGAATGCTTGGCCTTGGAATATAAATTCTAGACTCTATACACTAGAATGTATTAATGTACATTGTTAAATCTCTAGTTCCTCCCTCATTCTATTGCAGGAAACAAGTTAAACCTCTAGTTCCATCTGGCATCAACCATGATGATGGGTTTATGGTTTATTTTGTTGGTTCCATTTATTATTTTGATGATGGTGGTTAGAAACCGGAGGAGGAATGAGGGAGAGGATGGAGAAGTGGGAAGTGGCACATTCCATGGAGTGGAGGAGGAGGAGTAGGAGGAGGAAGAGCAGGGGGAAGAGGAGGAGGAAAACTGAAATAAAACCAAAGAGGACCCCACACCCTTGTGGAAATATGTCACAAGACAGGCGGGAGGAAGAGGGGGTGGAACCACCTAATTTGTTTGCCCCGATTGTAAAAAGACATACACAGGTTGATATACTCATGTGAAAAGACATCTATGTGGGCACATGCCATGTGATGAAAGAAAAATTATAGGAGTTTGTGTTCACCCACATGTGGTATCAACACAAAGATCCATCTATAAGATGGAATAATTTGAAGCACAAAACATAACAAGCATATGCTACCTAAATTAGTATGTAATCATCTTATATTGATATTTTAATTCCCACATTTTACATTTTGATATTTTAGATCTTGATGTTCCAAATCTATTCTTGCAGTCTGCTACATTCATGATGACGTTGTGTAGACCAGATTTCACCTAATTTCAAGGTTGATCTCAAATCTTGACATGTAGTGTTTTCACTTCTGAGCTTTTCCATTCAACGTTGTTGTTTATGCAAATCTAAAGCTTTGGTTGATGTTTTCAGTCTTTTTGTTTTAGTTGTAAGACCATTTTTTTAGTGCAAATACTTCCATTAGATAGATGTAAAATTACAACATTCTTTAGGTTATAAATAGACTAATCTCCCCTCCTCCAAATCAAAGATGGATTATTCTCTTAGTCTCTCTTCGGTAGAGGGAAATTGTTCTGAAACTCTTTCTTATAGGGACAACCTAAGTTTCATTGGGCAACCGGGTGCTACCTGAGTTAGTATATAAGCATCTTATGTTGATATTTTAATACAAGTACTAATATAGGTCCATCTTAAATCCAAATATATAAAGCATCTTATGTTGATATTTTAATACAAGTACCATTATAGATCCATCTTAAATACAAATCTATGAAGAATACACCAAAACATTTAAAAACCAAAGAAAGAGAGAACTTATCTAATAACCCATAATAACCTAGATTGTGTTCAAAACAGAATATGAGCCTATTTTATTGTTGATTTATAGCTGATGTTTTCCTAGAACGCTTTCTCGCTGTTATATGAAGGTTAAACAAGGCTAGGAATTGGATTAACCACCCAGAATAGCCTTTAACCATTCCCAAATGTTCATGGTAACAGGCCAAATTTTCCTCTCATGTTGATTAGGCCACTCATTGTTGTTGTTTGTTGCCTCAATACTGCCCAGGAGTGCCCAAATTATGAGAATGATATTTATTAGTGTTGATTTGAGGTCTGAATGTACCCATATTTTCCCAAAATTGAAATTTTTAGGGATGTTTATGAGGTATGAACAATGCACAGGTTCATTTTTGTCCTTAGACCAACAACTTAAGCCCTAATAAACCCCAAATTGTTGTTATAGGTCAACAAATGATTATTAGTATACAAGGCATGTATGGATTACACAATTTTAAGACAACTCTAAGGTTTGTAAAAACTCAACTTGGTATTGGCTACTAAGTGAATGGTAATGTTTTGTTAGAAGCGTATAAGAGAAAATGAACTTAAATATCACTCTTTTTGCATTGAGATAAATGCATAAAACACCCTACAAGCCTAGAAACATCCTACAATGCATAAAACATCCTATTCATTGCAGTGTTAAGATTTTAACTACAATCTCAACTGAAGAAACAGGATCTACACCAATTGAACAACACCTTTAACTTCCTCTCTACTTATCTTTTGAGAAGATATCGGTTGTCCTAAGGCTTTCTTTTGCTTGTCGATCTTGCCTAATCTAAAACTATGTAACTTGTCAACCTACATCCATACTCTTTCTTGAACTTAGTCCCATAATTTAGGGTTCCTTACACATGCCAAGTATTCTTTTTGCAGCCTCTAATGTACAATATTCGGTGCAGTTTCATGGCTCAGAAAGAAGCGATCAACTATAGCACTTCCATCAATAAAAGAAGAATACAGGAAATCAATAACTACAGTATGTGAGGCTATCTAGTTGGGGAGGATTCTCACTAATTTTTAGGTACAACAGGATAAGGCGACATGGTTATTCTCTAACAAATAAACTGTCATAAAGCTGGCAAAGAATCTTACCTTTCTGATGATGACTAACTAGGGGAGAGAGAGTTTGTTCACTAGCATGATAATCACAACCATCTCATGAAGAGATCAATAGAACCCTTACAGCGCCAAGTGTTGTAGTTCAATATATCATGGATGGGGGCACAACAACAGAGAATAATGTTAATAGCTTAGTTACAATTGATCCATATAGAGGAAGCTGGGGACTGCGTCTTCTTGAACTTGAATTCTAGAATCCAACAGAAGTCATGTTTGAGATAACGGTCTGCATCCAAGGAAACAAAAGAGAAGATGAAAATAAAGAGATAGTAAAAGATGGGAAAGTAGTGGATTATCTTTATCCAACCACAATAATTGATATGGATTTTGTAGCCAAGGTTTTGATAACACTGGAGCATTTCAAACTACCTGTTCTTGATAAATCTTTTTTTCAGGATGGAAACCAAAGAGAAGGAAGGTTTTGTGGTTAAAATTTCAAGTAATGCAGAGAAACAAACAAAGACTGAATTAAATGCATCTATTAAAGATTTGACTTCTAGAATACAAGTAAAAATGGCAGTCTGGAAGGAACAATTTTGGAGAGATGAACATGAAAGATGCAATTCAAGAGGCATTACACACATCTGTTATGGATGTTTTGTGGCCATATCCATTAACTTTTGGTTTCAGGATTGTAAGGAATCATTCTTAAAATGGCATCATTGACACATACATGAAGCTAATTTAAACACCCACATAACTGATATCGCTTGTCATTCTGATTTTCCTGGAAAAGGTCAACCAATGGGTTCTATATTATCTCATGACTTGACACCTTTGGAGATCCTCGTTCATAATAACACAAAGGAGTCAATCAGGATGATCTTGAGTATCACTTGTCGATATGTAGCTGGAGAAAATTGCTTTGATGGTAGAAAGGCAACTGTCCTCTGGGATAGTGTTTTGAGTGGAATTGAAGTGGAAGTACATCCACTAGGAGAGGAAATCCACCCTTTTGTTGTGTGCTTTTTGGTTCCCTATGAATATACTCTTCTAGGAGCTGCAGTTATACACCACAAAAATCAAATTCTGAGAGCCTGTGCAAGAACTGATTTAACTCAAGAGCCCATTTTCTGCAGTGGTCCACCTTTTCATGTACATGTTATTGGTACACTATGATGTTTTCTTATCAAGTGTAATGAGAGCTGAAGAATTGCAAATGCATGTTTTCTACCACCAATTATTTTCCTATTTCTCATTGCACCAGTCCCCCTATTCTTCCCAACTTAAGCCTACTACACAAAAGGTAAAATTCTATACAACTTTTTGTCATAAAAAAACATAAGATTCAAATATGTAGAGCTCCAAAACACATTTATTTGTTGTTACTTTGTGTGTTGTACAGAGGCATGATCATAATCAAGCAAACTGAATGTCTGTTTGGGTGGCATAATATTCTTTTTTTTTAATTCCAACTAGAGGTCAATTGGATGCACAATTATATGTTTAAGAGTCTAAATGTGAATTTCTTAACATACATCTACATTATCTTGATTTCATTATAGGATTTGAAGTGGTTAGCATATATCTAAAGAAGTTCAGAGCCATACGATTTGAAGTGGTTAGCATATATCTAATTGAAGGTCAGAGCCATTCAGATTACTTTCTTAGGTCTCTCGAGTCAGAAACAATGTTGGGATTATTAGTCTTTTCTTAGAATTACAAATGATGCAAACTTGGTGTTAATATTGCCCCTTTCCCCAATTCTTAAAGGGTTCTAGCTCAATGGAAGAGCGCATGCTTTAGAAGCAGGAGGTTGAAGGTTCGATTCCTTCGTGCCCTAATGATATTTCAATATTGATATTTCAAATAAAATATATTTTATTATGATTTATTATGGCTATGAGAGGGGTTCTAAACTGACTTCATATGTCACTATGAGGGGGGTTCAAAACCCCCCATGTAAGTTTATATGATGGGGGTTCATAACCGCCCCCCAAGGTTTGCAAAGAGTTTTGGGGGGGTTTCAAACCACCTCCGTAGGTACCTATGAAGGGGGTTTATAACCACCCCAAAGGTTTGTAAAGAGTTTTAGGGGGGGTTTCGAACCGCCTCTGTAGGTACCTACGAGGTGGGTTTATAACCACCCCCAACGAATTGTAAAGCTTTTTAGGGGGTTTTTTGAACCACCTCCATAGGTACCTACAAGGGGGGTTTATAACCACCCCCAAAGTTTTGTAATAAATAATTTTAAGGGGGGTTTTGAGCCACCCCTGTAGGTACCTACGAGGGGGGTTTATAACCGCCCCCAAAGGTTTGTAAATATTTTTAAGGGGGGTTTCGAACCGCCTCCGTAGGTACCTACGAGGGGGGTTTATAACCACCAACATAGCTTTGTAATAAAAACTTTTAGGGTGGGTTTGAACCGCCCCCATAGGTACCTACGAGGGGGTTTGAAAGCGCCCCTATAGGTACCTACGATGGGGGTTTTGAACTGCCCCCGTAGGTACCTATGATGGGGATTTTGAACTACCCCCGTAGGTACCTATGATGGGGGTTTGTAACCACCCCCAAATTTTTGTAATAAGGACTTTTGGGGGGGTTAGGAACCACCCCCATAGGTGTTTATGGGGGGGGTTGGAACCGCCCCCATACAGTGTCTATGGGGGGGGGTTTATAACCGCCCTTAAAAGTCACTTTGGGGGCGGTTAGAACCACCCCCAAAAGTCACTTTTTTTTGGGGGGGGGAGGTTAGAACCGCCCCCAAAAGTCACTTTTGGGGGTGGTTTTTATCTCTTGTAGAACCACTCCTAAAAGTCAAAACTTTTAGCATCGGTGTTATTAGGGGCAATTTTGTAAATATCGCCTCCAAAGCCAAAACCGCCTCGAAAAGTGACTTTTGGAGGCGGAAGACAACCACCCCTAAAAGTCAGATTTGTTATAGTGCCATCATTGTAGAACTAATTTTTGTTGCAGTGTGACCAATAACTTATCATCTTACAATCCTTCCTTTGCAATGGATTGCATCTCAGTCTAGGATAGGTAGCATACTTGACTCTTGAGATTGTGATTATGCCCCAATCTTGTAAAATGTGCCAGAGTAAATAGTTCATGCTATGCTAGGACAGTTTATTCATGCAACCATCACAAAAATGAAACCTTGTCTTTGTTACCTTATCTACAGATCTTTTATCAATGTACAATGGTTAAATTCATGCTTCGTTCTTCCTTTTGTTCAAGTGTGCACAGTAAAATTTAGTCTTTAACACTTTTCTCCATAAAATCCTTAAAAGTACAGATTTATCATAGTGGATTGATAGAGGAAGTATTAATTTGGAATGAAATTCCATCATCAATATATGTCTTATTTAAAGTATCGGGAATCTTTTGATGTGACCTTAAATGATCTCATGCTCCTATAGAGGTGTTTGCTTTCATTTTGTAGCCAGTTGTTTTAACTCATCCACCCTTCTGTTTAAATGGCCAGATGTAAGCATACCCCTAGCTGATAAAATTAATGCCATGGAGGAGGAAACCCTTTGCTACCTGTTACTTCTTGTAGCATGAAGTTGTGTACCAGATAATAACATACATAGATGGACAAAGGCCTTGGAGCTATAAAACAATTTTGAATCCAAGGTCATATGGATATATAGGATGAGAAGCTACTAAAAATAGTAATGTAGCCAATTGTCCAGTGTACACAATATTTACATTTTTTCGTTTGTAAACAATTGAGTTGTAATTTTGTCATGTTTTTATGTATATCAATTACTTAGTTGCATGCTATTTAATTATGATTACATTGATTCCCCTTGAGTCATTAAATTGTGTTCAACATTAGTTATTTTCAACCATACTCTCCAAGCTTGCAGAAACCCATATCAACCTTGTTTTATAAAGAGTAGGGATATCCTTTCGAGTCTGCACACAAATAAAACCTAGAGGAAAACTGCTAATATGCCTACACATTCTTCCCATTTTTATCCAGTATTCTAATTTGTATTCCATCCAACCATGAAAGGCTCGTTGGGTCGATGAAACTAGAGTGTTATTGTAACCCACGATAAAATTTGATTTTTCATACATAAACAATAGTTGTTGCTTAAGTGAGTGTTCTTATAGCCTACACTATAAGTTAAATTTCTCATTGAAAGAGTCTAAAGGAATACAACTTCCTGTATGAATCATAATTAGTCTAAGAAACAACCAGCCTATCTTGCCATATCCCTTAGAAAGTTCAATCTTGATTATCATCAACAAAACAAAACAAAAAATTGTCTTGATATAATGTAGTCCTTCGACTTGGTCCACTCCCACAACATTGTGTTCTCTCCGTGTTCTATAAGAATCCAAATTGTTGATTTGAAATAGATTTGGAAATAATAAGCTTCAACCTTTTTGCAGCGACTTTGGAAATAATGTTGTATATTGTGTTGCATAATGAAATCAATTTAAAGTCTTCGAATAAGGAAGAAAGGTCTTTCTTTGGGATCAAGACTAAAGGGTTGAATTTATGTTTGCGGTGAGCTTACTAGAAGTATTTCTCAACCACAATTGCAAAAATGTCTTCTTCTAGCAGTGGCAGAAATGTATTGACCATCCATTCGACCCATTAATCTTGTTGTTTTGGAAGATTACATCTTTTATTTATGCTTTTGATACTTACATTGTCAAATTCTTATTGATTTCTTGATCCACAAACTAAGGAAAAACTTATAATATTTACAATGTTTCCCAACACTAGGAATTTAATCAAGTTCTTTAATTAAGTAACCCCCAGACATGTTATATCTTGGAAGGTATAAGATATGCTTCTAACATGTCTCTCCATTTTGATATTTTGTTCTTCAATTTAATTTTAAAGTTTTGGAAAAATTTAGTGTTCTTGTTTTATTTCACTAGCCACAAGGCTCTACTTTTTAATCACAATTTGGCCTTCTCACATGCCAATTGAATTTTTCCCGTTCATCCTAGGCTTTTATCTTGCCCCTATTATCTTATGAAAACACAATAACTACATTTACTTTGAACATTTTCTTAACCTCATTGATATTTCACCAAGAAGTGTTGTATTTTCTTTTTCCACTCCAAGGTCATAACCATAGGCCTCTATTTAAATTGTTGCTTAATTGAAACATGGACAAGTGTTGTATTTTCATCTTCCACTGCATAGTCATAACCATAGGCCTTTATTTAAATTGTCACATAATTGAAACATAACAATACACTCTAGGGTAAAGCCATATTTTCTCCAATTTGTTTGACTATCAAATTGAACTCGTCTTTCAACTAAAACAAATTGAACTTGAAAGGCACTGAGGTTTTTTGTCCTTTTTTTTAAATGGAGGTACATTGGCACATGTTCAAACATGCCTCCAAACCCAATCCATATTCTTAACCTCTACATGCTCTTTCCATAATAGATTTTGAGACAACAAAATGGTATAATGTTTTGTTCTTAACCTCTACATTCTCTTTCCATAATAGATTTCGATACAATAAAATGGTCTAATGTTTTGTTCTTAACAACCTCTACATGCTCTTTCCGTAATAGATTTTGATACAACAAAATGGTCTAATGTTTTGTTCTTAACCTCTACATTCTCTTTCCATAATAGATTTCGATACAATAAAATGGTCTAATGTTTTGTTCTTAACAACCTCTACATGCTCTTTCCATAATAGATTTTGATACAACAAAATGGTCTAATGGTTTTTAAAGTCTTGCACCCTCCGCCCACTTGTAATTTCTTCATGTAGGGGCTACCTCAGCTAGATCAATGTCACACAGGTTAGGACTTACTGATTTGTCTATCAAAAATTTTGTTAAAAGGCCTCGTTCGTTGGATTAAACCTTAGTATGAAATTAAAATCAATCGCTAATGATAAAAATCCTTCTTTAAGCATTACAAATCAAATAATTTCTCACATAAAACCCAGTTTTCTCAAAAAAATCTATATATTTTGGTGATTGAAATAGTGAATGTAGGAGGTTTGAAGAGTGTAGAGAGAATTCAATTCTATCCTATGAGCAAGCCATTAGACTAGAGTTAACCATATGAAAAGTCTATTCTCTTAAGAAGGAAGACTACAATTCTATAACCTTATCCACCTCCACTAAAGTCTATTTCAAGAATGTTGACATTAGGTTTCTGAGTCCTAAACATTATAATCGGGGTCTTTTTTTGTGGGGACCCCCTTAAACATTGGATGTTGTAGGATATACACTTTCTTTTTGAACCTAGCTTGTTGCTAGCCCTATTAAGGGCCCCAACAATTATTTTTGCTTTCCTTTGAGAATTTCTCATTTCTCTTTTCCTTGGGCAATTGAGAGTGGGGATGGCCTACTTACTGGGGAAGGATCAAACCCTCCATTAGGGTATAGACCAATCCCACCGTTAATTATTGACCCCTCACATTCACTCGATGAAGGGTTTGAAGACCTCAAATTTTAATGTTAATGGGAGGGACTAGTCTTGACTTTGAGAGAGAGAAAAAGAGAAGGACTAGACATCGGTTTTTATAAAGGTTTTTTTGTTCCTCAACACAACCAAAATCCTTTAACTCGATATTTTCATAACATTGAAAAACCAGTTGACGAGGCTCATTGATATCACTTCCTAAATTATTTCATTTCATTTTTCATTGGATTTAATTCAAGATGACACTAGAACCCATGATATCCAAAAGCATGTTAGGGTACAAATAATTGTGCTTACCCCGTAAGTGAATCTCCTTAGTTGAATTTTAATAGCCTAGGACAATGTTCACAACTAGCTCAATGAGCTCTTTAAGCCCTACTTCAGCTCTAACTCCATTATATTGAGTCTCGTAATTAGTATCATACCTTTTGCTATACTTATCCTCTTCATGCTCATAATTATCATCCTTAGAAGGATTGATTTCAAAAATATTACAAGGAGATAAGATTACCAAATCTCCATTAACATGAGGATAACATAGAAAAGTGTCAACGTGCACCTCATAGACCTCATCATGAATTTCTAAATGGGATTATGCAAGTGATTCTTTCTATTCCATAGTATATTCAATGCTCTTTTCAATCCCAATTTCTTCTTCTAAATCAAGATGTGCTCTATTTATTTTAGGAAAGTGAGCAAGGAAATATTTAATCACCTCTCCAATCTTGTAATTGTCTTCAAAAGACCAATCACAAAGAAATTTCTTGAAGAAATATTCCATTGAAGAGATTTATTTGAAACCAATGTCCACAACCTAATTTTGAGCCTCATCCTTGAAAGTACAAAAAAATATCCTCATCAAATCATCTTCATGAAATATAATGTAAATGGTCACAACTTTGATGAAGGATGGAATGTGAAGATTGAGTGGGTCACCATACCCATGATATGTAGGAGTGACATCATGCACTATATATGAATCAAAGCCTTCATTTGGGCATCCAAGGATGCCTCTCAAGTTAATCCAATGGAAAAATGTTTGTACCAAAGGAAAATGGTATTTAATACTCGGATCCCTAAGAAAATACCTCATATTGAACCATCCCAGTGGAGCTATAAAAAATCAACTTCAAATATTTTCAAGGTGTCAAATGTCCTCATCTCCATGCACACCATATCTTCAAAATTAGTAAAGAGAATGGTTTTATTCTTTTAACAGAGTCATTATGTGAGAAGAAAAATATGCAATAATAATCTCTCACAAAGTTTCTTTTTTAGTTTCTAAATTACTTTTTTAGAAAATTGAAAACAATTAGTGGAGTCACCAGATGAAAATGTTAAATATCTACTCTAAAATATTCTTCAAACAAAGTAAGAAACAAGAAAAACAAAGTTCAATAATCTCGGGTGATTAAAAAGATTTTATCACTGACAACAATGCCAAAACATTTTCGCCTAGATCTGCATGTGAAGGTGAGAAAAACCTCAAGTCGCTAAGAGAGTCCTTTTGGGGGAAGTCGATGAGCTATGTGCCACTATCACCACAACACTCAAATACTTCTGTTTAGGCCAACTCCTAAACAAATTCCATGGGAGGTAGACCCTATAAAAATCTAGGATTATCACCTTGGAAAAGGTGACTTGGGAGTTGATAAAACTAGGAAAACAACATAACTATGTAACTTATCAAGTAATTCAAAGTTTCAGCATGCATGAAATAAAGACCATTTCCTTACTATTGGGAAAAAAGGATACATCTATTAAACATGCAATACTTGCAAACAAATCTTGTGATTAGGGCTAGTTGGAGCTGCAAACAAATATTGTGAGGTTTGAGTTGTTGTTTAGGGCATATTTCCATAAAATATGAGTGTTTTTCATTGCAAGTTCTTACAACAACTTCATGGATTTGAAATTTGTTCTTCTCCTTTCTGCATTCAACTATTCTGAGTGGAAGTTGAATATGTGTGCATATCTCAAGAGGCAATGTCTCTATGATGTCTCCATTGGTGTTGTGAGAGAGCCAGAGTCCTGTCAAGAGAAGTGTGATTAGATTAAGGACAATGATAGAGCCTATCGAAGTATGTGTCTAGCTATACCTCCTACAATGCGCTACCTCCTTGATTATGTTGATTACCCATTCGAGCTTTGGAGAAATCTAGATAAAGCTCTTGGCATGTAGCAAGAAGATGTGAGCTATATGGAGAGCAAGAAAATGGGAACCTCCTTATGTGTTATCCCTCCTATGGTCTCGGCCTCATGCATTTATCAAGAAGTTGTTCAAAAGGAGGGGAGGCCCATATATGCTCCTGATTAAGGGGGGAATGTGCTATGAATATCCCTTTTTTGATGTTTGACCCATTCAAGTGATTTTTACATAGTATTTTGCCGATTTGGTTTTCCCAAGGGACCAAATATACCATACATGATGTTATGACCATGGTGATAGACTAATTTTGAGATTGGACCATAAGGACATATACACCAACTTGAGGAATCTATGTTATAACACACTTTGTATTTGGAGGCTTGAGTCAAAAAACCATTCTGAACTATGATCACTAGGACCTAATTTCAACTAGGTAAAAGAAAACTCCAAAGGGTACATAACATTAGTGACTCATTCATGCTAGCCCCTTTACACATGTAATGGATGTCAAAACGTTACAAACAACCTCTCTTTGGCCATGACAAAGGAGGTGCAAAGTACATGCAAATGAGCAGAAAACTGCTTGATCTAGATGGGGAACTATAAGGTCCTTGGATGGCTAATGATGTCTTCTATCGAGTGAACAACTTGTGCATACTGGGTGTTAACAAGTCCAATGATCAGCATGTCTTGTATAAATAATTTATTCTTGTTTAATGCAATTCATTTACCATTGGAGTTATTCCTCCAGGTTTGATAGTGGTATCATAACCCTAACATTGTTTTCATAACTCTAGTTTGCAAATCATCTGTCTTGAATATTCCACCTCTCCCCTTATACCTGCAAACTCAATTTCATCTCTATGTAATTCCTTTATTCCATAATTTGCAAACCATAATCCACATGTGAATGCTCAGCCCACATTTTACCTCTATGCTCTATTTCATAGTAATCATGCATGCCAAAATGAAGATGAAACCCTAATGTGTTAACTCTACATACACCTCTGCATTACTTGTGCTACCTTCCTCACCTCCCTTATCCCTCTACTCATAAATACTTGTCTCTGCATGATTTAGGTAGCATATATTTATTTTTTAGGTAATTATGTGTGTACTGTGATCTCATGTAGATTCAATCTCGTCCAACTATATGCGACCAATTTATACCAATCTACTATAGCCTAAACAAGCCATAACACAACTAGTGCATGCAGAATGGTGTTCTCTTCTTCCACAAGTTGCAACTTATTCTTTCATTATTCTTTTCAATCTAAAATAGGATCCTCTCTTCTTTAAACTTGGTTTGCTTTAATTGCAAGTTTTTGTTCAAGATGGAACACCTTGGGAAGCTTAAACAAATTGATGTCCTATCCCCTAATAACTTACTTCATCCTTGAGCTAGACCACTGATGCTTTTTTTTCAATTTATACAATTTTGCTTTACTTTAGTTGTAAGGGTTTATAGCTATTTCAGGTATGAAAATTATTAAGGTATGTGAATGTTTTCCTTTGCGTTGCTCATTTCATTTTAGAATTGGGTTGCATCATTCTTCTTTTTGGGTTGTAAGGTGCACTTTGGTTGCTCCATATTGAAAGTGTTGATTTTGTTTTTTGGAATTACTATAGGTATTGCAAGACTTTTGCTATAAAAAATGCATTATTTAAAGGGAGTATATCATTCTGTTGAAAAAAATGCTAGTGAATTTTTTTTGTTTTTCTCTATTATAGGCATTTAATATTATTCTTTGTGGATATTACGAATATTTTTCATGGTAGTTATAATTTATTACATATTAAGACTACAGAAGAAGATTGTATTATTTTAGAACACTATTTTACTATTTGTATCACAAATAAAGCACTAACTTTCTATAGAGAGTGTAGCCTTGCATCTTGTATTACTTAACTGTAGAAATTGTAACACAAAGACTATAGTGCGTTGAGTTATTTGAAGATCTTGTTGTATAAAAATGGCTATTGTACATATTTTTGAAAAATATTTTATTGTCAAAGATGCATTCTTTGAATTCCATCGTCACGGTGGTGCTCAGTTGCAGGGAAAAATACCTAGAGTAGTCAAGGAATATCAAGCACAATTTGATCTTCAACGATCTATGGGATGACATTTGTAAAGTACAAAATATTTAAGGGGAACATGAGGCCACACCTAAAGATCCTACAAAACCTATTGTAGGAAAATAACTCACCATATGGAAGAGAAGATACAAGAAGGCATACCCATTGATATTTTGTGCAAAAAAATGCACATTTGTATTCACTAGACACTTGTCCCATTTGGGTTGTAACTTGGATAGCTATGGCATTCTCTATAGATCAATTCACCATCAATATGTGTCCTGAGTTTAGGTTAAGTTGGATATATATCCATTAATTGAACCATAGGAAATATCTCATAAAACATCCTAGACGAGGAATACAACAAATCCAAACGTTGGGTGATGATGGCATGTTCCTTAGTCTTGATTAACGAAAGCATGATGTCTTTTTCAATGTAGGGTAAAAAAGACTTTATAAAATAGACTATTAAGAATTCTCTAGGTATCTAAGCTTTAATCAGTCAACATATCCTTCACCACTCATGAATGCAATCAGATGTATGGGTGGACTTATCATGATGAAAGGATGTTAGAAGTTGAGTTCCCGTCTCATAACAGTTAGGAAATTGAAAGTGGTTCAAGAAAGGCATTTCCAATGTGTCAAAATTATGAAAAGAGGCTTTTGGGAGACCAATATACCACTTCATGGTGACCCCAGTCAAATTTCTCAGAAAAATACTTAATCTAATTCTTAATCACCCGAGACATATCTCAAACCATAACCAATTGTACCACATAGGAACCTCAGCACATGCTTTGTCACAACCCTAATGTAATCTGTCTCAACTCATCCATAAGATGGATACAAGGAAAATATCTCAACGTGAATCTAGCCAACTTCCTATACATCACCAAATCTCAATCTAAAGCGAAATCACTTAGCTTTTCCAGGTATGCACATCATGGGATACATCGGATATGACTTTGAATTGCTTGGATCACTCAGAGATTTCCTCACCGCCATAAGAATTGCACACCTTTGCATTTCTTGGATCACTCATTGAATCCCAAATAGTACAATAATGATTGGCTCAAAGGAGCACCTTCACATACATTCCATCCTCATGGGGGCAGGGAGATTTCACAAAGGATGAAGTAAGAATTTAGAAGGATATATTAGGTTTAGAGCATGTCTTGATGAGGTGAAAGGCTTCATAGTGTTTTCCATTGGTACTGGCAGATTTGGAGGAAGGCTATCACGTGCTCAAAGAAAGGGGTTTTAATGAAGGATTCATGGAAAAATTGGTTGGTTTCTTATCATCTAATCCCTTGGGTGTATATCCAGAAAAATCACATCAAATTACAAAACGCATGCAGTCTATTCAAAGAAAACACAAAATGCAGTCTATTAAAAAAAACACTAAAGGCAGTCTATTCAAAGAAACACACTAAACACCCGAAAAATGAAAAGAATGCAGTGTAGGATAATGGGCCATCAAATAGACTTGTTATTCCAGCCATTTTTTCCCTAAATTTGATCAAAATCTAGTCTGAAAATTTCAATTTAAGCAATTCTGCAACTTCAGCAACCCCAAATCGTGATATAGACTAATTGTTATGTTCTGAAACTATCCAGATGGTAACAAATGTATGCATTATTGCTCTGACATTGGATCTGACCAAATCAATGTACCTTGAAAATTGGTTGGTTGAAACTAGCGACTTCAGCTTTAGGTAGAGAACGTTCTGCTAGGTCCAGGGTGAGACCAACAATACAATTTAGATATCCCCTTGGAAAACAAGTTGAAAATCTAAGAAACATGACACATCCATTGGGGCTTTGTGCCAAAGTCTGTATCCAACATGTTGAACATGTGCATTAGATGTGTCGCACATGTGCAACACGTGTGGGTGGAAAACCGACCCACGAATCCTCTTAGCAGAGAGAAAGAGCTATCACAGTTTTTCGTTGTGCAATTGATGGAGACAAATTTATAAACCAAATTTGGCATTTCTCCAACAGGAGCATTTTTCTTGATTTATTCCACAGAAATCATGGCTCAATCATCAAATGCAGTTGGTAAAAGTCAAAGGAAAGGAAAAAATGTCACTGTTGGTGTTTCCCCCTCCTCCCAACTTTAATATTTCTACTAGTGTTATTTATGTACTATTGCAAGTGAAACTGCATGCAGCTTTTAATGCTGAAAATAACCCTGTTGTAGCAAGATAGCAACCTCAAGAAAAAAATATCCACTATAGGCCTAGGACAAAGCTTGTTGGGGTAGGGAATGGTCTTTGTGCAACACTACATACAAGAGCACCTACTTCCAAGTTGAGGGCCATCTGTCAAGCACTGAATGTGGACTTCAACCATGTAAAAGGGTGAGTGCTACCAAACAAAAGGAAATGCAAAGAAAGGGTACAGTTTTCTCAGGGAAGGTGGCATTAGCAAGTAGGAAACAAAAAAATGAGAATCCTATTCAATTATTGGGGAAGCCATCTAGCAGATTTGGGAGCAGAACTACAATTCAACCACAAATAAAGAGGCCAGCTTCAAGTAGCAGTCGAATGGAAAAAATATTTAACAAAATAAACAAGAGGAGATTGATATTATCAATGGGTTATTTTTCTATTAACTTCATTCATTTAATGTTGCATGGTCCCATTTGTTTATTAAAATCTGCCATGTTCTAGTTAAACAGGCTCCAACCGGATATTTGCATCCCAATTTAAAGAAGGCTATAACCACATTGTTGGTTAAGGAAAAGAAGAAGGTGACTAAAACTCCTTAAACCTAATAAATCATCATGACCATCATCCAGTGTCAGTATCATTTTTGATGCATATACAGATGCAGCACGCCATAATCTCATCAATTTCAAGGTGTCTTACTTGAATGGACCAGTCTTCTTGAAAGAAAATGGGTAGGTTTAGAAAATATAGGGATTCATAATATATGGTTGAGTTGTTCATTAAACTTATTGAAGATGTAGATGTTGAATTTTCTGTGCAAACTATCACAGATAATATACCTGTTTACATGCATGTGGAAGCTAAATATCCCTAGATATTGTAGACACTTCACATTCTTCATTCTTTGAATTTAGCTCTTAAATCTATTGCTCTGAATGTGACATGAATGGGAAGTCTCACTAATGATCCATACTATGTTCGCAATTTTTTATAAGATAAAATAAGAAAATTTTATTAATGTCCAACGAATGATCACCAATGCCCTCAGAATCTATAAATAATTATCACAGATAATATACCTGTTTGCAAGCATGTTGGCATGGTTGTTCGCATGCTTGTGGAAGCTAACTATCCATAGATATTTTAGACACTTTACATTCTTCATTCTTTGAATTTAGCTCTTAAATCTATTGCCCTGAATGTGACATGAACAAGAAGTCTCACTAATGATGCATACTAGATTCGCAATTTTTTATAAGATAAATAAGATAATTTTATTAATGTCCAATGAATGCCCACACCAATGCCTTCACAATTGATAAAGAGTACACACATCTATCATTATTGAATATTGTAGATACTAGGTTTGCCTCCTCATTCATCATCCTAAAGAGGTTGAGAGAGGTCAAGACCCCTTTTGGGGCCATGGTTATTTCATAGATTTGGATTTTTTGGAGAAAGACGATCATGGTTGGTGGGAGAGGGTAGATATTACCCATTAAGATCATTGTCCCTATCATTTCTTTTTTGTGGGTTGTAGACACAAACCATCCCATCTTAGGAGATGTTCATAAGTGGGATTCCATGATTGCATCTATGAGGACCGTTATTTTAAAAAATGCATACCCTGAGTATGAGACATCAGCAGAGATTTCCTCACCGACATAAGAATTGCACACCTTTGCATTGCTTGGATCACTCGTTGAATCCCAAATAGTACAATAATGATTGGCTCAATGGTGCACCTTCACATACATTCCATCCTCATGGGGGTAGGGAGATTTCACAAAGGATGAAGTAAGCATTTAGAAGGATATATCAAGCTTAGAGCATGTCTTGATGAGGTGAAAAGCTTCATAGTGTTTTCCATTGGTACTGGCAGATTTGGAGGCAGGCTATCACATGCTCAAACAAAGGGGTTCTAATGAAGGATTCATGGAAAAATTGGTTGGTTTCATGGAAAAATTGGTTGGTTTCTTATCATCTAATCCCCTAGGTGTATATCCAGAAAATTCACGTCAAATTATAAATTATTTCTCAAGACATGCCCCTCGAAGCATTGAAAGCATTCAAGGAATTAGCCAATGGAAAAATCATGGGAATTAAGGATAAGTACAGGTTTTGTCAACCTTCATTCATGCCCTCTAATCATAAGTCTCATTGTCAAAAACTCTATTGTGCAAAGCTTTGGGTTGCATGTGGGATATTGGGGAACTTAATCAATTGTCATTCTCGATTGTCATCTAAGGTATAGGTCTCAATGTTGGGTCAGCTCCAAGGTCTTAGAAATTATGGTTTCCTAGTTCCTATCAACTCCATGATTCAAAGTGATATGCAAGAGCATTTTTATCATTATAGAAGAGTTTCTCTAGTGATGGTTCTAGTTGTTTTTTTGCATGGGTAAGTGTTATAGCTTCTTTGTTCCATGCTTTGGTTTTCAACTAGGAGAAGGGTGTATTTAGTGCATGCTTTTGGCTTTGGTTCTCTCTCTATTGTATTCTTAGTTTATTCTGATAGAGGCATAATTAGGGGAATGTTTAGTGTCATCTCATTGCACTTGTTCTGCAAATAAGGAAATCGAGATTATCTACTTGCATTTGGAAATTCAATATCCTCTTGTTCTCTTGTTCAATTGGCTCTGCACCTACTTCAACTCAGCTCCCCTCTCCGCTTTTATTAGGTGATTTTGAGCATCCCAAGTTGCAATGGATTGCCCAAGGTGTCATGGAAATGTGGATTGCCAAAAGTATCATGGAAAAGTCAAAAATATAGTTAAGTTTTGAAGAGGATTCTCAAGCAACATGAGGAATACATAAACAACAACAAGACTTCCATATTCTCATTAACAAGTTCAAGACACGGCTAGGGTCACCAATACAATTCATAAAACACTAAGGTGTTTGATATCTTAATGCATCAGAAGAGGCAAATTCAAGTGTTGGAGGCAAAGTGTTTTTACGTAAGAACTACAATTAACAGTCTCCTCAAACACTCCCAATCAATGGATTCTAACCAACGGACTTCTGTAGGCTCAGGCTCTGGGGTACATAAAGAAGTTTATACACAACCAATTATTTGAAGACATGGAGTTATACATGCTACCATTTACCAACTATTTGAAGGCATGGGATTGACGATTATATAACCACAACAAGCAGATAGCGAACCAAAAGAACCCTACAAGCACACTCTTAATTTCAGCTATCCATTGTGTATTTTATCGCATCTATGCTTGTAGTAGCATTAGGAAATGCTTAAAGGATGCAGGTAAATTTTTGAAGCATTTTTGTGAGGAATAAACAGTGACATTTCAATGGAGTTAATGGATCAATAAAGGGATCCTTGTTCACTCTTGAATAGGGGGTGAAACTATTCTTGATAATGCCCTAGGATATTTTTCTACTGTTGGAGGTTAAAGGAAACAGTAAAATACTGGTGGAGCATGTGATGGACAATTGTGAGCATGTTTTAGGATATTCGTGGAATCCTCTAACCTTATAGCCCCACCAACATTAGTTATGGGAATTGTTCTTAATCTTTCCACCCTTTAATGAGAGGTAAGAGACATAATTCCTAAATAGGGGTTGGTTTTGAGGAACTATATGCTAAATTATGAAAATTTGTCAAAATATAAGAAAACCAATAGCTGGAAGATTAAACATGGGAAAGGACACAACTGCAATGCAGCAGTAGTGACCCTCACCTCACATAGAGAGAGAGGGCAATTCAGGGGAAGAGAAGTTTAGATTTTAAACTATATTATGAACACAGTCTTTTTCATATTTTCCATACCAGTATAAATCCAAATCAAAATTATTTAAGAAAACACAGATTACTAAGCAAAAAAGTACTTATTCTTCAGAAAACTTGCACAAAATCCAAAATATATGACAAACAATAACTATTAGTAAAGAAAATTTAAAACCAACATATTAAACCCAAGAAAATAATACAAGAAGCATAGCTAACCAACATAAACAACTACTACCGCTATCCCTCAAACCTTAACAAGTATATACAACATCTCAATAGATGAATGTGGACAAGTGAGTATAGCACTAAAAACTCTAAAAAAATACCAACGGAGCTTATATTCCTTGTTGAATAAATGTTAACTATTACAAAGGACCCTCCTCATATATAAATATATTTGAGAGGTTACGGTTAAGTGCAATCCCTTCGGTCAAAATATACTTGACGATTTACAAGATACTTGTCACTTTTGGAGAAGTGGCCATTTTTCTAAGTCAAAACACTTTTAACTTCCTTCAAAAAATATATTTTTTCCATATATGAAAAAATTAATATTATTTTGCTCAAAAAGTTACAATTCGAGAGAAAGAAATGGATTTGACAAAATCCTTTGAAGATAAACTCTGGAGTTCCATGTCATCATTTGATTTGGGATATGTTCCCTCCATGGCACTTGTGATGGCTAATCATCAGTTGGATGGTACAAACTATGGAGCTGAAAGGCCACAAAACTGCTATCAATGGCTTCCAAGGTGGTTCAAGTCATGGCACTTGCATAGGGACATTCATATATGCCTCAGAGGGAAAGTTTTTATTACGAGTGTACCCCCAATCATTTATAAAAACTGGTCTCAAACTAGGTCCAAAATAGGAAAAATGCCTCTTGGCATGAAAGTTGTTCTGTCTAATCTACCTTTCACAAATTATCTAAAACTAAAATTTCTTAAGTTCATAATAAATAAATTACAAGTATAATTAACGCATTGCCTTTTGTTTGGTGAAAATCGAGCTAAAATTGAGTGAGATTTGGCCTCCAAAAGGTAAACAATAAAGGTTTTTCTGAGGGAGATGAAATCAAAATCTAAGGTCATTATTTAAAATTTATGGGTGAAAACCTAAAGAAACTGTATAGTACTAATATTCACTTCTCCATATCAAATGGGTCTCTTTCAAAGTAAAAAAAAAATCAACCTGGAAGGGGCCCAATTAACACACTTTGCTAGCTGGATTATGGACCCAAAAAAAGGGTTACTAGGATTTCTGGAAATTTCTTGGTTGAATCTTTGAGTCGAACCCTGTATATTTTTTCTAGCCTCAAAATCCGAATGAGGGAGATATGGAAATTTTGGTTTAGGCATTTTTTCAAACACTTAGTGGACAATTACTTGGTTGAGGACTTTTGTCAAACAATTAGTAGATAGCCACCTACAACTCTTCCTTCTCTAAGTTCCTTTCAACATTTCAAAAGCTACCAGAAATTAAATCAAACCCATACACATGGAAAGAAAAACACCCCAAGGGAATCTACGTTTTCATAAAAATACCCAAATCATGGGATTTGGTCTCCCAAAAAATGTTTTTGGAATCAAAATGGGGGTTCCAAGCCCATATGATATGGATACTTTCCTCCACAACATCTCAGTTGGGTATTTTATAAATAAAATATGAATTCCTAATTTTTTATTCAACAAGGGTTGGAGAGGCCATGTGCCCTTATTAGTGATTTAATGTAAAAAAAAGGAATCGTAAGTCGATTCAATCTCAGAGGAGACAAAATAATGTTTCCACCAAAGTCTAAATGAAAGGAAACTAGAAATGGGGTTTGGAAATGAGGGTGGGTTTCTTACCATGCACATTGTTGTAATGTTAGTTCCTCATTCTGGAAACCCCAAGTGAGTGTGTCAGCCAATTTATTTTCCAAGTAAACTCCTGCACAATATGCAAACAACGAGTAATTTAGTGAATTGTAAAGTTCTTCGAAAGTCACTCAACACAGTCTACTCAGTTCTTCGAAAGTCACATCTCAGTGAGGGGTCACAAGTTCGTTTGCCATAGACACAAAGGAACAATAAAATGAAAAAAAACAAGACATTGATTTGGTGAGAAAAGAGAAACAATTACAGCAAAATACCTGATCAAATACATCTTGCTTAGCCATCTCGTCCCAAAAGCAGAGGCAAGCAAGAGCTACTAAAGCTGTGAGACTTGTTGTTATCATATCATCTACAATTTGGTTATGTGGGAAGCTAATAGGAATAGTGAACCCATGATTAAACCATGTGAAATCCATCAAACTCTCAGTTTTTGCAAAGCTGGTCCCATGTCCTCCATTCTGAGAGCATCCCACTTGAAATCTATCCATAACAGGTTTGAAATGACTGCCCTAATAAGTAAAAACCCACTAAAATATCTTGCAGATCCACTATTAAAATGGTTGATTGTAGACGGGCCCAAATGATTGTTTCAAACCAATTCAGATGAGGGAGTTCATTGTAGAGGGACCTGAATGATTGTTTCAATCCAAACCCTCCTCTACCTCTGCAAACCCTGACCGCTGCAAACCCTCCTCTGCGTAAACACACTTGAACTCCTGCAGCACCTCCCGCGACCTCCTCTGCGTGACCTCCGACAAACCTTCTCTACGTGACCTCCGGATGTGGAGGTATATTGTGTCGGCTCCACTATGAAATTATTGATTAGGTTCTTTGTTTCGCGGGGAAATATTGTGTCCGGACGGTTATGGTTTTATATATATATNGCCCTAGTGTCGAAAATTCGACGGCGCTAAAATAATTTAAAAGGCTCAGTACTTTTCATCATTATTGTCCGACACATCCGTACGATACGTCGAATGTCGTCGGATTTCGGGTTTAAAACCTGTTGTGATTTCATCCCACAATTTCATTACATAATAAAAATTCATTTGCAGTGGAAATAAAACAAGGATCACTGGAAGATAACCATGCACAAGAGATACAAAGATTTTACCTTGGGAATCCCAAATAGGAGGAAACCCACCAAACTCTTCTCAGAAGAAATTAATCCAATTCAAGTACAATACTATACATGAAGATGAACCCTAGTACAATATAGGTTTGTCATCCTTCACAAAAAACCCTAAAGAGGGAAGATAATATTTCAAGAGATAATATAATAAGATAAACCCAAAATTATTCTTATTTCCTTTGTTAGTCCTTCCATGGAGGTGCGCACTTGTGGAGAGAAGAAGATGTGTGTTGTGAATGTGTTAAATGAAGTGTGAGAACACTTATATCTATATTCTTTAGTTGACTTGATTTTTTCTCTTGAGGTCAACTAGCACTTTTGTCTTCCAAGACCAAGTTCCCTAATTTGTTGGGGTAGATGTGCTCTTTCGTGCCTTCAAATTTCTTTGGGACTTATTCAATGCATTATCTTGAATTCTTTGGTTATTTATTCATCTTTGAAAATTTATCCTTGTTGATGTTCATCTCATCACATTCCGATCACATTCTTCCATAGATATCTAATGTTTATTTGACCATACTCTTAAATTCCCAGACACTTCTTAGAGCCAATGTCAAATACAACATTAAATTAGACTTTTTTATACCAAAAGGGATGAAATCCCTTATCACATAGACAAGTCAACTCGCTCTACTAGAATTGTGAACTCTAATCATGAGCACTCCCACATAGAGTATGCATGTGACCTCTATCCTTTCAACACTTGTAGTCAATCCACATGAATAGATAAAGGATAAGCATTTGAACCTCAATGCACATAGTCAATACATGTGACGAAATAGAGCTATGAAGGGGCCATTCTCTACCAACCATTGGTCAAATCACCATCACCAATATGTGAGAATGATCCGTAGAATGTTTTCCTGATGCTAGAACCATGGAGAACATCAACATATCAATGGGTAGGGAAAGTAGGAACAAGTCCTAGACTCAAAACTCCATAGAAAAGTGGTGTCACCACGAGGAATTTCCACTTCACTTAAATATCCCTAACTTGCATAGCCGGCCAAGAAAGCAATAAGGGGATCATTTTAATTACCTATTTAGATTGACCTCATTCTTAATGTGAATGTGAGGCACACTTTCCCAGCAAATGTCTACTTTGTATAAATTGCAGCTCTTATACCATGTAGAAATAGAACCTTGATGCAAAGAAGAAACACAAGGGGAAGATATTGTTAATGATAATTCTCACAAGTATGAACAAGGAAAATAGAGAGAAGAATAAATATATTGAATCGCATGAAGAAGTGAAGAATGAATAATTGATTGATGATCCATACTAAATTGATTGATGATTATTACAATAGTAATACATCCTTGTAAATGAAAATTGAGTTGGTGGAAGAAAACTCATGCTAGATCATAAATCATGCTTACTAAATATGATAAACCCCCATAGGTGGCTAAAACAATTTCCAAATCTATAAAGGACCTCAATAATTAGCTAAATCATGAGTGATGGAAAAATGTGCTAATCCTGGAATATGGAGAGAGAAACATGGAGGATGGGTTGGAAATAAAATATAGTAGTTTCCTAGTTGACGAGCTTTACCTTATCCACTGAAAAGCTGGAATAAAGAAAAATAAAGACATAATATGTAGGAAGGCACAATTACTTATTCTGGAAGTCAATAAAGTGGATAGGATCAAACCAGAATCAGGATAAAGGTGCTCATGGGGTATATATGGCAAGTATTGACCAAGTGGTGCAAGTGGATGTCAATTATCTAGGCCAGTAGGTAGGAATTTGATTAAAAAATGATTAAATATTTTATCCTAATTATGAAGTGGGCTTATAATATTCCCTCACTCCCCTTTAATTTTAACTTTATGATGATATGTCTGATGCATATAGGTGTATATAAGGACCAGCAACAAGGCTATGGTCACCCTTTACAATTATTCATGTCCATAAAAGCAAGGAAAGAGGAAAACCCACATGGGGAAAATCCTCTCTCAAGAAAGGACAAGGCACAAAATTTGAAAAATGTCGTCAATATGGATTTATATTCACTTTGATGAGATGAATGAACTACTTCTGGTGAAATACTTTGATGAAGAAATCATGAACTACATGATCATGCGCTAGAGTGTAGAATATATACAAGAAAGAAGAGGAGAGACTCCTTGTATCTCATCATCGGATGAACTAGGAGCATTATCTGAATGCTTCTTGCTGCTAACAAACTATGATATGCAAAAAAAATATGAAAAAGGAAAATATATATGTACATAATCCTTCCCAAATAGTACAAAAATTAAGACAATCAGTTACTTGTATAACTGCAAAATGGTGATGTGGATCACATATCTTTCTTCCAATATGATGTAACACTTTCCCAGATCTAATAGGAGGATGGAAAGACTCTTATATATCAAAAATATTATCATATGGAACAGCAAAGACCAAAGGTTTAGTGTCTCCATGAGGATATGGGTCTAGACTAGGAAAAGTATGAGCAACTGGGGAAAACTTATGAGTGTAAAAATATGAATGATGGATGGACTTGATATCTGAAACAGAAGTGTTTTGAAAAGATCCAAACATGTGTAAGATAATTTCAATGATGACTAAGGTCATGTGTAACCAACCAGTTAAAAATGGACAAGATTTGAAACCATTTGATATAAGTAACACTGCATAAGAAACCAATGACGAATCAACTGGTGAACTTTGGGTTTGTATAGTTTTAGGAGTATTCAGAGGTATGGTATACGGTATGTATGATTTCATAACATGCATTACAGCATTAAAATATTCTTATAAATCAGAATTATTATCATTTGAATTAAGTGAGGAAGAGTTACTTAAAGACAAGCCAAGATCTAGTGAAAAATCACAAATATTGGGAGATGAATCTAGGAGAGTGATGGGTGGATTATCAAATAAAGAAACTGATATTTATGATTATGATATATCAGAATGTAATTATATATCATATATATGAGGAAAGGATTTAAATATAGCACTCAAGGCATAGTTTATATCACCTTGGAACTGCGCACTATGACAGTGTTCTGAGGAATCAGTAGGCTTCTTTAGCTCATCTGGAACTTCGATGTTGTGCTTCTCAAGAAGCTAAGACATGATGTCCATATTCTTGTTGAAACATTTATTTGGAATATGAAATACCTTTCTTCAATATAACACTTGTATGTACTTCCTTTCTTCTTGACTTTCTTCATTGAACCTTTATCAGTAGGCTTCGAACTTTCATCTTCAATATCTGACTTTGGCTTCTTCTCTTTCACAATTTGCTTCTCTTTGGATTTGGAATTCTTTCTTCATTGAACTATGAGAGAATGATCATTTCCCTTGGGATATCTAAGATAACCCATCTGGTTCAATTTATCTTTCTCCTTTGTCAATGAATTAAAGAATGTACTCAAAGAAGGCATTTTCCAATTAGAAATAGCAATCCTAGTAGCATGAATAGTAGACACAAAAACTGACTATTCGGGACTCAATTTTGAAAGAATGGAAAGAATTAATTGATATTCCTTCTTCTCAATCCCACATTTCTTGAGAAATAGAACAAGTGAATTGAATTTGGTGAAGAATCCCTCAATGGAATCGAAACTGCTTAGACTCAATGAGAATAACTCATTCTCCAACTGATGCACCCTTATCTCATTTTGAACTCCAAAGAGAGACTCAAGTTTGGTTCATACTTGGTTTGGAGTGGAAAACCCATCTATATGAAAGAGTAGATCAATGTAAATAGAGATACAAAGCAATCCATAGGCTTCAACCAACTTATTATGCCACTTAGCTTTCTCAACAACAGAATTTGGTTCATTTTATAAAGCCATGGAAACTATATAGAGTCCCTTACTGCACAATAGAATGTTAATTTTGGCTTTCCATTCATGATAGTTGAAGGGATACATGATCATAGTTGAAGAAGTATCCATACTGGTATGTTGATGCGCTTAAGAATATACTCTTTGCAACCTGCACAAATAAAACTAGGAGAAAATATTGTAAGCATAATAACAAGCTCTTCTTCAGAGAGGAATAGGAGACTGGATGCGCTCTGATAGAGAGAAAAAATAGTGCCTCAAATATGGTGAACTTGAACAAACTTGTGTTATGATACCATGTAGAAATTATAGCTCTAATACCATGTAGAAATAGATCCTTGATGCAAAGAAGAATCATAGTAGGTAGATCTTGCTACAAGATAATTCTCGTAAGTATGCACAAGAAAAATAGAGAGAAGAATAAAGAGACTAAACCACATGAAGAAGTAAAGAATGGATAATTAATTAATGATCAATACTAAAATTATTGATGATCATTACAATAGTAATAAAGCCTTATAAAGGAAAATTGAGTTGGTGGAAGACAAGAAAAATAGAGAGAAGAATAAAGAGACTAAAACACATGAAGAAGTGAAGAATGGATAATTAATTAATGATCAATGCTAAATTTATTGATGATCATTACAATAGTAATACATCCTTATAAAGGAAAATTGAGTTGGTGGAAGACAACTCATGCTAGCTCATAAATCAAACTTACTAAATATGATAAACCCCCATAGGTGGCTAAAGCACTTTCCAACTCTGTCAAGGACCTCACAAATTATATAAAGCATGAGTGAGTTGTCATGAGTGATGGAAACAAGTGCTAATCCTGGAATATGGAGAGAAAATCATGGAGGATGGGTTGGCAACAAAAGATAGTAATTTCCTAGTTGACTAGCTTTACCTTATCCACTGAAAAGTTGGAATAAAGCATAATAAAGACAAAATCTACAGGAAGGCGCAGTTACTAATTTTGGCAGTCAATAAATTGGACATGATCAAACCAAAATTAGGATAAAGGCACTCATGGGGTATATATGGCAAGTATTGACCAAGCAGTGCAAGTGGATGCCAACTATCTAGGCTAGTAGGTAGGAATTTAATAAAAAATGATTAAATATTTTATCCTAAGTATGAAGTGGGTTTATAATATTAATTTCAACATACTTATACTAACGGGTTTTCTCTTAACTAGTGAGGTATTAGTTTTGTTTTAGTGGCATTGTAGAATTGACTATCCAAACCTACTACCAAGGCACTAGAACTAGACCACTGCTGTGTGACTACTGGTGTGCTTTCAACAAAAAATTGTCCAATTCCTTTTATTTAGTTTGTTCTTAATGATTTCATATCTTGATGAAAAATAAATATGAAAAGAATATGCTCACAAGATGAAAATTTATAAGGGAACTAAGAACATTCACACAACAAAATTTGAACCCATAATCCGACGAGCAAATACGACGAAATTGACTGTGTCGTCGAATTTCACCTTTAAAATTATGAATTTTGATAAATAAAAAAATTAATTGATACATGGAATTGTTGGATATCCAACAGCTGTCGATTATCAGGCGACTCTAGTCGATTATCTAATGGAATCCTTCGTATATCCGACAATATGTGTGTATCATCAAAAGTAAATTGAGTATAGGGTATCTTAGGTTTCCATGAAATCCCATGATAGTGCCATGGAAACATGAGAAACTTAATTATAAGAAAACATGATTAAGATTAAAAATTAAAAAAAAAAACATTTCAATTTCAAATTATATCCACTTACTGTATTTATTCAAACCTATACAATAGATGGGATACTCACTTTTCCCTCATCGATTTGAATGGTTGTGATTTCCTTGTGAAACCATCAAGAATGTCTACTAATCTCCTCTTATTAATGTGTGTAATCTCATTTCCCCTTGACATTGGGGATGTATGATGAATTTTTCACTATGGATATATTGAAGATGGATAAAAAAATAAGAGTTAAATAACTCATCAAAAAACAGGGCCAATGTTTTACGGAGCATCAAAAAACCGTACTAATTATACCTATTTTTTTTACGATTGTGATGATGAATAGTGATGATGACAATTATGATGGGGATGGCGATAATGGTGATGATGATGATGATGATTATGATGACCATAATGATCAAGATGAAGATGAAAATGATGATAATGGTGATGATGATGATAGTACAACACACCATCTATAATTTGTATAATGTTAAATTTGAATAATATCAACTAAATTCCTTTAATATTATGTTAGTTGGGTCTTAGATTGGGTGGTTAAAATGATAAGTGTTCCTTTTCATATTGGTTTGACCCACCAATGTTTTGTATTCTCTATTTAGAAATATTCTATTGTGGAAACATTGATCATCTTTGTGTGAAATATCTCACTAGAATTGCATGAAGGATCAAAGCTACACTCCCATTTATAGAGGTTGCAACAATTTCATTTTGAAATAATTGATGAACCATGGCTGTAGACGAAATTTTATTTTGAAATAGCTGATGAAGCTTGTGATGCATAGGGCCCTAAACACAAAATAGGAATAATATATGGGATTATTTTCCCACTAGAAGTACACAAGCCCCATTTCAATGTTTGATCCATAAGAGATGGTTGTCATGGAGTACCATAGTTTTGGGCAAATAACACTTGGAATTATGACCTAAATATTTTCTTTTATAATTCATGCACAATGAAAAGGGACCTAAATCACCACATTGTACTATATAGTGTACCACTTAGAAAGGACTATGGAAACCATTGTAAGGTTTTGTGCATGGTGAATATATCTCAAGGCCACAACCATGGTCCAAGGAGAAAAATAGGAACTTAGGATTGCAACTTTTATTTAGGGTTAATTGACCATGCCTTAGGCACATCCATGTATTCGCTACAAAGGGAATCCTTCACCTTCAAGTAATATAAGGAGACCTTTTTTAGGTTTAGCATACTAGAGATGGGTATGAGTTCCTTGGCCATGGTTTATGGGAAAAACCTAAGGTCTTAAGCCATACTAATTATCTCTATAAATCATGGGCATTGCATGGGGTCTTATACCACTACATAGACCCTACAAAGGAAACCTTTTGGATACAAGTGGAACATGGACACCATTTCATTGTTTGATGTGTAGAATAGGTATCTTGGTCGTAGGCATGCTTTATGGAGAAAAGCCAGGGGATTTAGATGTAACTATTTCTTTAAGAAATCATGGAATGACCACCATCTAAACCTTATATAGGTATTATATACTATAATAAAGGGATATGATCCTTATTTCAAATTATTGGACCAATATATTGTTCAATACAAAAAATAGCGACTTATTACACCCTTTTCTAGGGCTCATAAGCCATGGATGGGGTTCCAATTTGATATACAAGACCTTTAGATAGAATTTTTGGCACATAAAAAGGATATTTTCATAATTTCATTGTTTTGAGGAAATGATCCCATCCATTCCTTCATACGAAGAGACAAATAGAACAGTGCCTCAAGGATTAGAGCTTTAGGTTTTACTAGAGCACTCGCATTCCCTGGTATACAGAGAGCACATTGCCGCGAGGAGTAGAAGTTGAGTATTTCCAAAGCACCTGCATTCTCTTGTATACAAAGAGCATAGTTCCACGAGGAGTAGACATGGAGGTATTTCCAAAGCACCCACATTATTTGGTATACCAAGAGCACATTTCCATGAGAAGTAAACCCTGAGGCATTTCCAAAGCACCCACATTTATTTTGGGAATTTTTATCTTTGTAGGGGTTTGCCATGATATACAAGAGTTGGTCGTGGAGAGGATGGTGGGAGGAGAAAAGACCTGAAGGGGTTTCAAGAGAATATTGTGAGGAGTAGAGAATAATAATAGAGACAAAAATATGACACAATGTCTTTGGTAAGCCCTACCATCTTCCTCTATTTTGCAAGAAACTTTACCCTGAAACACTAATATGTTCCTAGGATTTACCTTGACGTTCCTGCTAAATGTAACCGATGGTTTGGAATTTGAATTAAACTCTTGAATTGATTGTTAAGCTCATATTTGTTTAATCTTTTTCTCCCAGTACCCTGTCTAATTTTTGTATCTTTTTTAGAGTTTGTACTGGTGAGATTTTTATCCTTTCAGGGTAGTGTGATTTTCCTAGCTTAAACCCCAAATTTCAAAATACGTAGCTTGAATCGATTCAAGGGAAAATTTTGTGTGAAACCCCATGAAATTTATGGGTTCCCCACCATGACCTGCGCTATTTGATTTGTGTGAATAATGTAATCCTCCTTGTTTAAGCACAGATGGGAAATTATTTCCTTGTTTCTTTTATTAGGGATTATTTGACATAGTGTAAATATGTTTTAATTTGAACTACTATATGTAGCTATATCATCTAATGCTTGGAGATCTCGACTCCTTCTGGCTACAGGGTAACCCTAAGCCCTAAAATATTCTTTCATATTGTGGTTAGATCCATTTGGTTGGATACCCTAACTACTAAATTTCGATTGAGGAGTTCTAGGTTTCCTTGTTTTTCACATAATTAATAATCACCCTTTGTTTTTTTATTGATGCATTCACTGGTGAACGTTTCATAGTCATTGGCCATTGGAAAAGTTGTAGGGAACACATTGGAGAAATTCAAGAACTACTATGTAAAAAAGTTTTGCTTTATGGGTCAAGTGTTTCAGAAAATTTCATCATAGTTCAATAATAGACTTTTTGTGGGTTTTTTCTAGTTTTGATTTTGTGGTTATATTTTTTCGATTTTGTGGAATCTACATTTTGTGGGCATATTTTCTTTTTAGGGATGTATACATGTTTTGAGTGTTGTCGCCTTTCACTAACCTGGGGGGGACATGGCATAAATATTCAAGCCACTCAGTGTGTCCTTGGGGGAAAGTCTTGAGTCAAGGATGTCACCTTGTTCTTGACTCCTCCGTTTAGGCCAACTCCTAACAAAGCCAAGGGGGGTAGACCATATTTAGTTGCTAAGGCTGTTAAGGCTTAGTGTTACGGTGAAGATTAAATTACTTAGGATTTTGATGAAAGTAAATACTAACACAAGATATTGCAACAAGATTTAAATCACAACGGTATAAAAATCAATGTATGATATATCAAAGCACATGAAAGCAGATGATTATATCAAATAAAGAACCAATGCCAAATGGAATCCAAAGATAAAAAGTGTTGTTGTATTGTTGAAAAGGAAAGTGTTGCAAGTTCTCTTGGTCAGTTTTAAATTAATGTGGAGATGAGTTGATTAACTTACGGAGAAGAGGGAACTCCAAATATACCCAAAGGTACGAGGAGTATGTCCAAAAACGTTATTCGATGTGGCTCCCCGCAAGGAATATGTGGGTTGGCTGGAGTCTCTAAGACATGCTCAACACTACACCAACAAGGGTGTAGCCTAGCAGTGTCTCAAGGTCGCTACCCAGTTGTTCCCGCTTCCTTTATAAATTTTTCCACCACAACGAATTAATTGGAGGCGTTGGATTTTCTCTTGGGGAGGTTAATTGGGGCGTGAAAACTAATTAATATAGTCACCCACGTTGCTTTTGATGCAGGAAAATGTTCGGAGGAACTGCAGTGGTGCAAAGCATACACAATGGAGTCTAAAGGATTTTAAAGATTTTATGAATAGCGTTGTGTTTGCTAAAAAGGAAAAAAGTGTACTCTAAGAATCTCTTTCAGTTCAAGTGAACCTCAATCGGGAAATCAAGGAGGGGTATATTTTATATATGTTTTTGTAGTGAAATTAACGAGTGCAATATAATACAAAGAAATTTATCTAATTAAGCTACCACGAATCTCTTTACCCTTTCGGGTCACTTGGGAAACCGTGGGGTAAGTTGTAGTATTACTTTGAATATGGAATGATAAGATTTTGTAGCTTTAAAAAAGTATACTATCCTACAGATGAATAAAACAAACTAAACTAAAGAAAAAATGAGAAAAATAAAAATAAAAAGTGCAAAAAATGGGACACCGACGCTGATCCCCCCTGGACGGATGGGGAGTGGGCTCAGAAGATCCAACTCTATATATTTTTTATTATTCTCAGTTACAATGCTTAGAAGAATTTATCTTTGGTTCTTATTATCTAGGATCCAAAGGCTTACAACAAAGAGAAAAAAGAAGTTCGGTTGTGGGGGGTACTTTTGGGAAGCTCCAGATGTCCAAAAATTGTATTTTTGAGCATATTTTCCTTCTTTTTTTTATGGACCTACTAAAAACCAGCAAGAAAAAGTTAATGAGAAGTGCCCAAAAACACTTTGGAAGTGTCTTTGGACAACAACAACAAAAAATGGTAAAAAACAGCTAAGTAAAAGTATTAAAAAGAGCAATAAAATGACCAAGGAAAGCACTTTCCTTGGGATCTTGGCTTGCCTTTTGCGTAGCCAATATGATGTGCACTTGATTGCAAATTTTAACTTTAATATTTAAAGGAAATACTGCATTTCAACAAGCTTTTAGATCTACTTTCAATAACTTTTAAAGAATAAAACTTTCCTAAACTAGATCTTAAATGCTTATGGAAAACTTTAAAAAATGAGATCTAGCTTTTTTGAATGCTTATGTATGAGATCTAATGAAAAATTTTGCATATAGTAAACTAGAATCTCATGCATAAACAAAGTAACCAAGAAAAAATAATTTTTTGAAGAAAAGAGGAAGAGGAGTGAGGGTTGGTTTGTTGTTGGAATGAAACAAGCTGAAAGGAGGCCCTTTTGTGGAGCACCGAGGGACAGTGTCTTGAGATTATTGGATAGGGAATGACCTCAATGTTTATCCACACCTCATCCAATTATGAACCTGCAACTAGATCACAAAAAATTTGCAAAAACCTCGTGAGATCTAGATATATATGTATGAAAGAAAAAAACATGCAAAAAAAATCTTATTTAAGTAAAATCTTAGATTCTTGAGCATACATAATATGAATAAACAAAGCAAGTAATCTTAATTTCCAAATATAAACTCTTACTGATTCAACTGAATCCTTTGAAGCTAGGGCATAGAAAAGCACAAAAGCACAAAATTAGAAAAAATTGCAGTTACCACATTTGCAGCATGACGTTGGGAATCCACACAATACAAGCACTACACAATATAGGCTCCAAAGCTTATTTATTCAACAAATGAATGAAAAATAACAATATTACAATAGCCACCATCTCTTCATCCAACTCCAACCAGCTTGATTGAGAGGGTTGTGCATTATTTTATAGTCAGACTAGCCAAGAGGGGCACATGCCTAACTGAGAGAGAGAGAGTCTAGTTGAGGGAGAGTTGAACTAGGTTTGATCTGACCTTCAACTGAGTTTGATCTGAAGTAGAACTGAATACCTGACTTCCACCTCTCTCAGTAAACTAACCAACCCATCCATCAGATGACAACTAACCCACACGTGTGGAGGAGAGAAAGGTGCAACCTCCCTGACTGCGTGAGCTCTCTGAGTCTTTTACCAAGTGGGAAACACTCCACTTCATCAGCAATCTAACTCGCCTTCGGTGTTGGGAGTTGATGCCACTAATTTCAGTCAAATCGAAGAAGATCCCACTGATTTAGGAATTTAGGAATATTCTTCATTTATTAATTATTTATATTTTTTAATTAATAAATTTGATTTTTAGGAGATTTTGACTTAAGTGATAAATTTATCACTTAAAACTTGGGAAAAGTGGGTTTTTGGGATAAACAGGTGCTATGAGTTAGAAAAAGAGCACCCCCGAGACCAAAACTGATCCCTAACCACACTTTTATTACATTTCCAGTTTTTCCAATTAGACTATTAAAAAATAGCCTAAGTTTACGGGTAAATTTATTTTACCAAAACTGGAAAAAAATCCTAGGGGGACCTAGCACATGTCCATATGACTAAATATTAATGCCTAGAATGTTTATAAACATTGACACATAGACTATAATAACCCCCTAGGCTTAAATACCAAGACGACCACCCCAACTTTGGAGGTATGAGTGAAAAAACCAGAAAATATTAGTCGTTTATTCAACAACAAATAATCTCTAAGGGAAAAAACACTTTGGGCTAGTCGAATTGATAGATAAGTCTAGGAGATCGAGTTTTTTTACATACACCACCATGCTAGAACATTTTATTACAACTCCCCCAAGGGGGTATGAACATGTGGTACAAGAAAATTTTAAAAATTTTCCCAAAAGAAGGTTGAATGACTTTTGAACCTTGAAGAATGAACAAGTATACTTGTTCTACTTTGTCCTCTCGCTTGAAAAACACCACCAAGTACAACTTAGGTGGTAACAGTGAGCATGGCATATATTGGCAATATTAATTCCAACCTCAAATAATGAGACTTATTTTGAGTTCGCATATCTGAAGAGCTCTATTTTTTGTCCTAAAAAATGCGAAGGAACTCTAAAATGCGGTCACTTGTGTCCAAGTATTTTCTATTTTGGAGGTCATGAAAATTTATATTGTCATAATAATTATGGGATAGTTCTTGAATTATGTGGTCATCACTGCATGAAGAGATGCAATGCTGGAAAATCATACGGATGTTATCCATGTATTTAATGCAAACAGTTTTGGCACTGACGACATCTCATTTTTGTTGTCAAGAACTACATTCATAAATCATTACATAATGCATATAAGATATATATGGTATCTAAATTGTTCTGGATATTCATGACTTTGCAATGCTTTTGATCTTATATTACATGTACGTGGGCTCATATTTTGATTTAAATAAACATTGGAAGTAGTTTCATAACTTATAGATGAAGAAGATAAATAGATTGATATTTTGTGTACAATGGGATCTTTTAGAATTTCTTATCAATTGAGGGTTTTCTCATGGTTGTTGATCCATCAGGGACTACCCTCAAAGGAAATATTTTTGAGGAATTAATTTACTTATGCTTTGTGCCCACATTGTCTGATGGTAGATATTAGAAACCAACCATATTTTCTGGAAATTTAAGTGTTCCAGATATTTTTAAGGCTTTATGGGCACTTGGAACATATTATGTAGGGGAATCTTTTCTGGAAAGTTCCCTTTTGGGAGACATTGATTCGGTTTCTCTCCTCACCTCCAAGATGTGCCATTGTATCAAACCCATTAGCATCGATGTAATCTAGAATATCATATGTGGCGTGGTGTTTACTGTGTCCAAGTTCTCTATTATTTTTCTTTTGGATCATCTTTTTGATGAGTTGTGTGTCCAGTTTACTGTCAAAGGCACTATCATCAGGTGATATCCAAATATTGAAATAACAGGACTCAATCCATCCTAAGGACATTTTTATTGTCCTTTAGGTAGACAATAATCATTTCTTCTTTGTATGTACTATGTTTTTTCATAGGTGAATATAAGTATCATTTTCTGGAGAAAAAAAAATGGGTGATGTACTTCAATGTGTTCAGTGTATACATGATAAATCGGGTGATTCTTAGGTTGAAGGAGCAGGGTATCATGTAATTGTTGTACCTAAAAATATCCAAGTACCCTTCTCAATCAAATCACTTAACAAGCTACATTTCCCACAGCTTTATACTTTGCTTTTGGGAATAACTTATCATATGTTGCCTTTTTCTTACCATGAAATTAAAACCAAACCAATGTTGAATGCAAATCCGAAAGTGGATTTTCTTTCTTCTACATAACCTGCCCAATCTTAATCCAAGTAACAAACCAATAAAAAATTGGTAGTCTTCACAAACTCTAGTGCAAATTCCAATGTGCAATCTACATAATTTAGTATCATTTTGGCTACATTCCAATGCACTCTCTTTGGTGTATTCATAATGATTAAAAAACAATTCTACCAACAACATCGCTAAGATTAGGCCTCGTGTTGGTAAGATATATCAAACTTCCTACCAATTTCCTGTAGATTGCCCATCCATGTGATGTGAATCAATGTTGACTACCAATTTTAAAGTTGAACCTGTTACCTACCAAGTCATGCTTAGTTGGTTGTATCAAGTGAGTCGGCAAAGAAGAACAAGTATACTTGTTCATTCTTTAGAGTTTAGAAGTCAGCTAGGCTTCTTCTGGGAAGTTTTTTTGAATTGTTTGTAACACATGTTCATACCCCTTTGGGGAATTTGTAAAAAATGTGTAGCATGTTTAATTTTATAAAAGACTCGCCTTCCTAGACTTAGACATCAAGACGAATAGCCTAGAGTGTTTTTTCCCTTGGTTATTATTGGTTGTTGAACAAAAGACTAATAATTTATGAGTTTTTCACTCACACCTCCGAAATTGGGGTAGTCATCTTGGTGGTTAGGCCTTAGGAGGTTATTAGAGCATATGTGTTAGTGTTTATAGACATTCTAGGCATTCGAATTGAGTCATATGGACATGTGCTAAGTCCCCCTAGGTTTTTGTTCAATACTGAGAAAATAATTTTTCCCTGCAAAATTTGGCCATTTTTAATGATTTAATTGAAAAACTTCATAGTGTAATAAAAGTTGGGTGCAGAGTCCATTTTTGGCGTGGGGATGCTCATTTTCACACTCATAGCATCCTCTTTACCTCTGAAGGACCACTTTTCCTATGTTTTGGGTGGCAAAAACACCCCGTGGGGCATTATTCAACTAACAGAGCATCAAATTGGCATTTTAATGCTAAAGGTGTATCAATCTGGCACTAAAGTCAAAATTTTAAAAAGTCAAAAATCAAGTAATTAAGTGTGGAAGTGACATGGCATGTGGTTCCTCTAGGTCAACGCCCCTTTTCCAAACATGAGGGCAATCAAAACATTGGCTATAAGGTAAAGTGGTGAATGCTTTAATTTGAGTGGTGACATCAACCATTGAGGAAATGCTTCAACGCCATGTAAAGGATGCATTAGCATATAGGGGTGGCCCCCCCTTCATGTGATGAGTGTTAAAAACTTTGGGTAAATTAATATGTCATTTAAATTGATGTTTGAGATAGTGCATGGGTTGGTAGAAGACTCACACGTGAGGATTGATGCCAACCTCATTGAGATAGCGAGTGGTTGGGTGAAGTGGCCTTTGAAGAGTGGGTTGTTGGATTTTGGTGAAGAGAGGACAAGTTGCATCTCCAATTCCACTTCACTCCAACTCAATAAAACACAGTTAGACTCCAATCAAATGAACTCTCTCTTCCAGTGTTAGATGCACCCACTCCTTCCTGCTCTGGCTATAATTAAAGCATGCTTTCTCTCATTCAAGCTAGTTAGAGTTGCTTGAGAAAGGATTGATATTGTTGAAATGCCGTATTGATCATTCATTGTTGGAATAAAGAAGCTTTGGAGGCTAAATTATGTAGTGCTCATGTGTGGGGTACCATTGTCATCTTGTTGTTGAGGATCTATTATTTTTTCAATTCTTGCTCCCAGTTTTGTCTGGCCTGAATGATTCTTTGAATCATAGGAATAGATCATTGTAAGTAAGATTAATTACTTCTATTTTGTTATATATGCTTAGGGAGTTAAGATTTACATGTTAAATAAGATTATTTTCCATGTTATATTATCTCTTTGCATGTGTATATCCAGATCTCATAAGGCTGTGTGCAAGATTCTTTTTCTAGATTTCAGGTTGCTAGGATTGGAAGAGATGTGGATCTAGTTTGACTCCACTGCATTTCCAACGAAATTGCGAAGATATCGTCCCTTTGCACTCCACTAACAAGTTTCATCAGCAGATCTTTTGAACAATGAGCGCTTTCTCTCCTCTTCCTCCTTAAAATTTAAATTTCTCAAATCAGTTACCTTTTATGATCTTGTTGTTTAAATCTATTTAATTGCAAATTAAAATCTTTCATATATCTAATCAATAGGATCTTTTAGCTTATATCTTAGTTATCGTATATATTTTTCCATTTTTTAAAGAGATCTAGCTGAGATCATCTTTTTACAAGTATCAAAGGGAGAATATTTAGCTTGTTGAGAGTAGTCTTGTTTCGAGGATTAAAAAGATAAATTTGGAATCTAAGTGTACATCGTATTGGATTCCCAAAAGGCAAGCCAAGATCCCATGAAAGCTTGCTTTCCTTCGTCATTTTCTTGCATTTTTATCAAATTTTTACTTAAGATTTTTTTTAGAATTTTTTTTAAGATGCTCAAAGACACTCTTAAAGTGTTTTTTAGCATCTTTTGGGTTTAATAACTAGATGGTTCTTAGCACGTCCGACGAAAAATAGAAGGAGGTGTTGCCTAATTTTGGAGATTTAAAGCCATTCAAGGCTTCTCGGAGCTCCCATTTCCAATATTTGTCATTTTTTTACCTATTGTAAGCATTTGGATCCTAGATAACAAGGACCAAAGAGCATTCCCCTTCAAGAATTTTTTAAACCACTCAATAAAGTTTCCGAGTAGGCTCTTCAAATCCCACTACCCATCCCCCCACGGGGGATTTGCGTCGATGTCAAATTTTCATGATTTTCTTGTTTTTGTTTAATTTCTTTGTGTAGGCTAGTATACTTTGATAGGTTTTGAATTGTGTTACATCATTCACATTTATTTTTAAAGTAATACAAATACTAATCCCACGACTTCTCAAGTTACCTGAAATGGGAAAGAGATGTGTGGTAGGACTAATTAAAAAAAAATTGCTCACCTTATTGTTCTTTACTTTTTCATATAATTTACACCCTTTGCTCTCTTGATTAGGAATTTTATCCTGACAGAGATTCTTGGGGATTTAATAAACAAGCAAGCACATTAGCACATAAAATCCTTAAAATCAACAAGACTCTATTGTGTATGCTCTGCACCGTTGCGGTTCGAATGAACAGTTGGTTGCATCAAAGGCAACGTGGGTGACTAGTTTAATCAGTTTCACATTTCAATTAACCTTCTAAGGAGAAAATCCAATGCCTCGATTTAATCCATTGCAGGGAAAGTTCACAGAGGAAGCGAGAACAACTGGGTAGTGACCTCGGGACACCATCTTGCTATACTCTTGTTGGTGTAGTGTTGGACGCGTCTCAGAGACTCCGATCTAGCCCACATATTCCTCACGTGGAACTGCATCGAATAAGGGTTTTGGACATACTCCTCGTACCTTCGGGTATATTTGGAGTTCCCTTCCCCCTAATCTAAAACACTCATTTTTTCACAATAATTTAAAACTTACCAAGAGATAGTTACAAAAGGAGTAGTCTAGGGACTCGACGTTTTGGGTCGAAACCCTACCACCGTCAACACTTTCCAATTGAAACCATGTTTTCGACCATCGGTCATCTCTCAACGGGAAAATTTATCACCATCCGCCGAAGGAGGCTCTGCGTTAACCGGAAGGAAAAAGTCACAGCAGCTCGAGTTATCCACGACATGCATTCAATGCAAGTTGTCACGTTCACATCTAGAGACACCCACTCCAACCCATTAGACACCCAATGTCTGTGAACTCACCAAGAAGTCTGTTCAAACAAAGCTTTGCTCCCCTCAAGTTTCTGCTAATGGTTCAAACTAAGGATTAACCAATAGCTTCGAAGGCCCGATCATTGCTTAAGTTTCCAGGTATCAATTTGCACGTGCTTTGCGACTTGTTCCTGTGCTATGTTGTTCTGCATGTGATGTGTCTTGATTAATCTTTGCATATGGACACACTTCATATGTTAAAGAAAACTCAAATACGTTGCAGAAAACTTAGTACCTAGCAGAAACAATACTCTGCTACATAATTATTGTTATCCACGATTTCATTATCTGATTCTTCATTATTATTTATGTTCTCTTCATTCAGTAACTAAAACAAATACTCTAATTTCCTATGCATTCAACTTAATTTCCAACATGTATCTCGATTCCCAAAGAATCGAATCCAATAACTGTAACTTCACCTCCAATTTTGAAAACTTAATTTTTGCAAAAACTGATAAAATAAAATAACAATTATTCAAACCATCTCATTAGTCCTTCTGCAACGATTCCAATGAACATAGTTTTTGTTTCTATTATGCCATAGCTTTTCAAGTGGGTCATCACTGACTGGGTTCGAAACCTCTGGCCAGCTTGTTGAGTCAGCAACGTGTTTTTCTACCTCTCTTTTTGTGTCACCTCCATGCTCAAAGGCACCTTTCTGCATGGACACAAACTAGCAAGGTAGTTTGTGTCCCCTCCTTGCTCAGCCTTCTTCGCATCCCTCCCCTCTCTGGGTAACACTGTTAGACAGGGGGCCTAGAAGAAGGGCCGCATTGCTTCTGGGAAAGACAAGCCTCTGCAGTGGCTTGTCATTCTTGTACTCCCCACCTTCTGTGAGGCAGGCTCTCCCACAGGAAATACGATGGAGTATGCCTCCACCCTCCTCACCACCTTTGGTAAGTGGAATTCACAAAGAGGGTGGTGCAGGCATTGGACCCCTAATGCTCCAGCCCGAAAAATCGCTCCCACAGACCGCAACCCACGACTATCCTCTTGTGCAGAATCTTTGGAGGCAGCGATGGTATCATGGGGTCCTGGAAAAACACTCACGGAACGTGAGTATCTAGGAAATGCATAGTTGGGGGTGTGGTTATCAGAAGACGGGTGTATCTCTCAAAGTTTTTCACGTCTGTGCCCCAATGATTAGTGCTATCCCTAGTATGAAAAACCAAGGCAATGGATGAGCATGGAAATGAGCTCACCAACCATCAACACGCCCAGACTAACAAGCTTTTCAAACCATATTTCCATCGCCAATTTCTTAGGGACTTGCAGCAGAATGACACTTCAGGTTTTTCCTCTATACCAACTCATGCCATGCATTTCAATGGCTTTGAAAGGTGGTGTTATATAGGACTGGGAGACTGGACTCTGTGATGACTGGTCAGCATTCTCGCACATTTTGTCATCGAGTATCTTGGTGGTGACATGTGTGAGGGCATGATACGAGTGATCCCTCACCTATTGGAGATCTAGTCACGCCGCCTTATCTGCTATGGCATTTCTCTATTTGTTGCGGAAAATACTTTCGGGTGTCACCCAGTATGGTCGACCCTAGGCTTCAAGGCATATGGACTGGACATTCTCACACTCTTTTGCTCCTATGATGCAGGAAACAAAATTATTCTCCTTGACGCGCTTACCCTGCTTCATGTGGAGAGCGGATTCATTGTTCTACCTCATAGATTCCCATGATACTTTCCAGACTCCACACACCAACCACACGACGGATATTTGTCTTTGGGTGATATGGCACTACCGCGGGGATGATTTCTCCTGTACGCATGCTACAAATGGCATCAGGGAGATTGATTAATCTTTCGAGGAGGCAGATCGTGCGTGGGAGCGTCCCCTCAACTGTCAGATCGACCTTAATGCGACCCTTACGATCCTGATATTTTCTCGACCATTCGATTTGGACACCTTCCACATCCGTCATCCACATGCATTTAAATCCAAGCCGTCGATAAACAACCCTTCATATCAAATTTCTACAACATCAACGTGTACAGCTTGATTACAAGAGATCGACCTCAGCCGTTGATCCATGATCAGTTTTCATCGGGACCGTCCAATCATGAGAACCTTAGCGCTTCATCGATCATTTCTTATTTGATCGCCTGTGCAACTTCTAATCACGGAATGCTCATCATCCGTTGATCCTCCCGACCCCTTATTCTTGATCGTAGATCCTCGCGACCCCTACAACTTTTCACGAATTGAGATCTTGACATCGCCCGTGCTAGTTCAGATCGCGGAACTGACTACGACCGTAGATCTATTTCCGCCTTTATCTCAGTCGTCTAACCCTTTCTTCCTTTAACATATTCCACAATTTGGAAAAGTTTTTCCCTTCACGCATGTTCATCGAGCGGAATATTTTAGGGCCCTCGATCCAGCTCAGCATTATCCTTGACCCTCCAACACTTCTCTTCTTTAACCGCCTTCGCAAATATAAAGACCAAACCTTACCTCGCATCTCCCACCAGCAGAATGTCTTTCTATCGTCGATCTACATCACCTTGCATCTCGACCATTGAAGCTCAGCACATTTTATGCCTATTCTGTCGCTGCATGTTTCAATCTGTAGCATGATCTATCTCTGTAGATCGAGATCCACTCCCTATCCGAAGGCTCCTTATGGCGAAACTTGTTAACCAGATAACCCAAAAAGCGCTTCAGCAAAATTTCTCAAATAAGATCGCCTTTCAAACTTTCCAAGTCTATAATTCAAAAAATTCGAACATAGTGCTAACACACATGGTTTTAAAACCATGTGCAATGCCTCCTAAACAATCAATGGTTTTATTGTACATGGTTTAGGAGGGCCTTGCAAATGGTTTTAAAACCATATGTAAGGCCTCCTAAAAAAACTCATGGTTTTATTGTACATGGTGTAGGAGGGCTTTGCAAATGGTTTCAAGACCATGTGCAAAGCCTCATAAACAACCTGTGCTTTTAGGAGGGCCTTGCAGATGGTTTTAAAACCATGTAAAAAATATTGTATGTCAGCCATAAATAATATTAAATATTAATAAAAACAATTTTATATGTCCACCTTAAATAAAAAGATGTGTCTTTTGGTTTGAATCAAATCAATGGCTATATCTAGAACACACCAAAGCTGATAGCTCATTGAGTGCAATACTTAAAAGGAAGTTTGCACCTCTAAATATTTGATCCCTCTCCGCGTTTGATAGAGCCTAAGATTTCGAGCTATGCTGGTTATTTCTCAATTGCATTCCATTTTCTTAGCAATTTCAACAGGCTCCTTCTCAATTTCGGCATATTCTGATTTGGTCAACATTCAAGCAACCGCTCTCATTCAAAAGTGAAATTATTATTTCTTTAAAACTGTCTCAAATTATCTTTGGATCCTTTCACCACACTATGGCAACGCTTCGCCTCTGTGACCTCGCCAACACTACTTCAATCCTTGATTCACAACTAAACTGAAGTCATCACTTAGTAGTTCCTTTTCATGAAACTAATCTCATTTCTCCATGGTTGATCATACATGATCCTTCTCGAATTTGATTTCTCTTCAGAGTCTATTTCATTCTACAAGGATATTCACATAGACATGGATTCTCAATCACACAGATACGCAGACAATTTGTGGACACAATGAAATTTCCTTTCATTCTTAAACTACACACAAATGAAATCTTGATCTACTCCCTTGTGGCCGAAATCTTCCTTTCAAGGCCAACTGAAATATGCATGGTATGGGAACATGTAAGGCATTTCCTGCAACATAGATTACAGTACTTCATGTTGATGTTTGACTTTCTCCTGCTTATTGATGTCAACTTTAATTATGGTAGTTCTAGAGGGTTATCCTGCTTATTGATGTCAACTTTAATTATGATGTAAATCTAAGTACTTCACCTTCTTTGCCATTAATGGTGTCTTCTTCTTTCCATGAGATGCTTGAGTGTGAGTATTGGTAATTTGTCCGTTCATATAATGTCAAGTTCTGAGTATTTATTTGTGAGGTGTTCTCAAGTAATTTCGTTACCTTTGAGGAACGAGTTCCATTTGAAGGAAAATCAAAGTACATAAGGAGTCGCCTTCTAAAGATCATCCTTGCTTCTATAAAGTTGTGTTTAAGTGGTCGAATAGAAACAAAAACTATGTTCATTGGAATCGTTGCAGAAGGACTGGTACGAGGGTTTGAATAATTGTTATTTTATTTTATCAGTTTTTGCAAAAATTAAGTTTTCAAAACTGGAGGTGAAGGTACCGTTATTGGATTCGATTCTTTGGGAACTGAGATCCATCTTGGAAATTAAGTTGAATGCATAGGAAATTAGAGTATTTGTTTTAGTTTGCATATCTGGTTACTGAATGAAGAGAACATAAATAATAATGAAGAATCAGATAATGAAATCGTGGATAAGAGCGACAATGTATCAGAGTGTTGTTTTGCTGGGTACTAAGTTTTTTGCAGCGTATTTGAGTTTCCTTTAATGTATGAAGTGTGTCCATATGGAAAGATGAATCAATACACAACACATACAGAACAACGGAGCATAGGAACAAGTCGTAGAGCTCATGCAGACTGATACCTAGAAACTCAAGCAGTGATCGGTCCTTCGAAGTTGTTAGTTAATCCTTTGTTTGAACTTGAGGGGCGCAGAGATTTGTTTGAACAAACTTCATGGCGAGTTCAAAGACATTGGGTGTCTAATGGGCTGGAGTGGGTGGCACCAGATGTGAACGTGAGACCTTGCATTGAATGCATGCGTCGGGCCAGTTAACTCGAGTTGCTGTGACTTTTTCCTTCTAGTGAATGCAGAGCCTCCTTCGGTGGATGGTGAGAACCTTTCCCACTAGGAGATGGTCGATGGTCGGAAACACGGTTTCAATAGGAAAGTGTCGACAGTGGTCCGGTTCCTACACAAAACGTCGAATCTATAGACTACTCCATTACAAAACATCTACTTCAGCATTTTCAGCACATACAAATTTATGAGTTGAATATTTAATTTTGGAAAGATTTCATTTTGGCGAAATGCCCTTCCGCAGAAATGATACTCATGGTAAAGTGGCTGAACACTGTAAAGAGCACAACGTGCATTTTTAGTATGCCCACCATTGGGATCTAGAGGAGTCCATCTTTCGAAATGCGGTAAACATGACAGCCTTGAGAAGAAGGTTTAAAAAGAAGATTACCACAAAAGGTGGGAAGGGAGATGAACAAGCCAAGGCTGATGAAGAGGCCAGAAAGAGAAATGAGGAAGCTCAGAGATTGGTGCAAGAAGCTGCGGGGTGGCTACACACAGAAGAAGAAGAGAAAAGAAAGGTTGCCGAGGAAGCAGCTGAGAAAGCAGAAGAAGCAACTAAGAAAGAAGAAGAAGAAAAGAAAAGGAAGTTGGATGAGGAGCTTCAAAAGCAAGAAGATGAAAGGCTAAAGTTGACACAGACAGAGCAGTCAGCTTCTGAAATAGCTGCAGGGAAAACCCAAGACATGGAGAACCCCAAGGTTCAGGACCCACAAGTACCTGTTGCCAGCACACCCATGGTCCCCACACTGAAGCTGGTCCCCTTTGTGCAGAAAAAGGGAGACGAAATCCCTGATTTTAACACTGTGTTTTATGACAGGGCTACAAAGACGATAATAAAGAGAACAGAAAATAAGGTTGAAACAGGAGATATGCCTGGTAAAATGATCACGGATACGGCTGTTATGTTGGGAAGAGACCAAGATCCAAGATTCACCCTGAGAGCCGGGGCTACACTAATCAACACCTCAGAAGATAACATGAATAAGGTGATGACCGACTTGGAGCGGTCCAAGAAATCCTTCGCTCAGTTGAAAGACACCTTGAGGAAAGAGAGGGAGGAAGGAAATAGGCTGAAGCAGAAATATGAGGACATGCAGAAAGAAATGAAGGCTTCTAAGGCTGAATTGCAGGCCCTCTACGAAGAGAGACAGGCTAGGGAGACTACCCAAGAATGCTTGGAGAAAGTACAGAACGAGTATCAAGAGCTGAAGGCGGAGAAAGATTGGCTGCTGGAAAAGGTAGAAGAACTAGAGGAGCAGCAAAAGATTATCTTGCAGGCCAGTGAGATGCACTCCCAAGAACAAAGAGAGAAACATCAAGAGCAGATTTCTTCTCTGACCACTGCTCTGGAGGAAGCAAGAGAACAGCAGGTTAACCTCCAGCCATTCAAAGAGCATGTCTTGGCCCAAAAAGCCAAGATGTTGCAGCTACAAACTGTTGTTGAAGAGGAGAGATGTATAGTGATGCAGATCGATGGCCGATTGGAAAAGATCTTGGAAACGGCATCTTACTTTGTGGACAGATCTCAGGACGTCCTCGAGGTCCTGACTGCAAGAATGGCGAGGTTGGAAAGCAATGAAGAAACTCCAGCAGAGCTGCCATCAAAAGATAAACAAGCCCTCAAGCGGGATTATAACTTAATAGAATTTGCTATTAACACCACAGAGGATTTCAAGAAAGCAGTCAAGAAGACGAAGGGAGCCTGCACGGAATTTTTCAGAAAAGTCCTTATCACATACAACCAATGCCAGGTAGAGGCCGAGCAAAGGCTGGATGATTTCCCAGACCACGATTCATTTGTGGAGATGTTGCAGAAAAGGCATCAGGATGAAGAAGCAAGAATGCAACGCATTAAGGCCATTGATGACCAGATTCTGAGAAGCGAAGTAGGCCATTCAGTAGTTAGTGTGCAGCTTTTGGAAGACCAGCTTCGGTTGAGCGCTGCCAGAGTGGAGGCTATAAAGAACCAGGCTGAAAAATTTGAAATCAACATTCAGTTTTTGGAACCCTGCGCATTTGAGGGCATTGCCTCTGAAGCTGTGAAATGGAAGAAGTTTCTAGATGCCCAAGTGGGACCCTCCTCGTAAAGGAGTGGTCACTTTTTTTAAATTTGTAACGATTTTTTAAATCTTTGAGGAAGAGTAAAATTTTGGGAGGCGAAGAGTTGGGAAGCCCAAAAGGTACTTTTGGGCAGCCCAACAGTTTCACCCTTTTTTGTATAAATGTAATAGACTTAGAGGGAGGAGGGACTTTTTCCGAGTTAGACATGAAAAAGCTATATTGTAAGAAGAACTATTTCTCTTTGCAATAAAGAAGTCTTGTTTGCCTATTGGAGGAATATTGGTGGCACTTTCAAATGTTATGCTGTGGATGGCTGAAAGATGAACTATTTTGTTTTTCCAGCTTTTCGTCCATTAACCATGAGATCGTTCTAACTCTCAGAACCTATGTTCTTGTTTAAATGATTTCTGGTTTATTTTGTGGAATTACCACCATGAGTAACGTATGTTGTTCATAAAACAATTGGCTATCTGATTGTTGAAATATATTTAATCGTTCATGCATTGTGGAAAGAAATATCAGCTAACTGTAGTTTCTCTTTATGTTGCATGCACACTTTACATTACTCACAAATAAAGTTAAAGTTTGCTCCCCAGGGATAGATAGATAGATAGATAGTTAGTTTTATTTCTGTGCATGTGATTTATATGCTTGTGAGCCTAAGACGAGAGGTAAGAACATGCGCATCACATTGTGAATACTCTTTGCATCCTTATCGCCCTGCATGATTAATTAGGCATCTGCACATCATATTTAAGTCAAAAAATACAAAAATATACACGGTGGACTGGGCCGCAACCGGTAAAGCCTTTGTTTTTTGTTACTTTGACCTACGGTAGCCGGACCGCAAACCGGACGGATCCCCTATACCAAACAGTCAAAGGGCTAGTTGGGAACGTTGACTGGGGAGAATCCCTTTCTGTTGTTGCCTACGAATTTCCAGGCCTCAACAGTTCTGGCGCTAAAAGCAGGGCCGCCATTGAATGGTTTTCCGTGGAAACTTATTTTTCCCAAGATTACCTTACTAGCAGATGTTTTGAAGCTTTCAACCTGACCCAAGTGCTTACAGGTTTCGGTTATACCTTTGAAGTAAGAAAGCCTGTTCTCACCCTACGTTGCTCTTTACTCAGACTTTGTTCTTTTACCTGTGCTCATGGCTGGTGTAATTGTGAACCAGCCCAACCCATTGCCTGCTTGGAGAGCTAGATCACCTTTGAACCTCACACCTCCATTGCATAACCTACCTCAAGCTTTTGACAAGCTGCTGCCTAAGTTTGACCCCGAGGAAAGGATTGCTGTAGATGACCACTTGCAGAGTTTCTATTTAGCAGTAGAAGGGTTAAGGGCTGGGGAGTACGAAGATGTTTTCTGTAGATTATTCCCTCATACCTTGAAAGGGGTAGTTGCTTCATGGTACTTTGCCCTGCCCGCAAACTCTATTCCTGATTGGAATACTTTTGAAAGAATATTCAGAAATAAATATGCAGCTCAGAGAACTCATGCCTCATTGATGAAAGGTCTTGGTTTGTTAAGAAAATAGAAGAATGAGAAAGTATGTAGTTTCACTCAAAGATTTTCAATATACCTAAAGAACTTTTCTGAAGCTGACAGACCCTCAGACAAGGTTTTAATTGAATATTATACCTCAGCCCTAGGACCTGAGCTAGCCATGTTTGCCAAGATGAAAGCCAAACCTACATTGGTAGAGACTTATGAAGAGGCAGAAAGGGTAGAAGCTTAAAGGGAAAGTGTAGAAGATTATCCTGACTTACCTGGAGAGAAGACTACAAATAGAAGAGCTTTATGGCTATCTAAACCTAAAGATGAACAATCACATGATTATCAAGGAATGATGAAAATGATGCAGAATCTATCCAACAGAATAATAGATCTGGAGAAAGGGAGAGAAGCTCAGAAAGCTCACAAACCCTACTACCAAAAAAGAGAGGATAGCAACCAATGGAAAATACCTCCACCAAATTTACCATTAGTAAACATAACAAAAGTAGGGGGTGATAATTTCTGCACTTTTCACCAACAACCTCATTCGGAAAATAAGTGCCCTCAATGGTTGAATTCGATGTCATTGGTTATGAACCAGCTGCTAGATTCCAAATTAACCAAGGACAGTGGCAAAAAGGAAAAGAAAAACCAGGCTATGGAGAAACAAGATAATGACACTATGTTTTCATGGAATGGTATCTCGTTGTTTGACACTGAAGAGAGCGCTCTCAAAATTGAATGCACACCTACAGCAACAAAGGACATGGATTCAACAATTTCGAAGATCAAAATATTGCAAAAGAATGTCAAGAGACAGGCAGATGTGAAGGTTAAAAATAACACACCTAAAGTCACTACGGTCAATCAGGAAACCAAGCCAATTGGTGAGCCTCTCAAAACTGTAGAAGTACAGGTAGGTGTTGGTGTGGGAAACAATAATGAAATTGGAGAGCTTGAAGAATATATACCTACTCAAAACCAACCAGGAGAATAAGACATAGAACTAGGTTGGGAAGAGAAAGTTGATACCCCACCTTTTCTTTTGACCCTAGAAATGTTGAATCACAATGTGCATAATTGCTTATTAGATTTTGGATCAGCGATGAATGTTATGCCACTGGAGATTTGCAAAAATATTAATGGACAGCCAGAGTCCACATTTAGTGAAGTAACGCAGTTAGACATCACAGGGGTCAAAGTAGTGGGAGAAATGAAAAATGTCCTCATTCGCTTGTCTGCAAACAAAAAGATTTGTCAATTTATTGACATTGCTGTGGCTGACATACCTAGTGGATATGGGCTTATTCTCAATAGAGATTGGTCTACTAGGTTAAAAGGCTATTTTGCTTCAGATTGGTCTCATTTATTGTTGCCTCTCATGGGTACCCCAAATAAGATTAAGATTTTGAGAGAGCCTTACATGAAGCATGTTGTCACTAAACTAGGAAAGGGAAATGAATCTGTTGATTCTGTCCTGGGAAATTATCTGATTGAGCTTAAAATAAGACATCTTACAGAAAGAAAAGCCAGTTCTAAGATTAACTATCAGCCTGAGCTCCTTCGACTTCCTCAGGATGATGAAGATGAATGTAGGATTGTAGACATGTATTCAATTTCAAAAATAGCAAAGCTAGACCATGGTTAGATGTCTCGTTTCTATAATCCATCCCACCCTATAACTCCCTAAGATTAAAGATATTCAGGAGTGGGCAAAATTTTTTCTTTTCTTTTGCTTTGTACATAAATAAATTGATGTCGTTTTTCTTTGATGCTTTGATGTTGTTTTCTTTTGATTATTTGATTTGATTATGTTTTCTTTACTGCTTTGTGTTTGAATAAAGAGGCAAACTTTTGGTTGCAATGGAAGCATCAAGGTTCTTTATTAACTGAAATCTTGAGCAAAAGGTTGTGCTTTAAAGTATAGAATGTCTTCTAGTAGCAGTGCCCATAACTGACCATGCATTCATTGAAGTCTTACTTAACCCCTGTAAATAACTCAGAAGTAAAAAAGTCTGGAATACTATTTCGAGGCTCCATCCATTTCACATCTTAAATATCCGAAGGGGTGACAGCAAAAGACCCACGGAAAGGAAGCAGAGTAAACACTATATCATATATAAATGGTCCCATGCCATAGTTTCAGAAAAAGCTAAAAGCTGTCAAGAGTTAAAAAACTCCTTAAAAGAAACAAGACATATCAAAGAAAAGTATCAAAAGCATAAGTACTAAATTGCCGGAAGATCCTCTCCGTCCGTGAGCTGAAACATGAAATAAACCGCTCACACAAAAGGACACTATGGGATAGAGGATCCTGAATTAAAATTCAGTAAGAAAGGCAAATGGAGGACTCAAAAGAACTAAAGTTCAAATAGCACAAAAGTGCAATTGGAATGGGAATGAAGAACAAAAGGATAATGATGTTTACTATCTGTTACAATCCTGTGGTGTCCAAGCATGAAACTACCTAAGGACGGGTAAAATAAACCTCATTTATTAGGCCTCAAAAGAGTCATTCAGACTTGCAATATTTCTGATGTTACCATTTCCAAAAGGATGGACTGCTTCTCAATGGTTTAAATACTTAAGTTGGCCAGCCTAGGGATAAAAACATCTAGAAGATTTCAACTTTTATTCAGACGGTCTTGCACTGGGAAGGAGTTAATTCAAAAATCTGGGGTTCACCAGGTAGTCTCCAATTGTTGCAACTGCAAACAATTTCCCAAAATTCCAAAAAAATTTAGGACCCTCCTTTGCTTTGGATGAGTTGATTTTCTTCTTTTATTTTCCTATGTTGGATTGATCTACTACTTGCTTTAACGCTTGAAAAGATCCAATGTCTGATCAAACTCCATTGCTCTTGTTAAATGCATTTACAGCATGTTTGAATCGGAAGGACTTGTCATTTCTTTCTCCGCCGTTGCGGATAGACTGTTGGTTTTAACTTTGACTTTTCTCCCGTCTCGATTGATTTTCATCGGCTGCTTTTGTGTTTTGGCATCGAAACTTTTATCATTTCTTCCTCCGTCATTACGGAAGGAAAACCGCTTCCTCTCCCGATCAGTGCTTTGACGTTTCGGGTCCGTTTGTCATTTCCGTCGATTCCTTAAGTCGCGGGCTTCCGCCCTTGCGGCTGCGGGGAGCCTTCTCCTTCCGGCGTTGGGGACAGCAAATCGCAATCCCTCCCGATTATGACTTGAAATTTTCTCCCACTTTGATTGTTTGCATTAAACCCGTAAGTCTTCAGCTGCTGCCGTTGCGGCTGTCGGAGGTTTTCTCCTTCCGGTCGTTTGAGTCATTTTAAGCTCGCCGCTGCGGAAGGTCAAACCTTTGTTTGCTCCGCCGTTGCGGCTGTCAAATGCTTTTCCTTGCCGATCTCTTAGACGTTCCGCTTCCAACTTAAGTCCCGACGTTGCGGACGATGGTGTGCTTTACGGTTCCGCCGTTGTAGATGAAAGAAATGCTAGCCCTTCCGATGTGCATGCGTGTTGCTTCCGGCGTAACTTTACTCGTGCGGATGGCTTGGCGCTTTGTCCGTTCGCCGTTGCGAAAGGATGATTGCTTTCAGCTTCCGATCCAAACGTGGTCCGCCATCCGATATGTTCGACCCCGCAGAGGTCTTAGCGTTTAGCCTTCCACCGTTGCGGAAGAAAGCATACCTTCAACCTCCGATTCAGAAGCTTTCCGCCGTCCGAACTTTTGCTCGCCCGTTGCGATTGACTATATATACGGGGTCAAGGGGTTATGTTTTTTATTGTTATTTTCGACTGTCAAGCATTGTCATTGTCGTGCTGTCGTTTTCTCGAGCTAGAAAAGGACCCCGCTGTCGGTGTACCTACATCCAGGTGGCAACTGTGGAAGCCTAACCGTCGTCGACACGCCATACTCGTCGTATTGCCAGGTAGGATCCTCGTCGCTTTTTTCCCTTTCCATTTGAATTGTTGGTTGTTTTCTATGGTGGTTTGCGTCCCCGACCGTTTTCCTCGTCCCGTTAAATTATACGCCTATATAGGTGGAGATTTTATCATATTCGGCTGTGTGAGGGCGGTTTAACCTTCAGAATAGCTTTGTTTTCCACCGCCGTATTTTTCGCAACCCTGCGCATAGGGATTGAGGGGTTTTGGCGCAGATGGCCGTTACGCTGTCTGCGCCAAACCGCCCTGCGTATTGATGATGGGTAGAAGTAGGTTTCCACCACTTTTCTCTATGAGTTTTGGGCTTTTTGCCCCTTTTAGTGCTACCTGTATCTTTAAGCCACATCCGTTTTACCTTCGAGGTCCAGCGCAACCATTTTCGTGCTCAGTTTCGAACCCGGGCCAGGGAAGAGGGTGCACCGCGACACAAATTTCTTTATCGTAGTTTTGCACAGTGGGTTTTTCTTTGACCAGGCGCACCTTAGAAACTCGTGTAGTGGTTCTATTTTTCCTCGCGGTGATTTGATAATGGCACCCGCAAAGAGCGGGAGTTTTCTTCGCGCTAATGTAGATGTTTTCCTGCCCGATTGTATTGTTAGAAATGTTTGGTGTTGGCGAACAATGGTAGTTTGCATAATCTTACTGCATATAACTTTTTCAATCCTGCTAGACATAGACTAAGTCACTAAAACACTGCACATTATGTTTAATAGTTCTGTTAGTTAGCTTTTCAATCTATACATGCACATACTTGCTTTATTGAATGCTTGCTGTCATAGTAAACATAGAAGGAATGGCATACTGCACATTGATGTATGCCAGTTTGTCACTCGGCCAAAAGGGATTAATGTTACAATTTTATGACAGGAAGAGCTCACAACATCGAAGAGACAAAAGAAGAAGGCCCCTGTGGTTGAAGAAGAACCAGAAGTAGAAGTGGTCACTAAAACTAAATACATTTACGAAGACACTAAGTGCATTTTTGGTATCGAACCTGAATCCCAGTGGGAGGAAGTATATAGATTGATCACCCGCAGAGAGGTTCCTAACATGAGCTTAGAAGAAGAGTCCATATATGCCAATATAGAATGATCTTCACTGATGAAGGTCGCCACCAGACCAGAGTTGTTCCCGTGCTCTGAGGTAATCAGATGGATTCTGCCCCGGGCAAATGTCACAACAATGATTTTGGAAAATGTTGAACGAAAGGGCTCTGCTGCATACAGCCCTGGATATGTAGCTCTGGCTTACCACCTGCCAGAAGCCCAGGTCTTTTTATCCGATGATTCGCTAAACAACATTAAAATGGATCTGGTGGAGACATTTAAAAAGATGATCTTGCAAGGAAAACATTACAGATACAGACCAACAGGTGATTACGATACAGCTAGCTTAAGGGCTCCCTACAGGTTCATAGCTTTAATGTTGAAACAGATTTTTGGAAGAGCACATGGTAGATTCTTCAAGCTGGAGTGGATACCTATCATCTTTCATGTTGCAACCCAGGGGACAATTTTCAATTGGGCCAACCTTGTCTCCAACAGTCTTTCTTCTTACTTGGCCTCAGCCTTGGGAGGAGAGTCCCAGAAAAGATCTGAATTCTATATGAGTTCAATACTGATAGACTGCATATTGTGCAACCAGCCTTTCCCTGGTATCAGGTGCATCTGGGACAGGGAAAGAATGCCTGTCTATGCTGCCTATAAACCATTGTGGGCACATAAATACCACAGCCATTACAGAGAAGTCTGTGAACACTTCCTTATGCCTCTATACACACTCATTTTCCTGAAGGAGTGTGATTGTATGTCGGAGGAGGCCCTGCAAGTAATAGAGGAATATGCAGACTACTATTTGACTGAAAATGGCATGTACTTCAGGATGTTTGGAGGTTCGAGAGCACCTTCCCTGCTGCCCAAATACGCAACTGATTACATTATCCACAAGGAGGCAGTCAGACAAGTGTTCCTGGATGGAATAGGCAGCTTTCTGTTCGAGTATAAGAAGACTGCTTATCCTCCTTTTCCCTTCATATTAGGAAGCTACAAGTTTACCTGAGTAAAAAAGGCAGATGAATTTGTAGAAGAACTGGAAATATTTCATTTTGGCGAAATGCCCTTCTGCAGAAATGATACTCATGGCAAAGTGGTTGAACACTGTAAAGAGCACAACGTGAATTTTGAGTATGCCCACCATTGGGATCGAGAGGAGTCCATCTTTCGAAATGCTGTAAACATGACAGCCTTGAGAAGAATGTTTAAGAAGAAGATTACCACAAAAGGTGGGAAGGGAGATGAACAAGCCAAGGCTGATGAAGAGGCCAGAAAGAGAAATGAGGAAGCTCAGAGATTGGCGCAAGAAGTTGTGGGGTGGCTGCACACAGAAGAAGAAGAGAAAAGAAAGGCTGCCAAGGAAGCAGCTGAGAAAGTAGAAGAAGCAGCTAAGAAAGAAAAAGAAGAAAAGAAAAGGAAGTTGGATGAGGAGCTTCAAAAGCAAGAAGCTGAAAGGCTAAAGTTGACACAGATAGAGCAGTCAGCTTCTGAAACAGCTGCAGGGCAGACCCAGGACGTGGAGAACCCCGAGGTTCAGGACCCACAAGTACCTGTTGCCAGCACACCCATGGTCCCCACACTGAAGCTGGTCCCCTTTGTGGAGAAAAAGGGAAAGGAAATCCCTGATTTTAACACTGTGTTTTATGACAGGGCTACCGTAAGATGATAATAAAGAGAACAGAAAATAAGGTTGAAACAGGAGATATGCCTGGTAAAATGATCACAGATACGGCTATTAAGTTGGGAACAGACCAAGATTCAAGATTCACCCTGAGAGCCGGGGCTGCACTAATCAACGCCTCAAAAGATAACATGGATAAGGTGATGCCCGACTTGGAGCAGTCCAAGAAATCCTCCGCTCAGTTGAAAGACACCTTGAGGAAAGAGAGGGAGGAAGGAAATAGGATGAAGCGGAAATATGAGGACATGCAGAAAGAAATGAAGGCTTCTAAGGCTGAATTGCAGGCCCTCTACGAAGAGAGACAGGCTAGGGAGACTACCCAAGAATGCTTGGAGAAAGTAAAGAACGAGTATCAAAAGCTGAAGGCGGAGAAAGATCGGCTGCTGGAAAAGGTAGAAGAACTAGAGGAGCAGCAAAAGATTATCTTGCAGGCCAGTGAGATGCACTCCCAAGAACAAAGAGACAAACATCAAGAGCATATTTCTTCTCTGACCACTGCTCTGGAGGAAGCAAGAGAACAACAGGTTAACCTCCAGCCATTCAAAGAGCATGTCTTGGCCCAAAATGCCAAGATGCTGCAGCTACAGACTGTTGTTGAAGAGGAGAGATGTAGAGTGATGCAAATTGATGGTCGATTGGAAGAGATCTTGGAAACGGCATCTTACTTTGTGGACAGATCTCAGGACGTCCTCGAGGTACTGACTGCAAGAATGGCGAGGTTGGAAAGCAATGAAGAAACTCCAGCAGAGCTGCCATCAAAATATAAACAAGCCCTCAAGCGGGATTATAACTTAATAGAATTTTCTATTAACACCGCAGAGGATTTCAAGAAAGCAGTCAAGAAGACGAAGGGATCCTGCACAAAAATTTTCAAAAGAGTCCTTATCACATACAACCGATGCCAGGTAGAGGCCGAGTAGAGGCTGGATGATTTCCCAGACCACGATTCATTTGTGGAGATGTTGCAGAAAAGTCATCAGGATGAAGCAAGAATGCAACGCATTAAGGCCATTGATGACCAGATTCTGAGAAGCGAAGTAGGCCATTCAGCAGTTAGTGTGCAGCTTTTGGAAGACCAGCTTCGGTTGAGCGCTGCCAGAGTGGAGGCTATAAAGAACCAGGCTGAAAATTTTGAAATCAACATTTAGTTTTTGGAACCCTGCGCATTTGAGGGCATTGCCTTTGAAGCTGTGAAATGGAAGAAGTTTCTAGATGCCCAAGTGGGACCCTCCTCGTAAAGGAGTGGTCACTTTTTTTAAATTTGTAACGATTTTGTAAATCTTTGAGGAATATTAAAATTTTGGGAGGCGAAGAGTTGGGAAGCCCAAAAGGTACTTTTGGGAAGCCCAACAGTTTCACCCTTTTTTGTATAAATGTAATAGACTTAGAGGGAGGAGGAACTTTTTTCGAGTTAGACATGAAAAAACTATATTGTAAGAAGAACTATTTCTCTTTGCAATAAAGAAGTCTTGTTTGCCTGTTGGAGAAAGATTGGTGGTACTTTCAAATGTTATGCTATGGATGGCTGAAAGATGAACTATTTTGTTTTTCCGGATTTTTGTCCATTAACCGTGAGATCGTTCTAACTCTCAGAACCTATGTTCTTGTTTAAATGATTTCTGGTTTATTTTGTGGAATTACCACCATGATTAATTTATGTTGTTCATAAAACAATTGGCTATCTGATTGTTGAAATATATTTAATCGTTCATGCATTGTGGAAAGAAATATTAGCTAACTATAGTTTCTCTTTATGTTGCATGCACACTTTACATTACTCACAAATAAAGTTAAAGTTTGCTCCCCGGGGATAGATAGATAGATAGATAGTTAGTTTTATTTCTGTACATGTGATTTAGATGCTTGTGAGCCTAAGACGAGAGGTAAGAACCTACGCATCACATTGTGAATACTCCTTGCATCCATATCGCCCTGCATGGTTAATTAGGCATATGCACATCATATTTAAGTCAAAAAATACAAAAATATACATGGTGGACCGGGCCGCAACCAGTAAAGCCTTTGTTTTTTGTTACTTTGACCTACGGTAGCCGGACCGCAAACCGGACGGATTCCCTATACCAAACAGTCAACGGGATAGTTGGGAACGTTGACTGGAGAGAATCCCTTTCTGTTGTTGCCTGCGAATTTCCAAGCCTCAACAAGTAATTATGTGTTTAAGCATATATTGTGCATGTTATCCTTGAAATATAAGACTTCCCTAGGTTGACAATAAATATTGCACACTCTGTATGTTAGTTGTGATTCACTTGCATATAGGGTGCCCAACATTTTGGCACCGTTGCTGGGGAGGATAAAAATTAAACACCATCATTAGTTGCATCCTGTAATTGTTTCTATTCAGTCTCTTTTATTTTTGGTTGTAATGATTTGGGTTGCATGAATACAAGAAGGGTAAAGCATGATCATCTTTTGACTCCCAAAACCCCACAAAATACTAACAGTGCAGGTGGTTGAGGTCATGGTTGAGGTCCACAATTGGGCAGAAGGACATTCATTAACGATCTTGTTGACAAAACTTATTCATCCACCAGGGCTTGCCATCAGGAAACACCTATCAGAAGAAGCCATGTCGATCCTAGGGCGTCAGCGTCAGGGTCCACAGTGGAGAACACACGAGTAGCCGCGACATCCTCAAATATCCCTGCAGAAGAGGACAAAGTTGGTACAGCCGGATCTGCTAGTAGAAGCCTAATCTACCACATTTACCGGAAGGTTGTTGTTATCTACCTAAATGGCACTTCTCCGTCCGAGTGCCGACATTCCCTATGTTGGCACACAAAAGGACATTTATGGATTGAAGGTTGCCTAAAACACTATAGATGAGAATGTTATGAACTACATTTATCATCCATCCAGCTGGTTATTTTTACCTTTGAATATGTCAAGTGTTGTACGTGCCTTTTCCTATATGCAACTCGCATACATACGAGCCTTTTATTAAAGCATGTCGCGTATTGTACGTGAGTATCTGTAATTGCATCTCGCGTACATATCTATACGCGGGCTCCCTTTAGAGCAACTCACGTGTCATACGCGGGTTGCTAGTATTGATACCCGCATACACCTTCCTTTGACATTAAAAATAATAAATCGTGATTATTTGAGATTTGTTAAGCTCTTAACTATAACTATCTTAACTGTCTCAACCTCCTCAAGCCTCGAAACTGCCTTATTTCACTAAGTATAAATAAAGGCCTTGGGGAGGGTGTTAATGAATCATACTTGAAGAGCAAAGTTATGTTGGTGGAGTCTATTTAGAAGTCTTTGGAGCAGTGGAACTGAGAATACTTTGGTTGCAGAGGAGTCCTTGTCTCAGGCACTGGGTTGTAATATGAACTTATTCACTATTGTTAATAAAGAGAATCCTTCTTCCATATGTGCTTTGAATGTCTTTCATGTATCATGGTTTGATGAATACTTATGATTAAGCACTCTGTATATGATTTGTCTAGCCTGTTTTATACACATGTATCATCTTGCACTTGGAGGATTTGTTCTTGACAGGTGAAGCAGAATCATCCTTGAAGGATTTGGAGGAGAAGCAGAGCAAAAGAGGACAAAGCTAGGATCAACCGGCATGTATCGGGTGAGTCTATTCTATCCTCTTATTTCCTTTTCGGTACTCTAGAGTCAATTGCCTGCAAGTTTTATGAGTATGTTGGTAACCCCAGACCTTCGATTATAAGGTGTTTATTCCTGTACAACAAAACTGGCGACTTCGCTGGGGAGCCCAAACTGCTGTAGGTTGTTTCTGTCACCCCTGACCAGTCTTTGCCTTGAAGTTTGTGTGTGGTATTTTATCCTGGTTCCTGCTTACCATAGTATTTGAAAGCCTTGTGGATTTTTCTTTGTTTTTGAGAAAAATTTTGTACCTGTACGCAGGTTGTTCTCATACATAGTTGTGTACAGAGGCCTGCATACGCGGGTTGCCCTCTTGGACAGTCGCGTACAGTACGCGAGTTGCCCTTGTACACAGTCACGTACAAGCCTGGAAATAGGGATTTTAGGCTAGGGTTTGCTTGTCCCTGTCTTTTTGTAATTCTTGTTTGTCAGTTGGCTTTCTTTATGAATACTATGCAGATAGTCTGAAGACCTTGGTGACCACACTTGGTGCTTTCTCGTAAAGCCTTTGGGTTTCTTTTGTTTGGATTGTCTTCTGTTTTCATTTTGAAGTAGGTTGGCCTGTTTGGGTTATAGGTTGAAGTGTCTCCGTCCGAATCAGTGATCAGGATTTTGGGCATTGTTTTTCCAGTCTATCTTTTGATACTGGTTGGTTTATCACTTACCTTTGTGAGTTTACAGTGATTTCTTGTCATTGTACACACCCAAGCTAGGGTTCCCGGTCTCCCTTTGTTGGTTGATTCTTGGTTTTATTGACCTGTTTACTTCAGTTTGCTTATTTTATACAGTTGATTTGATCCAAGAATACTCAAGTTTACTGCATTTTAGGTGCATAGTAGAGTTTGAGCATTTTTAAAAAGTGAAAAGAAAAACATTTTCAAGCTTTTGCATTTACTTTTGCATAAGTAGTTTTCATTTCAGTTTTAAAATATAATCTCAAAAACTACAAAAACATAGTCTTAGTTTCTCTTTATCGCTTGCATTTGTTCGTCAATATATATTTACAAAAAGAAAAATAAGTTTGCTTTAATAGTGGCAATTTGCTTTGAAAAAATACACCTTTACTTTTTTATTTCTTATCGAGTCAAAAACACCATAGTTCATCACTCCATTTTCTTTTGAGTAAGAAAAAGCCCTTTAAAATGAACACAATAATTAAAATTTACTAGTAATTTTTATTTTTAGGGGCCTTTCACCTACTAGCTTAGGCTAGACTTGTGGGATAGGAAGTGTAAACTTCCCATAAGTTTTAAAATTCAAACGTAATGGACCTTTCTTTAGGTAAATCCTTGACTTTATCAATTGTATCTGGGAAGCTCCTCTCAAAAGGGAGTCAAGCACAAGGCCGCATGGAGGCATTGGACTAAGGAGATAACCCTCTGATTCCTTCTCAAAATATAAATCAGGACTTTTACACATCTAGGGATTTTGTCCTAGACAGAGTTTCGGGCTCAGCTACCCTACCCATGCGTATGAGTCAGGCTTGCAACTGTCCCCCTAGACTGTTGGTATAGCTAAGGTAGCCTTTAGTCTCTTGACATTTAGGGTTCATACCTAGGTAAACCGAAAGGTTATTTCTGGTTCACCTTGGACGGGCTTGGAAGGTAACCCTTGTTGTAAGTGTGGGAGGGCGGTGGGTGATTCCTCCGCTTATGCCTAAGAACCAATTCAAGGACGCCAAGTAATCATTCTTCAGATTTCTTCGGGAAAGCATATCTTTCACCCTTGATTCATTGTTTGAGGCTTTAGGATTTTTTATAGTGTGTGCTCTGTGGTTTTTCCTGTGTTTAGTTGAACTTAGGGTTTGATTTGTTAAATTTTCAATCGTGGAGGACCAACCTATAAGAAGGTCAAGAAGGTTGTGAAACCTTCCTCCTCTCGTCACATTGGAACCTCCACCTCTACCCCAAAGGCAGAGATTGGACACGAACGGTTCATTTGAACCGGTAGGAGTAAGTGAAGTTCTAGGTGAACCAGAACTTATAGCTAACCATTTTCATATTGATACAGTTGAGATAGAAGACTTGCAGACTGACGAGTTTGCAAGGAATTTGAACACACCCTTGACTGATTTAAACGATCCTGTGATCGTTCAGGTTAGACCTTTTGATTCACCTATTTTAGGTGTCCCTGTGAGTAGGATTATGTCTTCTGTGGGAGAAAGTTCTTTTGTATTCACCTCAGCCGTTCCGGTTGAAGGGGCACTACCTCCCCCGGTAAGTGCCCCTAGATCTAGTATACCTTCTACACCTTTGACTACAGCGAGTCGGGTGGTCCAACCACCGGTTCACTCAAACCTAGTAGGTACTTCTGGTGATATGGTTATTGGGATTCCCAGTATACCTATTGTTCCTTCTTCCTTTCCATACACTACCTAGAGTGGTCCGGTAGGATCCTCGGCATTCGTCCAAGGATTTCCTTGGAATGGGGGGCACATTCCCCCATCCACTCCATACGTAGGCCCATCACCTTCGTATGTAGTAGTGCAGTTTGGGAACAATACCTCTTATGGGCAAAGTTTCCAAACTCTGATTTCGGCCCCGTTTACGAGCTCCCCCTTTTCGTTGTTTAGCGGAGGGATACCGGCTACTGTCTTTCAGACCCCAATTTCGATTGGGACGGCCCAAACTTCTTATACTACACCTCCCACACACAATCCTGTGGCTTACGGATGGAATCCATTTCAGAGTAATCTACCCACTTCGCAACCGGTGGTAGGGGGAAACCCCACCTTTACCTATGGGCATTCGGGGGCAGGTCCCTCTAATCCCCAGGCTGGCACATTTAGTGCCCCGGTTTGACCCAAACTTTTGTTCCTGGCAACGTTAAACTTGTCAGATTTGTCAAATTTGATGAATGAACCGGTGAGGCATGACCCCTCGTGGCCACCTGTTTCCACCAAATTGCCATTAGACATCCCTAAATTCGAGGGCAAAGTTGGTGAAGATCTTGGAGCTCATGCCACCACATTCCATTTATGGTGTTCTTCGAATTCAGTGAATAAAGATTCAGTTAGGTTGAGGCTGTTCCAGAGAACCTTAACAAGTACTGCGGAAAAATGGTATATTGAATTGCCTTCTGCTGCTTTCAATAGTTTCTGGGACTTGGCTAGTGCATTTCTTAGCCACTTTCAGCTTCCGGTCCAATATGATTTCGGAACGGACTTGTTATCTACCTTTAGGAAGAATAATGCTACCCACATCTCGGATCATATCCAAGAGTGGAGAAGGCGAAAGAGCCTTATAAAAGCCACTATCCCTCCTGAGTTCCTTCTAGAGTGGTTCCTTAAATCCATGTTTCCCTACATATCTAAGGACGTATCCACCTCAGGAGTGACGAATGAAGAAGAAGCCATTCTCAGGGCCCAGCAATTGGATTTTATTTATTCACAATCTGGGATCTTGTATGAGATTATCCCTGAGGCACCGAGGCCTACGCACGATGAGGAGAAGCCTAAGCCTGGACACCATGCCGATGGTGTGGTTGGGTCCGTTAACTCTCCCACCGTAGATTCTTTGGCTAAGCAACTTCATCAGTTGTATGTCAAGTAGTCTATAGCGGAGGCAGCAAAGGCTGCCCCCTCCCCCTAGAGTGCAAATGTTTTTGCACGGACCTCTCAGAAGGGCAATCAGCGGCCCGATGGGAAGAAAAAGAGAGGAAAGAAAGGAGAGGGAAACCAAAACAAGCAGAATCCCACGAACAATGTTGATGGGGGCAACAAAGAAAAGAAGAAATTTAAGTTCCCATGCAAGTTGTGCCATGAGGACCACCTTACTCACCTTTGTCCCCTTATGGAACAAGCCCAGAAGCTGCTTAAAGCTCAACAACCGGTTGTCCTGAAGTATCCTTTTCCCTAAGGACAGAACTCTGCTACAGCTTCTAATGTAGCAGGCGGCACTCAAAATGCCCCTGGCCCAAACTATATCAACATGGTTCGGTCTTCGACTTTGTTATAGATGAGGAATAAAAATTATGAGAAAGAGACTTATGAGAAGGGTAAAGCTGTAGGTGAAACTTCTAACCCTCTCATAATAGAGAAACCTGCTGAAATTATGCCGAAGATACCGAAAGGTGTTTTCAAGAAAACCTTGCATAACCCTAAAGCTAGGGCTGCTTCAAACTACTCTGTGGTTGAAGATTTAGCCCAAACCCCGTGTGCAATGTCAGCTTTAGAGGTGCTACAGAGTTGTCCCGCCTAGTGGGATGCCCTCTTAGCAGCTTTAGGAAGCATGGACTCATCGAGTCTCATGGCGAAATTTCATTTGTCTGATGTTAAAATTCGCCTACCTTACCATGTAGCCTTATCAATAAATGTCATCCATGGTGGAAAGACCATTGGAAGGGTAGTTGTTGATGAGGGTGCTTCTACATGCGTTATGTCCTTGACCTGTTGGTAAGCTCTTGGATCCCCAGAGCTAGTCCCGTCAAACACTCTACTTACTGCTTTCGATGGAAGGTCCTTCCGTCCGCATGGTATCCTGCCGGCTTTTGAAATTAAGCTGGCAGGCAAAGCAGTGTCTGTTGAGGTAGAAGTGATTGATGCTCCTTTGGACTATAATCTGCTTCTGGGAAGAAACTGGACTTATGTTATGTCCGCTATTGCGTCAACCATTTTTCGTGTAGTGGTTTTTCCACATGAGGGCAAGTTGGTTACTATTGACCAACTTGATTTTACCCGCAAATTTCGTTTGGAGTCTAATGAGTCCGTTGTGCCATTGGTTGATCAGGTCAAACCTGTTGCACAGAGCTTGGGGGTTGGAATGTACACATCATTGATGGGCACATTTGATCTTCCAACCCTGGTTAATTATGTTGGTTCTACTAGTGTGGGGAGGTCCATAGCTACGGTTGTTGATAGGACTGATCCTTGGGTTCTCCCTTCCCCCCACGAACCAAAAGTGCCCTTATCGGTAGTGGAAGTAGCTTACCAAGCTATCACTCAAACCACTATTGATCCCATTCCAGATCCTCTAACAGTCTCAGAAGATCTGGAAGAAGTCTATTTGCTCGTATGGGCAGAAAACTCTTTGCACTCTATTGATTGTTTAGACATGGTTTTACCTTCTGATGAAGCCATTTTGGAAGCCATGAGTGGACGTGGTAAGATTTGTGAGGATCTTCACCATCGATCCTATTTTCTTCCAGAACTAAGCAGAATAGAAAATCAAGAGTTTCGTTTGACTATCAGAAGATGTTGATACACCTATCAATCCCTTACCAAGGGAAGGAATGTTTGCCGAGGGGAATATGGCAAATATTTTCGCCACTATACCTATTAACATCTCTGTAAACCCTGATGTCATGGAAAACATATACATAGGTGCAAATTGCTCTCCTGAAGAGATTGCTATCTATACTGCCCTGTTTAAGGAATTCCACGATGTCTTTGCCTGGTCATATGAGGAGATTCCAGGCATCGATCCATCGATTGTTGAACATGAAATATGAACATATCTTGATGCCAAACCGGTTCGACAAAAGTTAATACTTGTTAACCCGTGCAAAGCGGCGGCTATGAAGGCCGAAGTTGAAAAGCTGTTGAAGGCTGGTTTTATCTATCCCATAGCTTTGACAGAATGGGTATCCAACCCTGTTCCAGTTCATAAGAAGCAAGGGACTATCCGCGTCTGTACTGACTTTAGAGATCTGAATAAATCCTGTCCTAAGGGCAACTATCCCACGCCATTTATAGACCATATTATAGATGCTTGTGCAAGAAGTGAGGTGTTTTTGTTTATGGATGGTTTCTCCGGATACAATCAAATTCAAATAAAACCGGAAGACCAACATAAAACTGTTTTTATTTGTCCTTGGGGTACCTTCGCATACAAGAAAATGCCCTTTGGATTGAAAAATGCTAGGGCAACCTTTCAACGGGCTATGAAATTTTCCTTCCATGATATTAAAGCCATTGTCAAACCATACCTCGATGATCTGCCTGCACATTCTCGTAAGAGGATCCAACATCCAGATCATTTACAGTTGATATTTGAGAGATGCAGACATTATAAAATCCGCTTGAATCCCCACAAGTGTGTATTTTGTGTCGAGTCAGGAAGATTGCTCTTGTTCATTGTCTCCAGTAGAGGCATCCAGGTGGATCCATTAAAAGTTGAGGCCATTGTAAATCTGCCTCCTCCTCGTTCTATCAAGCAACTTCAAAGCCTGCAAGGAAAGTCTAATTTTCTTTGATGTTTTATTGTTAATTATGCCAAGATTACCAAGGGTTTCATGCGCCTGCTCAAACAGGACACCCCATTTGTATGGGATGAAACCGCACAACTTGCTTTCGAGGCATTCAAAAAATATTTGTTGTCAGCACCCTTATTGCGTCCGCCAGATTATTCTAGGGATTTTATATTATATCTGGCCGCGTCTGAGTCGACCATTGGGGTAGTACTAGTCCAGGAGGACGATAAGCTTGTAGAGCATGTCATTTATTATCTTAGCCGTTCTTTGACCGGACCTGAACTTAGATACTCCCACGTTGAGAAATTAACCTTAGCAGTTGTTTATGCTGTTCAGAGGTTACGTCACTACATTTTACTGAGGACCACAATAGTAGTGGCGGATGTGAATATGTTTCAATATGTTTTATCTCAACGGATTGTTGGGGGGGAATTTAACAAATGGATAGTCATTCTTCAAGAGTTTGACATGGATTTTCAGTTTGCTAGGTCTAATAAGTCCTTAGTTTTTGCTGAACTTATAGCAGAATTTCCTACTAAAGAAAATGTATCCGTTGAAGATGACTCGTTCCCAGATGAACACATCTTCTTGATATCCACCTCTGATCCTGGGTATGGGGATATTCTTATATATCTCCAGACTTTGAAGTATCCTGCAACTTCCTCAAGGGAGGAACGACGTAAATTACGCCTTCATGCCAAGAACTACCTCATCATAGGAGATACACTATATCGAAGAGGGGTAGATTCCATTTTGCGTCGATGCCTAACCCATGAGGAAGCGGAGATTGTCCTGAATGATTCCCATAGTGGAGCGTGTGGGGTTCATTTATCTGGGTTAGCAATGGCCCAGAAGATACTACATGCCGGTTATTTCTGGCCCACAATCTTCAAAGATTGTGTGGAAGCAGTGAAGCGCTGTCATCCCTCTCAACTTTACACCAGGAAAATGCGGTCACATCCTGCTCCGTTATTTCCCGTTGTCTCGATAGGCCCCTTTACGAAATGGGGGATTGATTACGTGACATGCAACCCAGCCTGGGCTGGGGGGCATAAATACATCATTGTCGCTCTTGACTATTTTACGAAATGGGCAGAGGCAATGCCTACTTTTAAAGCCGACGGGGAAATAGCAGCTTTCTTCGTATTCAATCAGATTATAGCACGGTTTGGTATTCCCAAAGTGATTGTCACTGACCATGGTAGTCATTTTCAAAATGGCATGATGACGGAACTGACCACTATGCTCAGATTCAGACAAGAACATTCATCTTCGTACTATCCGCAAGCAAACGGTCAGGTTGAGGTTGTAAACAAGACTTTAAAGACTATCCTTAAACGTACAATTGATGCAGCCCGTTCTAACTGGCACATCATGCTATATCCTGCTCTTTGGGCCTACCGAACTAATGTAAAAACTGCTACGGGTTTCTCCCCTTTCCAACTCGTTCATGGAGTGGAAGCAGTTACCCCGATTGAGTGTGAAATTTCGTCTTTAAAGATAGCTATTCATGTGTTACCTGATATGACAGAGCTTGAGGAACGTCTGGTACATTTAGAACACCTTGATGAACAGCGTAGAGATGTACTGACCACTAATCAAGCTCATAAGAATAGGGTCAAAACTCAATATGATAAATCGGTCAAACCTCGGGTTTTCTTTGAGGGGGAACTTGTCTTACTTTGGGACCAAGACAAAGAACCCCTGGGGGCAGGAAAACTCAAGGCCATGTGGTTAGGACCTTATGTCGTGCCGAAAGTCTTAAAGAAGGGTGCATATGAGTTAGTTGATTTTTATGGGAACAAGCTACCTGAGCCTAGAAATGGGCTCTACCTGAAGAAGTATTATGCTTAGGCTTAGCACTTTTTCTTGTAAATTTTATTGTATGTATTTTTATGTACATTAGGTTGTCAGTTTTGTTTTTTATACCATCTGCTGGTTGTTGCAGATGTCTTCTGAAAGGTATATAGGGTTCGCTGATGGCGCCAGTCGCCACACTTGTAATCTAGCTTCAGCAGCATGGGTCATTTACTCTCCCTCAGGACAACTAGTTGCCGCAGGAGGCGCTTGTTTAGGTCCTGCTTCTAATAATGTTGCTGAGTATAGGGTTGTAATTGAGCTTATATGGGATGCTTTGTCATGTGGTATCACCCAGTTTAAGGTCTGTCTAGACTCTCAGCTGGTGGTCTCCCAGCTCAATCGAGCTTATCAGGTACGAAATCCTATTCTATTACGTCAGTTCATGCAAATTCAGTTATTGGAAAGAAATTTTGAAGTTATTATATTCAATCACATCCCACAAAATCAGAATTCATTGACTGATGCATATGCTAATTACATTTTAGATTGGCATCTAACACACATTTCATAAAAATATACAGCATGCTCATAAAAAACACTTGTAAATAAACCAACAACAATATATATATGTGTGTGTGTGTGTGTGTGTGTGTGTGTAAAATATCTATCCATAGATAGGTCGAGTCTGATCCTCAGATCCCGTCATAACTGTATAATATACAAAAATGTGGATCACAGTCCATCAAAATGTCCTAGATCTAAGCAGGACCACCCTGGTCACTTGGACCACCTTGGTCCCCATGGTCTCTCTATACTTTGGCTTCCTCAGCATCTTCGGCTTCAGCAGCCTCCACAGCATATATGTACACCAGAACTCCTCTGGCTACTCACCTCAAAAGGCGTAACCAGACAGGTGGAACCCCAACTACGAACTCCTGCATGACAACCGGGATATGCTCTATCCACAAGGTGGGAACTCTTTGGGTTAGCATGGCCAGCTTCCCCTCTAGAACCCTAATCAGCTCCGGGTCTTCGCCTATGACAGGACGAACAAACATGCGTGGATGCCCCTCAAGGCAGACCGGTCCAATATCTGCATTTTGACATGTTTATAGGATTAGGACTTGTATACATATGTACATATCTATCATTTTAAAATTCATAAAAATTTTAAAAATGTTTAAAAAATTTAAATTTTTTTTACCTAGCTCTCCCCTTGCTCCTCCTAGAGGGAGGACAAGGTCTGGGTCACCTCGAAAATCCATGCCGGCATATGGAAACTGCTCTAGTGCCAGTAGCTGTCACTCCCACCAGATATAGAAATCATCATCGTATACACTCTACACTGTGTCTCCTCCTCCTTGACGGAGGAAGATGTCTCCCCATCTGCTCAGCCTTGGCTGATGTGGAGATCGGACTGGTAGAGGTATGGCGGGGCTCAACCCTGGTACTCTCGAAGAAGAAGAAGGCATCCAATATGCTCGAATACCCAAAGTTCTTTCACCTTCCTCTCTTGCAATCGGAGAGTTGTCTTTTCATGATAGGGACAACTCCCAGACACCAATCATAGAGGGTACAGCATGAGTTGGCCTAATGGTTAAGAGCATGTGTTTCCTCTTAGGAGGTCACAGGTTCAAATCCAGAGGGGGTAGTGTATGTACACCTCTGTAGACTTTAGCAGTTAAATCCCTGCGCAGAGGGGGGTCCCTTGTCCCACAAACAAGGGGGTCTCATACACCAATTTGGTGTCTCGCTTGGCAGTGACCTTAAAAATAGATTATTATTATTATTATTCTTACAATCTACCGCTAACCTCATTTGGTTCTGCGTAGCCAAATGTAATGAGGAGGATCCTGCAATCCTCACGATGGTGCTCATCAGTACCTGTAGTGTAAAGTCATGGATATGTGCAATAGGGACACAACTCCCTCTCTTCTGGGTACCTGGTGTGCAAAACACATCTATGTAGTTTTGGACACTTAAAGGGTTACCGCCCCTGCCGGTGCCCTCTAAGTTGACCGGTGCTCCTCATCGTGACAGACCGGTAATGAAATACATGTCCTCAGTAGTAATCTCCAAAGTCTCACCCTGTAGGTCAAACATCCCCAAATCGTGATCCCAATAGTTTATCATGAACTCTAATAGGAAGACATTGGCCCGCATGGGTGATGTGCAAAAGAACTTTAATAACCCACTCGTTCGCAATGCATGTACGGTGGGCGCAATTTGGAGTGCTTCTTAGTCCATTGTTTCATGTTCCCATTCCCTCCATTCCAACACCATCTTCACACCTAGCAAAACAAGTAATTTGATTCATTAATTTCATATAAAATTTCAATTTTTTTTTACTATAAGTAGCTTTTTATCCTTCACGCAGTACACGCGACTGTCTAGTTAGACATGTCACGTATTGTGCACGAATGTCTCTAAAGGAAACTCGCGTACAAAATGCGTGTAGGCGAGTCTTTACACTGTGAACCTGCGTATGCGCCATGACATGCTTTAGGATGCTTTTAATAATGAAATTGGGACTCAAAATTAATAATTGCTAGGATCAAAATGAAGAGCTCGGGGTGTAGGCTTGCCTACAACTTGCGGAATTCGATTTCATCCACTAGATTGTCCACAACGATCGAATGAAGGTAGAGGTAAAAACTTGCTTTTTATGGCTAAAAATTCCAAATGGTGATTTTTGTTTTGATTTTCAACTATTTATAGAAATTTTATTTCTTTAAGTGGGTTTTTTCCTATAGTTTGAAATCTACTTAACTAATACCATATTTATTTTTTCCTTGAAACAGGTTTTTCATCATTATAAAGTGTTTTTTGCTCCCATAGGGTGGTTTTGTCATTTCCAATGCATTTTTGGCATCTATACTCAATCCACATTAACCTTAGCAATCAACATTTTTGCACAGACTATGGTATTATAAACCATTAGTTTCATGTTTTTACCATTGTTCTTCTGTGGATAGGACCCTTTTTTCATGAGTATCTTCCTTTAAAACCTATGTTGTCCTTTGATACTCATGCCGCAACTGTTTCAGGTACAGGGGTATCCTTTTAGCTATTTTTCACATCAAATAGAGCTTCTTTTGAATCTCTTTTTACAAGCTATCCCTTTATAGGACTCCCCGCCCTTATGGAGTTTCTTTAGGCCCAGGTCTGACTCCTTCAAAACAGACTTGATTGCCGAGTTAACTTGTCCGTTCAAGCTCGTTAACAATATGTGAACAGGCATCCGCATCAGTGGTAGGTTATCTCTTTCTTGGACCTTGCGGAATAATACGAGAAATGATCCCTCTCTTTTCTATTTTGAATTGAGAAGAGTATTCTCAGGCATAGGTTTATCACTTTTCCGGACCTGAGGGACTAAATTTACGGAAAATGAACGTCTGGTATGAGCTTAGTTTTCTCTTTTTCGTGCTCTGGACCTAAACATGAAAAAGATTCCGAGTGTAAACATGAAAAAGATTCCGAGTGTACTTTGTGTCTTTGTCATGCTCGTTAAACACTTGAGAACAAAGCAACGAGTTTATTGTTGTAAGCCCCATTTCTCGTAATCAAATGGATCTTTCCGAGTGATCTTGCTTTCCTTCACACTCGTAAAACTCAAGCTATTTTAGGCTGTTTTGGAAGGAGCGTTGGGTAGGTGGTAATTTAACCTTTTTTCGGACCTCCCTGACTAAGTACGAAAAAGGTTCACCTTTTCTTCTACGGAAGTTAAGAGAGTTCTTCTGTGGTATGTTTTATACTTTTTCGGCCTCAAGAGACTAAATTGGACGAAAAAGGACCCCCCTGGAGTCTTCTTTGGAGTTTTCAGACTCTCTAAATGTGAAAACACCAACTGAGCATGTGCTAGTTCGGGCTCATTAAATCCACGAATCAATGACACTATCAAGCATTATGTTCCCGCCTCTTCAAGCTTGTTAAAAAATGAAGAAGGATCCGATTTGTCTTTTCTGGACTCGTTAAAATTTAACAGGGAAGGTAAGGAAGAAGTTTTCTCTTGTTTTCAGTAGTGGCAGCATGTCATCCTTGAACATAGCACTCTCTATTTTTTTCGATACCCATGTCTCAGTGTTCACTTTTCGTTCAGCTATTACTTTGAGTTTCCTACTCCTCCTCTTGTCCGTTATACCTGGGGAATCTGATCATGTCTCCTACATGACAGATAAGTCTAGTTGTTCTATCTATGAGTTAAAAGATACCTTGGGTCATCTCTCTGTCGTGCTCACTGTTCAAGGATTCAACCCAATGTTTGATCTTTACCCTGATCCTATCATTGTTATATCTGTTATCTATTGTGTTTCCCTTCTTTTGCCCAGTTCCTAGTCACTCTTGTGATCCGTTGGAGGATCTATTGCCTTCCTTATCATAGCATGGTTCAGTTTCAGTACTTTCTGATGACGAAGACCTAGAGTTTTGATGATCGTACCTCAGGATTCACTTTCATCATTGGTGAATTCCTTTGCTTCAGTTGTCAATTACCACCTATTGATTGACAAACTGTTGAATCCTTTCCATGTTCGACTTCAACATACATTTATTCACATGGCTTGGATTGTACTTGTTCTTTAGGATTGTTTATGAAGACCTTAGTTCCTCACATATGAACTAAGTTGCGCAAGATTATGTTCCATTTATGTTCACAGCTTCCAGATCTTTGAAGACTCATCATTATTGTATATTGTGGCGTTGATCCACCTTTGTAATATACGTGGTCTAGTACCCATATCATATGATGTACTCAAATCTTGTAAAGGAGCTAGTGTTCCAGTATATTGAACATAGCATCCTCATATATGACTTTGTATATGACATTATTATGTATTTGTTTCAGGTACTACCTCTGCTCCATTGGATTTCTGAGTTCTCCAAAGATAAAACATATAATGTATTTCAGCCATCGCTTCCCTCTGACATCACACACTAGGGGGCATCCGTTATCTACCTAAATGGCACTTCTCCGTCCGAGTGTCGACATTCCCTATGTTGGCATACAAAAAGACATTTATGGATTGAAGGTTGCCTAAAACACTATAGATGGGCGTGTTATGAACTACATTTATCATCCATCCAGCTGGTTATTTTTACCTTTGAATATGTCAAGTGATGTACGCGCATTTTCCTATATGCAACTCGCGTACATACGCGCCTTTTATTAAAGCATGTCGCGTATTGTACGCGAGTATCTGTAATTGCATCTCGCGTACATATCTATACGCAGGCTCCCCTTAGAGCAACTCGCGTGTCATACGCGAGTTGCCAGTATTGATACCCACGTACACCTTCCTTTGACATTAAAAATAATAAATCGTGATTATTTGAGATTTGTTAAGCTCTTAACTATAACTATCTTAACTGTCTCAACCTCCTCAACCCTCGAAACTGCCTTATTTCACTAAGTATAAATAAAGGCCTTGGGGAGGGTTTTAATGAATCATACTTGGAGATCAAAGTTATGTTGGTGGAGTCTATTCAGAAGTCTTTGGAGCAGTGGAACTCGGAATCCTTTGGTTGCAGAGGAGTCCTTGTCTCAGGCGTTGGGTTGTAATCTGAACTTATTCACTATTGTTAATAAAGAGAATCCTTCTTCCATATGTGCTTTGAATGTCTTTCATGTATCATGGTTTGATGAATACTTATGATTAAGCACTCTGTATATGATTTGTCTAACCTATTTTATATACATGTATCATCTTGCACTTGGAGGATTTGTTCTTGACATGTAAAGGAGAAGCATCCCTGAAGGCTTTGGAGGAGAAGCAGAGCGGAAGAGGACAAAGCTAGGATCAACCGGCGTGTATCGGGTGAGTCTATCCTCTTATTTCCTTTTCTGTACTCTAGAGTCGATTTCCTGCAAGTTTTATGAGTATGTTGGTAACCCCAGACCTTCGGTTATAAGGTGTTTATTCCTGTACAACAGTTGTAACTGAAGAAGAGTGGACATAGTTCCACAAGAATATTGTTGATCAGTGGAAGAACAAAGAAAAGAACGAAGAGAGGAACGAAGAGAAGAACGAGGACAGGAACGAAGAGAGGAACGAGGAGAGGAACGAAGAGAAGAATGTAGAGAGGAACGAAGAGGAGAAAACAGAAGAAGGAATGAGTAATAGACACGAATCTTATGAGGAAGAGGCAATGGGGGAAAACCATCATCATGAAGATCATTCCCTGCCTGAAGGAATGGTGGCTACACTTCAATTCCCAATTCAGCAGCAAGAAAGAACAGCCCCTATGAAAAATATATCACCATCAGTGTTTCCTCGCTTCCATGGAAAAGCGGCAAAGGATCCAGATGAATTTTTTTCGAGTTTGATATCCTCTGTCCCAGCTACGACTACGTCACTGATGCACAAAAGCTGAAGCTCTTCCCTGCCACTCTGAAGGACAATGCATTCCGCTGGTTCATGAACCTAGGAGTTGGAACTGTCACTAATTGGGACAGGATGAAATAGGTGTTCCTGGAGAAATATCAGGAATATTGAAACACCAAGGACAAAAGAGAAGAATTGTTCAAAATGGTGCAGAAGGAGGATGAAAGTCTGGAAGATTTTATAGAGAGACTTTTATACAATGTGCAAAGAGCTGGACAGACGGACATGGGGTTAGATGTGCTCAAGATTATCCTGCTTCGCGGGATTAGGGTTGATTGCCTATATATGTTAAACATGTTAGGAAAGGGGGATATCTCCAAGGAGTCTTTCGAAAATATTATGGAATTATGAAAAAGGTACTCGAGGGGATCTTCCAGGAATAACAGGTGGGACAAACAGGATAAGCTATAACGCGATGTCTTTGACAGAACTCAGAAGTCATCTAATGGAGAAGCCACCCGTGCAGAGATAGGCAACCTCCTTAAAAATTTCAAAACAGAAATGATGAGCTCTATCTCCTCAGAAATTGACGTCCTGAGGGAAAAGCAAAAATAGGCAGTAGAGGACCTCACACTAGGTGTGTTCTGCCCTCGATGTAGAAGGAACCACCCTCTGAAGGAGTGCCCGCTTGACAAGGTAGAAGTGTGTCAGCTATGCGAGCTGAACCACGACACAAAATAATTCCCCTCACTGCCCCAAGTGAAGGTTGTTCTGCAAACATCAACTCCAGAGGTGGAATCGACCTACTTCATTACACAAAAGAAACCTTGGCAGCCTAGAAACCAAGGTATGACCCCGGACTCGTTTCCATTTTTGAATAATATGAGTGATTGGAATAATATGCAAAATGTGAATACACAATTCCCTTCATCTTATTCTCAGTGGAACCCTTCTCAACCTTCAATGCAAAATTATAACTCATGGAATCCCTAGGCACAGCCACCACACCAACCAACTTCTTGGTCTCCTGGATGGAGGAATTTCCATCCAGGGAACCAGTTTCCTCAACAACCTCCACATCAACAGCAACCATGCCCTCCTCAATATCCTCAATACCCTCATCAGCAGTCGCAGCTGCAGTTGCAGAACAATTATTCCCCTAATATACCGATATGACCTCAGCTGCCTGCTCAACCTAATCCTAACCCAAACAATAAAACAGTCCATCAATTTGAGACTGTCAACATGCCTGCCTACTCCCTTTCTCCTGTGCCTTGCAACGATATTCGCTTACGGTCAGGGAAAATATTAGAGCCTGTAATCATAGAAGATGTTCCACCCTTTGTACATGGAGAACGGATGAATCCACGGCATCTATCCGATACGACCCCCATCATTGAAGATGATGAACATCCCACTAATGGGACGGCTGAAACACAGAATGATAAATCTAGTGATACATATCCTACCCAGCTGATTAGGAAACCACCATATCCCGAGAGATTAATGCTACCAAGGGTAGGGGGACAACCCCAGTTTAACCTCTTAGGAGAGTTAAAGAATCTTTATGTTAAAATCCCCCTCCTTTAAGCTCTTCAAGACGTACCTATCTATGCTAGAACTGTTCGGGACCTGTGCACAAAGAAACCAGGGAGGAAACCCAGAGATCCTCCCACTGTCCATGTCATAGGGAAATTATCTGCATTAATAACAGGAAAAACCCTATTGGCCAAATATGATGATCCTAGGAACCCCACTGTCACTATACATATTGGGCATACACAGATACCCAACATACTGGTAGATTTAGGAGCGGCGATTAATGTCATGACAATCGAAACTAAAAGAAAACTTGGGCTCACTAATCTTAGGCCAACCCCCACTGTTTTACAACTAGCAGATAGATCCACCATTAAACCTGAGGGACTTATGGATGATCTCGTCATCTCAATTGATTCTTGGGAGTATCCTATTGACTTCTTGGTTTTACAACCTAAGTCGCAGCTGGGAGGACACCCATTGATCCTGGGAAGGCCTTGGTTAGCCACAGTTGATGCTTGCATCAGCTGTCGATCTGGATCTATGACCATATCAGATGGCACCAAGACTAAGAACCTCACTCTCTATCCTCCAACTCAGCCGAGTCTAGAAGCTGAACCTTATTTATGGATAGAGCTAGAAGAAGAAGAGGGCATTCAGCCATTATTAACTATAGGGAAAGCCTTAACTTTTAAAGATGAAACTGAAGACGATGCCATTAATAACTTCATCAGTGAACCCACCTCAGTCAATAAAGAAGTTTATCAAATCCTGAACATTACTCTGGGTAAGGAAGAACAAGAAAGTCTCACAGAAGAAGCATTAGTCGGTGACACACACATAATCCCAGTATTGAAAAACTCGAAAAGTATTCCCATTGAGGTAGAGTCTGGAAAAACCCTGAATATTAACCTTAGCCTCTCCTTAGATGAATAGAAACGCCTAATCAGTCTCTTGAAAGAACACAAGGGGGCATTTGCTTGGGAGTATACAGACATGATGGGTATTCCCTCTAACCTGTGCACCCATCATATTTATATTAAAAGCGACTCCCGGCCTGTGTGCCAGCCTCAACGACGAATGAACCCCAATCTTAGGGACATAGTGAAAAAAGAAATTCAGAAACTCTTAGAAGCAGGATTCATATATCCTATTTCAGATAGCAAGTGGGTCTCCCTGCTCGTAATTGTACTCAAGAAAAATGGTAAATGGAGAGTCTGTGTCAACTATAGGGGATTGAACAAAGCCACACAAAAAGACCACTTTCCCTTGCCCTTTATCGATCAAGTACTCGACACCTTATCAGGGAAGAATTTATTCTCCTTCCTGGATGGGTTTAGCGAGTACAATCAGATTCAAATTGCTCCTAAAGACCAAGATAAAACTACCTTCACCTGTCCCTGGGGAACGTTTTCTTACAGAGTGCTCCCCTTTGGTTTATGTAATGCACCAGCAACATTTCAAAGAGATGTAATCGGCATATTTTCAGAATTAGTTAATGACAGTATGGAAATTTTTATGGATGATTTCACTCCTTATGGAAAGGATTTTGAAGAAGCACTGGAAAATTTGAAAAAAAAATTAACTCGCTGTGAACAGACCCAGCTCTCTTTAAGCACTGAAAAGTGCCATATGATGATGAGTGAATGAGTAGTATTGGGGCACTCATCTCTATTGATGGCATTCAGGTGGATCCCTCAAAAATCAAGGTAATAAAAAATATACCTACTCCTGCAACTCAAAAAGAGATGCGAAGTTTCCTAGGACATGCTGGATACTACCGAAGATTTATAGAGAATTTTTTCAAACTTGCTTCTCCTTTGTTTTCACTGTTAATGAAGGATGTGCAGTTTGTTTGGAATGAAGCATGCCAGACAACGTTTGTTAAGCTTAAGGAGAAGCAGTCCACAACTCATATCTTAAGAGGGCCCAATTGGACCCTACCCTTCCACATTTCTTCAGATGCTTCTGATATTGCTATTGGAGCAGTTTTAGGACAGCGGGATGGTCAAGTACCTTATGCAATTTAATATATTAGTAAAAACTTATCCCCTACTGAACTTAATTATATTGTCACCGAGAAGGAATTCTTAGCTATTGTCTACTCCATTAACAAATCCCGACACTACATTACTGGATATCCTACATTTGTGCACACTGACCACTCTGCAATTAAATATCTAATGAACAAACCCGTCACTAATGCCAGAGTGACTAGATGGATCCTATTATTACAGAAATTCGATATTACCATCATAGATAAACCTGGAAAAGAAAATGTTGTCACTGATTTTTTATCTCATTTCACTAATAATGATGATAATTTGCCTGTTGAGGACTCTTTTCCAGATGAACATTTATTCGCAATTTCAGCTCATTCCCCTTGGTATGCAGATGTCGCTAATTACTTGGTTGCAGGAAAGCTTCCGGCACCAATGTCCAAAAGAGAAAAGAGAAAAATCATCCAGCAAAGTGCCAGGTATTGTTGGGCAAATGGTCACCTCTTTTACACAGGTCCTGATCTTGAAATCAGAAGATGTGTAAGGGAAGATGAAATCTTTCATATACTGAAGGCCTGCCATGATGAAATTTGTGGGGGACATTTTGCAGACAGAAGGACAGGACACAAAGCACTGAGAATGGGATACTATTGGCCAACTCTTTTCAGGGATGCAAAAAGATATGTTCAGTCTTGTGATAGCTGCCAAAGGATGGATCAGCCCAACAGATTAGATCAAATGCCTCTGCAACCACAATCAGTAATTGAACCCTTTGATAGATGGGCTCTGGATTTCGTTGGCCCTATTAGCCCTCATTCCAAGCAGAAAGCCTACATCTTGGTCTGTACCGATTATATGAACAAATGGGTAGAAGTTGTAGCTCTAGCGAAAGCTAATGACCAGGCTGTGATCGACTTTCTATACAGTGAAATCTTTACCTGTTTTGGGGTACCGAAGGAAGTAGTTACTGATGGGGGACCGCAGTTCATGTCGCATCAATTTGAAGCTCTGCTACGGAAATATCATGTTCAGCATAGGGTAGCTTCACCTTACCATCCCCAAGCCAATGGCCAGGTGGAAAGCACTAATAAAGTTATTGAAACTATCCTCACCGAGACAGTCAAGAGCCATCGTAGAGATTGGGCTAACATGCTTCCGAAAGCACTATGGGCATATCGCACCACTTGGCGTAACACCACAGGTTTCTCTCCTTACGACTTAGTATATGGAAAAAGTGTCATCTTCCCAATTGAATTTGAAATCAAGACCCTGAAGACGGCCACAGAAGTAAACCTAGATATAACTGAAGCCCAAAAAAGAAGATTGAACCAACTGAATGAACTGGATGAGAATCGGTTAGCTGCAGTGGACCAGACAGTGTTAATTCAACAACAGAGATCCAATTGGCATGATCGATTCATCAAAAAGAAGGTCTTCTGTGAGGGAGATTGGGCACTATTTTACGATTCCAGATTCAAAAGAGATTTCAAGGGCAAATTACGCACAAGATGGCTGGGCTCATACTTAGTAGACAGGGTATTTGATAACGGCACAGTCTGCCTGGTAACTATCGATAAAAACCGCGCACCATTATTTACCAATGGTCACAGGCTGCGACTGTACCGTAAACCAATATCAAAGGATGCATTTATCTCACAAATTGTCACTGATCCAGATTACCAGCTAGCACAAGAGCAGGAATTTTTCTCTGCCTCTGTCAATTCTTAATTGATCACTGTAAATCACGTATGAATCATTGTACATAAATAATTGTTGTTTTTTTTTCGTTATGTTATCTTTTCTTTTTCACTTGATCTATTTTTTTGTTTTTCCACAATTTGCAGGAAAGCACCCAAGGATGGTGGTCAGATAGGGCCTGTCGACCAAAAGTCATTTTTCTGTGCCTTCCCGCACCAAAAAAAAAATTCCTTAAATAAATTTGTTGCAGCTGTGACACCCTTTTTCTGGCAGCTGTAACACCCATTTTCCAAGAGCTGCAACACCTTTTTCCGGCAACTGCAACACCATTTTCTGGCAGCTGTAACACCCATTTTCCAGCAGCTGCGACACCATTTTTCGGCAGCTGCGACACCATTTTCCGGTGGCTGCAACACCGTTTTCGGCAACTGCAACACCATTTCCAGCAGCTGCTGCACCATGAAACTCCGCCTTCTTCCGTTTCCACACACTGTGACCCCGTTTTACTTTTGACCATAAAAACCCGTTTCGCGTAGCTACAGCGCAATCACTTTCCATCCGCTTAACATTTTTTTCCTCTTTTCCGGCAGCAGCGACATCCTTTCCACCAGCTGCAACATATTTTTCGGTAGCTGCAACTCCGCTATATTTAGCTAATTTTTCTATCATTGAAAGCCGCGTCTCTGCTTCGATTTCTTTATGACCTGCGGCTATGATTCCTGTTTTATTAGCAGATCTTTTTGCACGCTATCAACTCCTCCAGATATGGCTTCGATTCCTGATGCTGGCAATTTGACTCATAATGTAATATTTATGATATTTCTGACCATTTTGACACGATGGTTTTTGCTTCACCGGCGGAAAGAGTTATTACAGTACCTCTGTAATAATGATTACATTTAATAGCTGCACAGCACACAAGTTCAGCTTCCGCAATGTCTGCAACCACACGTTCTATTATTCTCCAAAGGACATCCAGTGCGCATTTCCGAAGGTATGGCTTTGATTAACCACTTGATTAAGTATCAATATGATTTGACAATATTAGTCGTACCTCCCTTTTTATGCCCATTATTGCATCGATTAACTCTCTGCCCGTGTGACGTAAAGACTAATTATGCTACCTAATAACCGCCACCTCTCCCAATTCGGAATAAAATTTCAAATAATCCAGTGCGCTGAAACTTTCCAAATCTGCCTAACTCTCCTCTCAGCTGTCCATGCATACTCTATGTTGTAACCTCCATTGTCGGAGTCTGTAATCTGTTGAACTGCAAAATAATTCCGAAGTCAGAAACATGGGGATTCTGGCTCGTTATGAACCTTCAAACACGCAAGAACTCAGAAGAAATGCTACAGTCTTCACTATCTTTCAAGCTGCCGGTTGGACGGAATTTTTCGAACGTCTGAATGGATTTCACCGTGAAGCAGCCTTACAGTTTGCTTTGAACCTCACAAAAACTCACTTAGAGGTTTGGGGATTGCGCATTGAATTTTCTAAAGCCATCATGGCTGAGGTCACTGGGATTCCTCAGGTGGGAAGGGCTTGGTTTGGACTTCGAGTCCCCACAACTACAGCAGTACAGGACTTTCTAATAGAGGGGAAGCAGGTTCAAACGACAAAAAGGGGGATAGTATTACAGTCATTGCCACGACCATGGAATCACGTCGCTATCTTCCTCAAGAAATATATCACTTGCGAAGGTAGGTACCAAACAGTCTATAATTCTGAATTCTCTTTACTATCTCATCTCCATCATAGGGCTCTGTTAAATATTCCATATTATTTGCTCAATGATTTACATCATATGGCGGGGTTTGTTCGAGTTGCCAAACATCCACTCTCCTCACTGACCCACCATGGCCTCATTAAATTAATAATCTTAAGGACCCTTGCTCAACACAATATAACCTGGGAGCAATTTACAGCTCAAGTTCAGGAACCCGCTCCTTTGTCCAGTATTCTAATAGAAGAAGAGCAGGTCCATCCACAGTTGGGGGGAAATGAAGCACAACAAGAGGCTCGGAGCCCCTCCAATATAGTTGGGGGGGGAGATGAGACTGGATCAGAGGATCAACCAGGAGTACAAGAAGAACAATTGAGAGAAGATGTACATGAAAACCATGTGGAAGAACTAAATAATAGAGTAGCCCTGACAGCAGAGGGTGAAACTGGAGCAGCATTAGATGCTGTGACAATTGAACCCGAAGATGACAGAGCCATGGCAACAGAAGAAAATACTGAGTTGGTGACCATTGAATCCTCACCTAAATGGGGAGGAACTTTGATTGAGAAAGAACATCCAGAGGAACAAGAAAATGCTAGAACTAGGAACATTCCTTCTACCTCAGCTGTGAATCTATAAACTCCAGCACCACAAAGAAAAAGGAGGAGATCAAAGGATGAAATTAAGGTATCTCCACCAATAAGAAGGAAAAGAACCAGGTCGATCGCAGCAGCAAGGGAAAGATGGGAAACCTTAGAAGCACAAATTGAGTTCCCCATTCTTAAACCCAGACCAATTGATGCCCCACAGGGGCCAGTTGAAGAAGAACCCCAAATTGAAGGACTTATGTTCAAAAATACGCTATTAAAAGAGGAAGTCCAAACACTCGGAAAGGAATTGAAAAATTGGAAAGAAGCATGCAGAAAACAGGGTGAAAGGAAGCTGCACACATTGGTGGAGACTGCAGATCAATTGGAAGGATCAAATCCTACTGAACCTGGCAATGAGGAAGAAAAAGTGGTCTGTCCCACTTGTGGAGAAATATTTAAAGAATCAAGCCACAAGATTGTAATTCATGCATTTACAACACAACAGTCTGCACCTACAACTGAGGAAGGACAGGGACAACTTGAGTTGAGAAAAGATGGGACTCCCAAAGGAAAAATTCAGGAGGAGGAAGTTTCAGAGAAAGAAGATGCTGTCACACAAGAACCAGCATCTTTAAATATTCTTGCTAAAATTGCCACTAACTCTGGGACAGAGGAACCAAGGGATGAAGTTATCCCCGATTTTATGGCTGAAGATTGCATTGTGATCCCGGAATCCTCCCATGACATAGAAATCATAGAAGTGGAACCACAACAGCAAGGCAATGATGGGGTTGAACAGGGTGTTGTCACACAAGAACCAGCATCCTTGAATGTTCTTGTTCAAGTGGCTATCCAAATGGGAGGAGAACCAGGAATTGAGGGCACTCTAGAGTTTAATAAAGAATTTTGTACTACGACTCCAGAATTGTCCCATGACACAGAAATCATAGAAGAGGAGCCACAACAGCAGGGAGATGAAGAAGTGAGTCAGGATGTTGTCACACAAGAACCAACGTCCTTGAAGGTTGCAGTAGGGACTCTTGAAATGCAACAAGAAAATAACCCTGAAGTGGATGTCATTCTTGATATGGATTGGATTAAAGATGAACAAGTTCAAACACAACCCTCAGGTGATACTGAAATCCTTGAGGAGCAGCTACATACTGAAGAAGACATCCAATCTCAACAACATGAGAAAAAAGAAGAACATGGCTTTGTCACACAAGAACCAGTAGCCTCACAGCCTTTGGCTGAGATAGCAGCTGATAATCAGATAGAAGATGAAATTAAAATTCAGGAGGAAGTTGCCCCACAAGAACCAACATCCTCACAGTCAGCTGCCAAAATTGCCACGAGAGAACCCCAGAAAGAAAACGCTATTACACAAGAACCAACGTCTCCAAGAGTGGTGGATGTTGTTGCTGAAGAGAGTCCAAAAAAGGTTGTTGTCATACAAGAACCAGCACCCCCGGAAATAGCTTCAGATGTGCAGGATGTCCCATGTGGCACATTAGGTGACAAGGTGTGGATTGATCTCCTTCAAAACTTCATTGACCTGGATTCTGACAAGGAGGAGCATCATGAAAAAGAAACCCTGAACCCTACGGCAGAAATCTCAATTCTGAGAATGGAGGTAATAAAATGGAAGAGCCAGGTGGAGGAATACCAAGAAGGGATAGTTTCCCTTACTGAGTATAAAAAGATTATCAAGAGACTAGAGGAGAAATGGGCAGAAGAACGTATGACCCAGAGACTTCGAGAAGAAGAGCTACAGAGCAATTTAAGGGAGCTGAAAAAGTACCAGTCTATGCAGAAGGAAAAAGAGCAGATATATGCTCTTTCTCAAGAACTCCTAGGCACTAGGGTACCTTCTTCTTCTTACCCTGTCTTTCTATTTGAACAATTTGTTTGGTTTAAGTTGAGAGCTGTGAAAGAAGGGAGGTCATTTGAGATAACAACCTCAGCAAAATTCTTGGAAACATTTTTAAGAAGTAATTTTAAAGATCAAAATTTGTTGTGTGAATTATATTTGCATGAGATGGCTTGCCCTCTGGACCGCTATTCAAATCCTGTCCATTTTTCAGGAGATGTTCAGTTGAGGGCCTTTGCTTCTTTTGTGAGAAATCATGCTCAGTGGGAAAGGTCTTTTCAAACCTTTTCTCACAATGAAGCTCATTCTAATCTATGGGTTCGAAGTGAGCCTCAAAATCCGGGTATTTTTCTTGCTCGACACAGGAGTTTGCTCTCATGCCCCATCCAGACTCGGCACATAATGGAACTGCAAGAGGAAGTTATTTCTACCTGTACCAACCATATTTCTATACACCAACAAGCAACGTTGGAAGGAAGTAAGCACAAATGGCAGGTTGCCTCTCCTACACTCAGGAGCAAAAACCCCTATTATTTTAGAAATTTTGAACATGCACTTTCCAGGGTTGAGGGTTATGTTGGATGTATCAAAGAATGTGGGGCTAATTGGTTGGGCCTGAAATTTAAATTTCCCCTCATCTGGTGGCCAGCAAAACCATACAAGATGGATTTCTCACTAACCAAGGCATAGGAGCAGCGATGCTGGAGATATTGGATTGCCCACAGAGGGTTCATAGAAAAAGAAGGGACGTCTGAGTTCCCCTACAACTTCTCTTCTCTCCATGAACAGAGCACAGTGTAAGATTCAGATTCGGAATAATGGAGGTTGTTGCATGAGGACATGCAACAGGACAGTTGGGGGGAGATGTTGGGCCCAAAAATGGCCCCTTTTGACCACCCTTAATTACCTCTTTTTGTCCTATACTACCCCATTGAGCATGCCAAATAAATGTTTTACCCCCATTCTACTCTTCAAACCACCAAGGTATGATTGGTCATTGTTTTATTTTATTAATACTTATGATTGTGATAACTGAGGCTTCATATCATTCAATACGATAACATATGATGGTTTATAAAGGTATTTTGAGATATATGGACTGCGGGAAGATCAGACTAAACATGCTACGAAAAGGATGGGCATTCATCGCTCAAGCTGATCACCATCCATCCTACCATTGCCCAAGGAATGCGGTCCAAGTGTGTTATCCCAGGCAAAGCTGTACAAAGATAGTTGTAACAGAATGCGTCAGACTTGGAGGTCAACAGTGCGCTGCTGCTCGTGTATAGCTGTGATCTGAAGATATCGTCACTCCTAGGGCGATTAACAGTTTCCCTATATTTCCTATCTTTCATCCTACCACGTTTGTAACAGCTGTCGTCATTTAGGGCGCCTGAAGATTAGAGATATTCATCGCTGCCCCATAATAGGGATAGGATGTTATGATTTACATTGTATAAATATGGAGAACTGTTTCGAACCAGGGGTTGTTGAACAGATAATCAATTCATTGTAGTAGCTGTAAGGAGGAATTGTGTAATCGATCTGTCTTTTAATATGAGTTACTTCAGATCTAAGAGTTTTTGCGTGTGTTCATCCAGCATCTCTGTGTGAAGGCTAGGCCCGCCTTCCACAAGGATAGCTGAGTTAAATTAGGCATTTCAATTACTTTGCTGTGTGATGTTATGTTAATCTTATTTCCTCGTAGGAAGCTGTAACAAGTTGTGGATTTACAGTGTGTTGTTGATTGCATCTCTTGGATTCCTGTAGTGGCATGGTGTGACAGTCGACTGAGTAGGTAATTGTTTCTTATGCAATTTGTGTGGTAACTGCAACAGCCCTGTTCATCCTTAGATCTTTTAGTTGTTGTTTCCATGAATCCTTCCAGCTTGTCTCTTATTTTTATGATTGCAGAATTGCATTCCTGTACTTCAAATTCATAGAACAGCTGAACTCGATTTCTGTGTTTCGAATTTCTAGATTAATATTCAATTTATGTCTTTGGATTTCTAGGATAATCAGATTAGATAGTTGGGTTAATCATTAAGTGGTTTGAAATAGAATTTCCTTTTATCTGCAATTATAATCTAGATGTGATTTTCATCTTTCCATTCTTAGATCAAGAACAGCAGAAGGTAATTGTGATTACATTCCTTAGAAGGTAACTAGATTAAGTAGATACTTGGGGTGAGCATAGCCGAACAGAGGATAGGATTGTTCAATTACAGTAATTATGTGTTTAAGCATATATTGTGCATGTTATCCTTGAAATATAAGACTTACCTGGGCTGACAATAAATATTGCACACTCTGTATGTTAGTTGTAATTCACTTGCATATAGGGTGCCCAACAAGTTGGTGCAACTATGATGGTTGAGTTGGTACACCTTGTACAGACATGATATGATAGATGAGAATTTGTCGCATTTGATGGTTAAGACTCTAGAGAAGACTTTTCTTATAGGAAAAGAATTGTATTTCTATCCTCATAAATTTCAAATCACATTAACAGTTTGTCACTAGAAAGTGGCATGTTTATAATTGATACAATATGACCTCAGAACATCATTGGTCTCAATTGTTAACATATTGTTTTACAATCTTTATAATTGATACAATATGACCTCAAAACATCATTGGTCTCAATTGTTAACATATTGTTTTACAATCTTGGACAGTTCTCAAATACTAAATTATAGACAACGTTTTTCCATATAATACCATCACATTGTTGAAATAGTTGACAATTTTCTTAACATCCAAGAGCAGCTTTCTTTGTTTTGGCTATGACATACTTCTTTTTTCTTTGGTTGTCAAAAAAATTAGGCTGTTGACTGCTAGGATTATATAGAAATATATATGTATAAGACATTTAATGTACATCAGTAGCAACATGTGCCAAGTTCCTACTGCTGCGGCGATGCTTCCTGTAAAGGATCAATATTTGTATCATGAAAAGTTACCATATGGCTAAGCACGTGAGCCATAAAAGATCCCTCATTCTGAGATCTTGGTAATATGCAACAATTTACATATCCTCAACACTAGATAATATGCAACAAGTCACTTCACACATCTGTAAAATAGCATATAGGCCTCTGTTACCCCCTGTTATACCCCACTTTGCATGAAGGGGGTAGACTTTAAGGTCAGCAAGAATATTCAATTGATAAGGACAGCCATGTCCATCATTTTTGGGCAGTTCTAAGGCTTAGAAGAGCAAGCTTTTTAGTTTGCAGCTTTGCAGTGTTTGAAGTTATGCAATATCATGATATCAAGTGTGAACTTCCTGAGGATCTGTTGAGATAGGTGCGTGAGCAATCAAAAGATGAAAGTAAGATGAACCATAGTCAAATTATGATGTTTCTGAGCATGATATAGCGGATCTGGGCAAACCTGTTCATCATCAAAAGGCTGTGACAGAGCCCCCTTTGATTCAGTTTCTGTTGGTTAAGTAGCAACAGTGATACATTCATGCATATGACACTAAGGCATTGAAGACAGTGACCGAGGGACATGTTTGTGTTGCATCAAACATATCTAGGCCGCCAATATTTTTCAAATTATGAAAATATCAAAGGGTTATCAGTTGATGTGTAGACTGATGGTGTGATCTGAAAAGATACCTGAACATATTTCATTTGCTGCGATGGGAATCATCTTTTGAGTACTTGAGCAAATATGAATACAGTGATAGCTACCGGAATTTTAATCTGTGCCCTTTCTCTGTTGCTTGGTTCTTGAATAGCTATTAAGTAATAGATATGTCTGCCAATGAGCTTTGGCATTCATGCGTATTGTTTTTGAAACTTAAAGGAGGCATGATCTTTAGGCTTGTTTTCGCTTGACACGTTTGTCCCAGCTGATGCTATTTTGATGACACTTCACTTTATATGCAGTATCCACGAGTACCTAATTTGAGACCAATATAAAGGAAAACATAGTAGCAGAGGAGATATGAAGTATGCATTCGAAACACTCAATGGGGGATGTGATAATCTGTGACAGCCAGCACAAGAGACATCCTCCGGGATGTGCACGCAGCATTTCATTCGGTGAAAGAGTTTTTAGATCACTGCCATTTTCAGGTTTCCAATCTGTTTCATGACATTGAAGACGTCCTGAAAGTTGCTGATTACATTCTCAATCAGGGACAACCAATGATTAATCAGAGGTTGCAGAGAAAGATCTTTCTATACAACCCTATTCCGTTGTCTCCAAATAGCGGTTTGATAAGTTGGGTTCTCGATTGTGATAGCCTCCATCAGCTTATTCATGAATATAGAGATCTTGGAACATCGGTTGATGCTAGCCTTTGCTCCGGATTATGAACATTTGCCATTATAGCCAAAGTTGAAGTCCAGGAATGTGCCGAGCCTACTGCAAGGAATAAATAAATTTGGAAAACGCTGTGGAATATTCTCAGCTTGAGCTCTCGCATATAAAAAAATGAGAGTATACAGAATACGCTGTTCTCGGATCTGGTTTAGTAAAACTGTTGAACCAGAATGAAAGCTTCATGAAACTCTCTCCCTCATTGGGAAAAAGCAAGCATCGGTGGGAATCAAAGGTTCTTATAAAAATTTATGGTTACATATCTATACATTATGGGGAATCAGCAAATCGGCAACTGGAATTTGAAGGGCAAAATGATAGTTGTGGGGGCATTTTGACCGTCAAATATGGGGTAGTGGTGTCTTAAGTTTTAGTAGGATAACATGTTTTTGAAGTACAATACAATTTTCAAAAGAGTAACAAAATTACTAAAATTTCACTATAAATTATTAATATTAATATTTTTATCTTATTATTATATAAAATTATACATTCCAAATTTCAACCATAATTTCACTCAAATGAAAAATATTAAGTTAGTATTATTTCCATCATCCATGCTTTTTTATTTTGTAAACTTTTTTTATTTTTTCTAAAAGCAAAAGCTTTCATTTCACAATGATTTTTCTATTATTTATTGTTTTTTTACTATTGTAATTAGCATTTACATAGTACAAATTCCAGTGCTCAATGCTAGCACCTGAACTAAATGATTTGAAAGTTGGAAGTTGAAAGTTGGAAATTGGAAGGTTGGAGCCTGGAGCCTAGAAAACCTTGGAGTTAGAGAGTTGAGAGTGGACACACACTCTTGGAAAGCATTATCAAGATTCAAAAGTACTGCTTTAGAATTTTATTGGTTTAAATTTAAAGATTTGTTTAAAAATCTATTGATTTGTTTAAAAATCTACCATGATTTTCTATATATTTTCTATAATGTATATACATTTAAACTAGAAACATCACACACTTGAACTACAATCGTACATTTTGAGCAAACATAGATGGTATGAATAGTCCACAGGTTCGCTCAGTATAAATATAGCTTTTTATTCTGCCCTCTTCAATATTTATAACAGCGTGAAAGTTTTCTTGACCAACCATAATATCTAAAGCCATACTGAGGCCTTGAACAAACTTTGATCCTCAAACTAGTAATTCCCAAGTATATTGTTCTCTTTGAAAGAAACGAAGTAATTGAGAAGGGGAAAAATATTTCCATGTCAAACCATTTTCACTGATTATTGAGTTCAAAGAAACAGACTGAAAAATGCAATTTCTCATTTTAGGTTATTTTGCTTTAAAAATTCAATATTACTAAGAAAATAAATATCCAGCACTTGAGCTACAATCGACCTTAAGAGCAAATGTAACACATGGTAAGAATGATCCACAGGTTGGCTATCTATTCATCCCTCTTCAATATTTAAAACAACACTAACATTTTCTTGAACAGGCACACTAAGGCCTTGAAATTTGAACAATCCTAGATTCCCAAACTAGTATATTGTCCTCTGGAAAAGAACATAAATACTTGTGAATGCCATGCAAAATCAATCACCCCTGCCATGCAAAATCATCTGAAAAAAAAGGGTTTATTTTTCTCTCAGCTTTGCCCTCGTTGTATTAGCGGTGGGGGTTTATTTACATTTCTTTCGAATATGGGTGGTCTCCTTAAAGGGTTTGCTTTCATGGGCTCTTGTACATCCCTACTTATTCATGGGCTCTTGTACATATGTGCTTATTCTTTTTAACTTATATTTTTATATAATATTAATTTGGTACATAAATGGTATATAAAATAAATAGGAATATGTACCATGATAGATATTAAAAAAATATATTTTGAAAAAAAAATAACAAAAATTAATTATTGAAGGGTAAATATTTTTGCAAACTTTCATTTTTGAAGGGTAATTTTTTTTGCAAACCTTCATTTTTTAAGGGTAAAATTTTAAACAAATTTTTTTTTTCAAACCTTCATTTTTGAAGGGTAAAATTTTAAACAAAATGTTTCTTGACAGGCAATATAAAATGCCAAAAAGTTTTAAAAAAAATTGTCACGAACTGTAAGCATGGGACACTGGTAAAGTCCGGTGTGATTTGAACTCGTGACCTCAAATTTACAACATGTGACTTCATATCAAGTGAACCACCAATGAGCCACACCCATGCAGGCTATACATTATGAAATTCCTTAAAAAGTAAAGGAGTAGTCTATTTATTCTAAGTTTTGGATTTAATTGTTGGTTTTCGTCAATCCAGTTATTTTGATTTTGTAAAATCCAAATTTGGAAGTGTTTACATTGTGTTTTTGAATCCATTAATAGATTTGTACCTTGGAATATCTTCATGGCACTCAAACTATGTAATTTCCATAGCTAATATATATGATTCTAAGATTTTTTTAAAGATCTTTAACCAAACTCCAAACAAAATAAGATGAAAAATATGCTTAAAAAAATTGAAAACATATAATATTTAAAGTGTAAATATCATTATTTTATTGTATTTCCTAACCATGAGAAGAGTGGACCTAATCATTTGCGTGCTTTTGGAAAGTGTTTTAGAGGTTAAAGGTTGGACCCTTATAGTTTATTTTGTTCCACTCTTACATGAGAACCCCTTTGAAGGATACATGTGGACTTTGATGTTATGACATGGAATTAAGCAATATGTTATAGCTTATAACGTGTTCCAAAGATGTTATAACATGGAAATAATCCTTATTGTTTTATTTTGTTCCACTCTTTCATGAGAACCCCTTTGAAGGATGCATGTGGACTTTGATGTTATAACATGGAAATAAGCAATATGTTATAGTATGTTCAAGATGTTATAATATAGAAATAAGCAATATATTGTTGTTGTTCAATGTAGTGGTGAAATAAATTTGGCTCAATTTTAATGATGAAGTAAGCACAAACACAACTATAAGCAAGAGTTTATTATGTGTAAGGGTAGAAGTTGAGAGACAAAAGTAGTGTTTAAATTTTGAGTTTAAGTTGAACACTTTTACATGTGGTTTTGGAGAGGATACCATCAAAACTTATGTGTAGCAAACGGTTACAAATGGTACAAAGCCTATAATTGTGCTCTTACACATGAAGAAACTAAGGTATTTTTTCATTCAAGGGATTTCTTGGTTTAACTCCTAGCCCCAAATATCTGTTACAATAAAAAATAGATTAAGTTTGTTGTTTCCTATGAAGTTTTTCATAACTTAGTCAATTTATTTTGCAAATAATTCATGATGTCAAAGTTATTAAAATATGGGTTTTTCTTGTGATCTCTCTCCCTTTTCCCCTAAAAAATTATTTTATGCTTCAAGAGGTGAATTATTTTGGGTCACTTAACCCTAGCCTACATTTTCTCCACCCTTCACTTAGCTAAGTGAGGATCAAATGCAATGACAAACTATTTACACCCTCATTCCAACATTCAATGTATAGCTTGAGTAGTAGAATTCATGACCAAAGCAAAGTCTTCTTTACTTTCGAGTGGTTACTGAGGAATTCACAAGCTGCGATGAGAATGTGGATTCCTAACAAGTATGGAGTTACATATGAACTCAAAGCATTGTCATCTCTACATAAAAGATGGATTTGCGTCTAAACCCAATTAAGATCAAAGAGTTGAAGTGTAGACTTACTCTTCAACCATGCATGTGCCACAAGCCACCCAACTTGCACCACCACCCCAATAACCCTCCCATTCCCACCATGTTGAAGTCTCCACACACAAACCATTCCACATCTCGTAGAGAATAAGACATCCACTCCCAAAGGCAGGTCTAATCCGAGCTTATGTTGGGTGCATATACTGGAAAAAAAAATCCAAGCAATCTCTCTTGTATGAGAAGTGTAAACCACAAAGCCCAATTATAAGGGTCACTTAAGATAAGTGGATATAGCAACGACTACACCCCCTCCCTTCTAAACATGGTCTATATTACAAAAGGGACCATTCCATACATAAATCACATTATTGCAAACCTCATGACAATGAGACTTCTCTTCCTATATAAATACAACCTTTCGATTACCCTTGTGTAGTGATCTTTGAAGAAAATGGTTATGTCCTAGAATTATCATCCCTCTCACATTCCAAGAAAGAAGATAAATATTTACTCAAGAAATAGAGGGTTCCCTAGAGTACTGAATATGTTACTTAATGCTACATTATTCAAGGAAGAGACACCATTGACTAGGGAAAGGGTCATGACTTCCATCAATGATATTTCTCGGGGAGCGGGACTCATTGCTTTAGCATACTTGTTTAAAAGGAGCGGAAGTCCCCTTCCTATTGTTGGACGTAAACTTTCAACCTTGAGATATGAAGGAATTTACTCATCTCTACATTTCATCTCTGAGGGTGGTGAGTAAAGTAAACAAATTAGCTTGGATTTTGTTTACAAGATGTTCTGGTGCAAGAGTATATGGAAAATATGAAGTGAATACAATATCATCTACCAAATTTTATTAATTCAAATTTCAACCAATTTGTGAGGACTTTACAAGGTTTAATTTTTCAGTTAATGATTCACTAATATTTTACAAAATTTTATACTTATTTAAAATATTCGACAATAATTTTACAAAGTTTTATAATTCCATGAAAAAATCACCATAATTTTACAAGATTTTATAAATATGTGAAACGTTCATTATTATTTTACAAGATTCGATAATTCGATGAAAGATTCACCAAACAATTACATATACATATTATATTATTGATAATAGCCTTCACACTTTTCAATGTATCATGGGGATTCACCCACTTTTTATACATATAAATTTTATTGGGGTTCTTAAAATTTTCCTTGGAACAAGATACAAGATTGGAGGATTTGACCTTGAGTGAACAAATGAGATGGCCTCCATTCTCTCTCTTTTTGGGGTTCTATTATCTTCGGGACTCTTTTATTGATTGTAGAATGATTTTTGTAGCATTTCCCATTGTGCTATGCAGAATGGGTGGGTGAGGGTGGGGAAGGGGGAGGGGATTTTGGAAGTGAAACCACACATGAAGCATAATGAAATGGATTGAAGCATGTGTGTTTAACAACCACAATTCTAAATAATAGTCATCTAATTGGGATCACCTACCCTTCCTTCCTCATCTTCTATCAGGTGTTGATTCATTGTAGGAACTAAATTACCATTGTGGATCCCATTACTTTTGATCTTGAGTTCATCAATTATGGTCATCCACCTTTAATCTCTGGCCAGTGTTATTTATGCTCATGTTTTCCATTGGTCTTGCCTTTAACTCCATTAATGAAGCCTCTTTGTCAAATGTTTACAATATATATCTCTTCTCAACTAAACTTTTGAGAATCGTCATTTCTAGTTAGAAACAAAGCAGGGAGCTAGAAGATCAACAAAGAGAACTTGTGCCATCTAAACGAAATCATGTATGGATGTCTCAATTTCATGTAGAGAGTTCATATAAATTCCAACTCTTGGTTACAAAGGATTGAAGATATTGACAATACCTTATTTTCGAAAAAAATCCACTCTCTCCTCTCTTCTGAGGCTTGTGTATTCAATTTTGAAAATAGCTTAATGAATGTTTAAGACAAACCAGATCAGGAAAGAGATGATTGATTTTGTAGGTTTAAGACAATTGCTTCTTGTATTAACATTTAAACTTTAAAGAACCAATATTTGCTAGTTCTTTTTAGTTTAAAAGCACTTTCTTTTTTCATTACTAGTCATTGTGCATGTGTGGAAATATGAAATCACAATTACTTTGTTTTTGTATAGAAACACTACTTGCAGAAAGTCATTATAACTTGGGGAGTCAACTCATTTTCTGAGATCTATTTGAGTCAACAAGATTGAGCTAACTTTGACAATCAAATTCAAGACTCAGTCGGGGAGTGAACTCATTTCCTAAGATCTATTTGAGACAATAAGATTGAGCTAAATTTGCTAGTTAAAGTCAAGACTCATTAATTCTTAACTGACTAGGTGTGTCAAGGAAGTACTTATTGAGGCTCGGGAAACTTTTTTTTTAACTTAAATAACTTGGCCAATCCATATACTAATAATAAATGGATATTGTGTAAGTTGCTTTGAGAAATTGATGCAAGAACATAGTTCCCAAAATCAACATTATTGATTAGACCTTAGGGGGTCTTGAACTTTTCCAAAAGAAGTTGGTTTCCTTTGTTGAATTAATTGTATTTTCCTAAGTTTTCAAGTGGATTCTAGAATGCTTTATATATGATGAATTTGTTTTATCTTGCCATATAATGTAACAAAATTGTCATGTTAGCATATTTAGAGGCTTTAGAGAGATATTAGGAGTAAGTTATAGATTTTATGGGATGATTTCGGGATCTATGTTAATTTGGGGTTTTTATTATTGTATATACATTGTAAGCCCATGGGTATAAAAAAGAGGAGGCCAAGGGCAAAAAAACACCCAACAAATATTGTGTAATCGGTCCAATAGGGGACCTAGGTATGTGTGAGTTAATGGAATTTATACTACAATTCTGAATTTTGATTTCTCAAATTTTGTATGGATTTCTTCAGTTACATTGTATGTTAAATCCCTGTGTAATTCATTGAATTGTTTACTTCCATATTGAATTGATATTGTGACCTATGTAAATCCAAACAATTTGAATCATTTATAGCACTCTTTTACCCTAGTTCTAATTCTGATTTCTATGCATGGTTCCCATAGATTTGATAGCAAACCAATTATTAAAAATCCTTTCTACAAATGTGTTCAATGTGTGGCAGTTTGTGTGATTAAAGAATTTGTGGGTGGATCATTGTCATGACTGATCAATCATTATATTATCAAATTTTGTGCACGTCACCATTGCAAATATTAAATGCGATGTTTAATTTTTTTACTATCACCGTTAATGAAACTCTGACGACAATCCTTAAATGTAATAATTTTTAAAAAATGAATAGAAATGGTGATGGTCATTTATCGCACATCATTAAAGATTTTCAAACTGGCAACAACCATGAAATAATAGCAATGATCCATTATAGAATTTATCTATTAAATTTTAGAGTTACTAAAGCTAATGATGGTCCTCAAAGTATCGTCGCCATATGTGCAACAATAGTGAGGGTCACTAAAGTTTTGTCACCAACAAATCACTATCGTTCATAGGAAATGGCGACGACAATTAACTGTCATCATATATGCATCGATACATTAAAGACATGTCAATATTGTTCATAGGAATTGGCAACGGTCATTAACCATCACTAATAATGATTATTGGTGATGGACCTAGACCGTCTCCATGTCTCCTTTACTTTTGGCTATGTTGCCTTTGGTGATGTTCAGCTTTTGGTGATGGAGCCTTTTTTTACCATTGCCAATGAGGTTATGGTGGCATTTTCTGCCCCTCACCAAAGGCCTTTTTTCATAGGAAATGGCAATGACAATTTACCGTCATCATTTTTGCATCAATAGTGAGGTCATTAAAGACATGCCACTATTGTTCATAGGAATTGGCAATGGTAAATGACCATCACGAATAACAATTATTGATGATGGATCTAGACTGTATCCATGCCTCCTTTACTTTTGGCTATGTTGTCTTCAACACTGTTCATTTTTGTTGATGGAATCCCTTTTGACCATCGCCCATGAGGTTATGGTGACGTTTTTTTCCCTTCACCAAAGGCCTTTTTTGTAGTAGTGAATTATCTATATGAATTTATGTTTTAATTATTCTTGTTTGCATAGACGTGCTTGGGATTTCCAATCCCTATATATGTGTAAATTGTAATATAATTAAAGTGATTTAAGACCAACCAATTCCTATTACTCAACATCATTTTTTTAACCTCCATATGCTTGGTTCTTCAATTGCTCTAGCTATTTCCTCTTGAAATATAGATTCCACCTGCCCACACTAGTTTTTTCCCTCCTATAAGTTACCCAGTCCCAAACTATGAACACTTAAATGCTATACCACCTAGCTAAGATTAAGACTATGATTGATACCCTACTTCCTTCCCACATTAATGATTACTTAAATTTCTATTATTGAAATACAAATAGATGTTATACCACACATGCATATTTGTTATTAAGTATTCCTCAAGCTTTAGTCCTTCCTGGAGGTCAAATGTAGTCCTCTAGTAGAGTTTGAGTGATATCAAAAGGGCAGATTTACATCATAGTTTAGAACTTTGTTTTTAATTGGTAGTGTTTACATCGTCTGTTTCAAGAATGGACTATGTTTTCAAGTATTAAAGTATGGGCTTTGAGCACCCCATTTGCGAAGGCATGGTGTGGTCACCGAGGGTGTTACAAATTGATATCATAGTAAGAAATTTTACAGAATGGCATTGAGTCTGTTCCTTGTCAACGTAATGGTACTGCCGGGTCGTCTAGGGACATGACATAGTGCGTGCAAAAAATGTCCAATATGTTGCATGTTATTAGGGAATCTATTGTAAATCAATTCATGGATTCTCAAGTATCTTGGAGCAGCTAATAAATAGTGGGTAAAGGTTCTTATCTTACCCAACCTTTATGCTCACCTACAACCATCCTATTCCTTATAATGTCTACAATTTTCCTCCTCACAATGCTAATTTTTGGTTAATTTCACAATATGGTAATTGGAAATGGAGAACGGGGCATGAAATTCTACGGAATGTAAAAATATGCATGGAGAATGAGTGATAGAATCCAAAGGAGATGAGAGGATCATGAAAAGACAGTCGACATTACTTTTGGCCATAGAGCGAAGGGCTTTTACAATTGTCGTAGAAGTATATTCATTCCATGCTTCCATAACTACATGAGAAGACTTTTTCCATCAACCTTGCACATGCATTCAATTATTGGATTTAATTAGTCAAAAGGAATTAATTAGCTCAATTGAGGTAAATGGAAGCAAATGGATTAGTTATAAAGTTGACACTTGGAGAAAGAGGATTTAATATCCCATAAGCCCCCTTCCCTCTTCCCCTCTAGTTCTCTTTACACAGGAATATTGGAACATTTTATTATTTTCCAAGAGAACATTTACATATATTTTGATTCATCATCACAAGCCAACCACATGGCCCATATAGAAATATAAAAAAAATACCACATGGCCCACAAAGACCTCTGTCAGGTATTAAAAAAAAAGTGGATCCATTACTCAATACAAAAAATCTCACCAATTGTGCACAATATAAAATCCAATTAACTGGAGAAAGTTATATTCTGATCTATAAGAGAACCGGCCTGAGAAAATCCCAATTCACCTTGTCATACACTTTAGTAAGATCAACTTTTATGATGATAGTAGAATATTTACTAGTTTTTCATAATGTAGTACGTCCAGGGCAATAACAATAGCATCAAGGATTTGGCGACCTTCTAAGAAAGAAAACCTGCTCTGGTGTGGTCACTTTTGACAAAAGATAACCAGCCTGACTGCACTAACTTTAGAAATGAGCTTATAAACAACATTACACAAGGATATTGGTCTGAGATATTCCATACGCTTCACTCTATCAGTTTTTGGTATCATAGTTGAGAAAGTAGAGTTAAAAATAGTCAGGAATCTACCTTATGTTCTTGATTCCTCAGTGACCCTAAGGAGATCTCCACCAATAATATTAAAAATACTAGAGTAGAACTCAATCGACCATCCATTAAGCCCCGGGCTCTTATCAGAATGCATATACTTTATTGCAAATAGGAGATCCTATTTCATAATGGGGACATTTAGGGTGCCATTTTGATCATCAAAAACAAGTCTTGGAAAGTGGGATAATACCTCCATCATAGGTACAAAAGCTGCATCATTATCCTCCTTATAAAGAGCCCGCAAAATGTTTAACTCTGACATTTGCAATAACATTAAAACTCGAAACCATATTGTTTTTTTCATCCTCAATTTCCCAAATGGAATTAATGTGAATCATGTGTTTAACAAAATTATGGAAATACTTGGAATTATTATCACCAAATTGAAGCCATGGGACTCGACTTTTCAACCTAATCAAGGCTTTCTCCTATAGTAACAGTATTCTCTTTGAAGACTCTAAGCTAGAAATATGTATATGTTGCTCACCTATGATATAACCCCCAAGATTGGAATGATAAAAATTAGCCAAGGGATATTCTATAGAAATAAGTTTTTGTTGTTTTCTATACCTTTTATCTTTACACCAATGGATATTCAAGGTCTTAATATTCTTAAGGTTATTCAAGAAACGTACAGCAACTGAAATATGAGCTTCTTCTCCATATGTGACCCAATTCGATTTGACCGGATTGTGGAATCCCTTATCTTCTAACCATGTCGCATTGAATTTGAAGGGAGAAGGGGGTTTACTCAAGTCCCCTTTAATTTCCAAGAAGAAAAAAAACAGGGAAATGATCGGAGTCACTGCCATCTCCCACCCATTTCTTAATCAAAGGCACCATCATCATCATTTCCTCATTGATGAGATAGCGATTTTCCCTTTTTTATATAACCTGGTGTCCAATGCACTTATTCCTTAATGTGGGATTAAGAACAGTAGGTGGAATGTCAAGTAAGTCCATTTCTTCAAATTTTCAGGAGAAGTAATCTAAAAGAGGGTATTTATGACCATTAGATCCCAAGTCTTGAACTCAATAATAAATAAATGTAAATCCTCGGCGAGGATAAAATTTCCAGAAGTATGAAAACCTGTACTACATAAATTATCCCAAAATTCAACCCTCTGATAATGGCATCCATATAAATTCAAAATGGAGAAAGTGATGCCAAGATCCCTTCATTTGAATTCAGCTCCAAGTCTAGTATGTTAAAATAATGTAACTTCGGAAGATATTCTATTTGTATTCCTCCTTCAGGAGATGTCACTAATGTAATTGGTAATGTAAGAGTCATTGAAAGAATCCATGTAAACCTTCATTAGGTAAGTCGGGTCAATAGTACACATGAATCATTATAATAAATATTATTTTGTTATTTTACTAGAAAAATCGGCCCTGTCAGTTAGACAAGTCAACCCAGTTAGGTTTTAGGTCAATTCAAGAGTCAAATATAAATAGAGAGGTGCCTCCTTCATTTTGCATATACTTCTCACTCAAGCATTGCACAAGAGAGATAGAGAGAGAAGCGGTCTACTGCGGAAAGGGAGCTTGTATTCTTGTTCTTGATGTCTTACATTGTTCTTGGTCGAATTATATATTAAGAAATTTTGCATGGGTTTTCTCCCCTATGAGGGTTTCTGAGGATAAATATTTGTGTTCATTTTATGTGGTTGTGCTTGTCTTTCTTTCAGTGATCCTTTGCTTAGGGCTATGATGTTATGATGCTAAATGTTTTTAGATATTATATAACCATAAAAATTCTAACATGGTATCAAAGCCACCCTAAAAGGAGACATTATGCAACTAGAGTTTATTATTCCAAACAATTCCCTCAACATAACAACCAAAAAATAGGGCTCACTCAACTCGCCATAGGAGGGTGCATATTTCTATGAAAACAGAACTGAAATCTAATAATTTTCATTTTTAGGACCGACACTACTATTGGGAAGAACTAGGGCTCATATTTTTCAAGGTTCCATCACCAATCTCAGGAAAAGAAAGATACAGTCTAGCTCACCTTGGAGAGGTGCATATTTTCCACCACTCATCCCTACAAGTGATCTCAGCTAAAAAATAGGGTTTTACCATCAAACCCTAGGTCATCCCAAAGGAGGTTAGCCAGAAGTAGTTTTTCCAAGTAAGTACTATTTCTTCTATTTCCATTTGAGGTTCTCATCTTGTTTCAGATGACAAACAATACGAAGCTGGATTAAAAGCCTAAAGGTGCTGAGAACTTTAGAGCATGGAAGTATAAATTCATGCTCATCCTAGGAGAGAATAATCTAGAAGGATTCATAAAGGAGGAAGTTGCAGAGCCAAAATAAGACAAAGCAAAGGCCAAGCACAAGAAGGATATGATCAAGGCTAAGAGGATCATATTTGAATCCATAAAAGATCACTTGATCACTCAAGTATCTTCAAGAAGAGTTAAATGGTATCAAAGGAATAAAAGGGTCAAGAGGGACTTCTCATATTTTGAATGCTTCACTTACCACAAGATGGGACACATCTCCATAAACTACCCCCTGAAGGAAGAGAAACTCAAGAAGAGGAACAAAAGGTTCCAAGCCCATGCAGTTGAAGATGATGATCAAGAATATGAGAAGAGGACTAAAGAAGATGAAGATTCCTATGAAGAATATATTTTGATTAAAGCCCTCACAGGTTTAGTTTCACATGGAAGTGATACTTGGCTAGGAGATAGTGGTGCCTCCAAGCATATGACAGGTTACAAGGATTCTCTCTCATGTCTTGTACAGAAGGACTCCCCACACAAAGTAAATCTTGGAGATGATTACCAATATTTCCTCAAAGGAATGGGGGAATCCTCTTATAAGCTAGACTCCGGAAATTCCATGAAGATTAAGGATGTTCTATATGTCCCAATTTTAAGTAATAATCTCCTTTCTATCTCAGCTTTAGATAATAAAGGTTTCAAAGTTGCTTTCGTAGATGGTGAAGTCCTCATGTGGCCAAAGGGGAAAACTATAGATGATACAGTAGTGATTGGAGTTGAAGAAGGAGGAATCTAAAAATTAAAGGGACATGTAAATTCACCTTGATGGCTAGTACTGTAATCCCATGTGAATTATGGCACATAAGACTTGATCAGATACATTACAAAGCATTTCCAATTGTGAGAAAGGTGGTGACAGGTTTACCAGAGATCCAAATATACCATGAAGGAGTGTGCAAAGGATGTGCACAAGGAAAGAAAATGAAGAACCCTTTTCCAAATAGTGACAGTAAAGAAAAAGTGATCTTATACATTCTCCACTCAGATGTGTGTGGACCAATGCAATCTACTTCACTAAGCGGGTATGTTTACTATGCTTCTTTTATTGATGATTACTCCTGCAAGACTTGGATATATTTCTTGAAGAAGAAAGATGAAGCATTTGAAAAGTTAAAAAGTTTAAGACTCTTGTAGAAAACCTCTCTAAAAAAAAGATCAAGACCTTAAGATCAAATAATGGAGGTGAGTTCACATGAGGTGAATTCAATGACTACTGCAAAGAATTTGGGATTAAGAGGGAGCTCACCATCCCCTATAATCCTCAATAGAATGGTGTGGCTGAAAGGAAGAATAGATATGTCGGCCCTATGAAAATATAGGCAGAATTCAATTAGAATTCTACTTGGAAGATAAAGAGTCTGGTCACAGGGAGAAGAAGATGCGATAGAAGCAGATGAAGGCAGAGGAGAAGCTGCGACGGAAGGAGTTGTGGAAGGAAGAAAAAGGTAGAAGAAGCAGCTATAGAGGAAGCTATGACGGATGAAGACAGAAGTAGATAATAATGAAAGAACTAAGATAGAAGAAGTAGCCACAGAGGAAGTTTCGACAAGAGAAGCGTTCGTGAAATAAGAGAGATCGTGGGTACGGCTGGAAAGGACAGCTGGAGAGATTGTGAGTACGAAGTCAACTAGAGTCACACATGTTGTAAGGAATAAAAGCATCTTTGTATTTTGGGTCGATAGTGCCTACTTAAAAGTGTAACTAGAATAGGAATGACAGCCTATTGGCTAACAGAATGAAGTTGATTGAATGTGACATGTAAAGAGTCTATAAAAGGAAGAACCTAAGATGTATGTGGGTTACTTATTTGGACTTCCCTCATCATTTGTTAGTTACTTTCTTAGTTTCTTAATTCCTAGTCAATTAGTTGTGCCTGTAAGAGGAGTAGTCGATCTGGGCTATGTGCGGATCGATAGTAGATTAGAAGAGAAAAGTAGTCGATCCAGGTTGTGTGCAGATCGACAATAGAGTAAAGTAGAAGAAGATCAAATGACAGAAGAATAGAGAGCATGAGAGGAGAGAGGAGTCTGTATAGATATGAGAGGAATATCTAGAATAGAGTCTGCAGCTGAGTGCACAGAAAAAAAGGTGCCATATATTTCTCATGCCAAATGAAGAGCACCTTTGTGGTTTTTCTCGGATGAGTTTCCACATTAAATATTGTGTCATTGAGTAGATGATGAATGTGTTTACGTCGCATGAATGTATATGATGAATGTATGTGATGAATCTGCTTAAGTCGCATGAACGTATATTATGAATAAGTGTTTATTTATTTGCTTATGAATGAGTTATCTTATGCATGAGTCACATTGTTGATAGATAATCTTTGTTAAAGCTTATATTGTTGTTATACTCTCTATCCACTAATAAGTTAAGTAGTGTCTTATCTACACATATTAAGAATAAGTAATACACCCACCGGCTTCGGTCGAGCTAGTTGTTAAGGTGCCAAGGGAGAAGAAATCCCCACCCAACTGCAAAAACCTGCTTTTGGAAGTTACCCATAAGAGATATCTTAGGTGAGACTGCATCTACGTCACAGGTGATTCCGACTGAGCATTGCTCTGTCAGGTCGATATCTTGTGCTTTGTTGCACGCAAAAGAAGGTTTGAACCTGGGTCGAAGGGACAAACACCAACAAGTTCTATCATGGAAGTAGTAAAATCCATGATCCATGATCAAGATCTACCTATGTACCTTTAGGCAGAAGCATCTAGAATAGCGGTCTATGTACAGAACAGACTCTCACAATGCTCTTGAAATAAGACTCCAGAAGATATGTTTACCGAAGAAAAGCCCGAAGTTAGTCACTTGAATATATTTGGTTATCTAGTATACATACACATTCCCAAGTAGAAGATATCGGAGTTGGACCTTCAAGAAAGAAGGGAATGTTTGTACGATATAGTAAGCAATCAAAGGCTTACCAAATTTATATCTTAGGACACCGGCAAATTGAACTCAGCAAAGATGTCACATTTGACGAAGATACAACTTTCAGAAAGTCAAGGAAATATCAAGAAGATGAAGAGGAGCATGAAGCTCCTATAATTGTAGAAATATCCAAACCAGTCATAATTGATGAGGAAGAATAGATGCATGAGTATCATGACATGACAAAACCTCAAAGACCTAAGGAGTTACCTAGTGAGATGATCTCACGCAAAATAAGGCATGATTGGGCACGTTAAATAATTGAAGATGCATAAAGATATGGTGCTCCAGAAGGAACCACCGGAGAAAGTAAGAAGCCAATCCATACTCCAATTATGTGGCCTTGATGTGTAATCTCGATTACGAAGAACCTGCATGCTTTAAAGAAGCAACAAAGCAGGAGGAATGGGTAGATTCCATGGTCGAAGAATACCATTCCATTATGAAGAATGATGTATGGGAAATAGTACTAATATATATCAAAGGACAAGTCAATAGTATCCTCGAAATGGATATACAAAACAAAGCATTCCACAGATGGTAGTATAGATAAGTACAAGGCAAGATTTGCAGCTCGCATATTCTCTCAGAACAAGGGAATCCACTATGAGGAGACCTTTGCACCAGTTGCAAGATACACCTCAATCAGAACCACCCTTTCCTTAGCATCCAAGATGAAGTGGAATTTACATCAGATGGATGTAAAGACAACCTTCCTAAACGGTGTAATAGAAGAAGAAGTATACATTGAGCAACCGGAAGGCTTTGAGATAGATTATCAAAATACTCATGTATGTAGACTAAAGAAGGCATTGTATGGGTTGAAGCAAGCACCCAGAACATGGCATAATTGATTCCTTATTTATGAGTTTGGGCTTTACCAAGAGTAAAGAAAATTCCAACCCTTACTATAAGGTTGAGGATGATGGGATTACTATACTACTACTATATGTGGATGATCTATTTTTGACTTGTGAGGATAATCCCATCATCGAATGCAAGAAGAAACTCGCTGCAGAACTTAAGATGAAATACCTTGGTATGATGCACTATTTTTTAGGTCTTGAAGTATGGCAATATCTAGATGAGATTTTCCTGAACCAAGGAAAATATGCAGTTGTGATCATAAGGAGATTTGGGATGATGGATTGTAAGGCCATGTCTACTCCGATGACAACAAACTTGAAGCTTTTGAATGATGATTCTTCAAAGATAGTAGATGTTACCTTCTACAGACGTATTATTGGTTCACTAATGTATTTGACCAATACAAGACCAAATATATGTTTTGTTGTATACACCTTGAGTTGGTATATGGTGGGTCCCAGACATGTTCACCTAGTGGTAGCAAAACATGTGATGGGGTATCTGAAGGGGACATTGGACTATGGTCTCAAATATGCATCAGATGGGGATATCATATTACATGGATTTACAGACTCATATTGGGAAGGAAGTGTTGAATACATAAAAATCACTTCATGATGTTTTTTTAGTTTGGGATCAAGCATGATCTCATGGTTCAGTAGAAAGCATTCTAGTGTTGCCCTCGGTACGACATAGGGTGAATACATTGAAGCATGTTCATCCTATAGCGAAGCAGTGTGGATTCACAAGATGTTGGTAGGATTATTTGATGCAGAGATAAATGTGACTGATATCCATTGTGATAATTAGGGTTGTATTAAGATGAAAGAAAACTTGGTGTTTCATGATAAGTTGAAACATATCGAAATTAGATATCACTACATATGGGATATACAGAGGAACAAGTTGTTGATGTATTGACTAAGCTTATGTATCATGTAAAGTTTGAACATTTTCAGGACAAGCTTGGTGTATTCTGAAAGGACCTCCCTCAGAAAAGGGAGTGATGATGATATGGTAGGTTTCATGTTGCAGTGGTGTGGTGGCTCAGTATAGGTAGGGTATGTCTGGCTAGGCTTGTTTGGACTAAGAAGGTTACTAAGACAAATGAGGCCTATTTGATCCTAGGGGGATTAGTATGTATGGATAGGATTGTTTGGCCCAAAAGGGTTAGTGAGATAGACAAGGCTTGTTTGGTCCCCAGGTAGATCCATTTGTCTAACTAGGATTGTTTGGCCTGAAAGGGTTAGTAAGTCATACAAACGCCTAGTGGATCAATCTGATAACCCACCATGATGTTGCTTCATATGTCCTAAGGGCATAATGATGTGGTCCCAACACTCTGTGATAATTCTCGCATTTCTATGCTGCTGATGATGATGATGATGTTCCAACATTTCTATGTTGATGATGATGATGATGATGTTCCAGCATTTCTATGTTGATGGTGATGTTTTTGTCTTAGTATTCTATGTTGATGATGATGATGTTCCATCATCTCTATGATGATGATGCAGATGATGATCTAGCATTTATTTATTGATGATGGTGCTTTAACACTAACGTGCTAATGATGTTGTTATTGTTCTAGTATCTACATAATGATGTTACAGATGTCGATGATGTTCCAGTATTCACATACTGATGTTGCAGATGATGATGTTCCAGTATCCACATACTGATGATGTTCCAAATGGTGATGATGTCCCAATACTCACATATTGATGACGATGAAGATGTCTCGGTATCCACATACTGATGATGTTTATGTTGATGATGATCCAATAGTTCCATAACAATGATGATGATGTTGTTGTTGATGGAGTTCCAGATTGATGATGAATATATATGATGTTTTTCCAAAACTTCCTATGACATATAGAGACTCACCAGTCAGTTGTATAACAGTTGATGATGATGTTGATGTCTATATAATTCCTTCCTAGTTAAAAGGGAATGTTAAAATAATGTAACTTCGGAAGATATTTTATTTGTATTCCTCCTTCAGGAGATGTCACTGATGTAATTGTTCATGTAAGAGTCATTGAAAGAATCAATGTAAACCTTCGGATGTAAGTCTGGTCAATAGTACCCATGAGTCATTGTAATAAATATTATTTTGGTATTTTACTATACAAGTTGACCTTCTCAATTAGACAAATCGTCCTGGTTAGGTTTTAGGTCAAGTCAAGAGTCAAATATAAATAGAGAGGCAACTCCTTCATTTTACATATACTTCTCACTCAAGCATTGTGCGAGAGAGAGAGAGAGAGAGAGGCATTCTACTATGAAAAGGGAGCTTATATTCTTGCTCTTTGGGTATTATAATGTACTTGGTAGAATTTATATCGAGGAATTTTTGTTGGGCTTTCTCCCCCGTGAGGGTTTCCTAGGATAAATCTCTGTGTTCATTTATGTGGTTGTGCTTGTCTTTTTTCAGTGATCCTTTGCTTATGGTTATGCTGTTATGATGGTAAAAAATTTTAGATATTGTATAACCATAAAAATTATAACATATTATAAATCCCCCAACATGATAAACATACCATAGATCTAGTATTCCAGCTAGTAATCAAACCACCCGAATGCCCGAAGCATCAAGACAATGAAATTCCCAACTAGGTAAATAAGGTTTCAAAATAGATATGGACAAGTCACCTATAACAAAAGTCTCTTGTAACAAAATTAAAACATATATTTAAAATAAATCCACAAGTCTCTTAAGGGATAATATTTTAGAGGGTTTCCCTAACCCTCTTATATTATAAGAGATGCACAACATTAATCAACCTTTACATTGGGGGTGTGTGATCTCAAGGCCCCCTTAATAGTCTTATGTCTCCCTCTTATAACATCAAAAACATATTGAAATTGAGATTTTTCCATAATCAATCAATGACCTCAAAGTCTCCCATGGCTTCCATCAATATTCTTCAAAGTTCCATAATCACTTCCTAAAGCATTTCCCAATTCTGTAGTAGATCGTACATGTGGACGTTCTGCTCTTACTTGGAGCCTCTATGCAAGACAAAGGTTGTGTTTGAGGTGTAGGAAGAATGGTTTCAAATCCCGGAGATTGATTGGATGCAGACAAACCATATCTCTTAAAAGTAGGAGATCCTGATGGATAAGTGATAGATGTAGATGCAAAGTGGGTAGAGGAATAGGATGAAGGTATAGAGAACACCTACTCTTGCTTTAGCCGATCATTACTAGGACTAAAAAAAGATGCATCTTCATGTTGTTCAACCATAGAGATAAAGCATGGGGTGAAGATAGGGGGAGAGTGTAATGGAGAAGATAGGGTTGGTGCCAAGGTAGAAAAAAAGTGGTATGAGGGCCGAGACAATCGTAAGGGTCCTGGCGGAGGAGAAAATAAGTTGTAACATGGAGAAAGAGGGCAGGTATTCTTGGCGCTTTGTATTATAAGTCCAAAAGAGAATAAAGGTAAGTTTGGTATGTATCTAATGTGTGAGTTGTTAACCAGAAGAGGTTGGCATACACAAAACCTTGATACAGAAGGCTCGCAGGAAGCAATAACTTCACATGGTAAGACAAAACTAATATCTAGTAAAGTATAGGAAGGGTAGGGTATGGGACCGAACTTACTTGAGAAAGATGGTCTATCTTGTTGTGGTGTGACCTCCACCATATCCAGTTGTGATTAAAGAATAAAAAAGTGTCAATCCACGAAATGTGGGCCAATATAAAATCCATTCTTGAGGTCTTTCCCTTGTGAAAGCAAACCCTCCCAATTAAATCCCGATGGGTTGACAGAGGGGATAAAGTAGTGGGTACCTCCAATGCGTTCCTCAATGAGTGTTCTTGTCACTAAACTATATGTTCCCAAACGGGCATGGGTGATTGATAATGATTCCTCCATAAAAGTCTGACAAAAGGATTTTCACAGTCCTGAACAAGATGGCCATATTCATGGCATTGATTATATTTGAATGGGAGACCAATGTAATCTATCTCTTGGGTGTAGGATTAAATCCCTTTAGAGATTATAAATTGATCTCGTAGACCTTCCATGATATCCATCTTAACTAGGATCTTTTCCACCTCCATATTACTTGTGGCTTCAAATCTTTAATCAACATGTAAAAATCCTCCAAAGGCGAAGCCAATGTGAGCGAAAATATCCATGGTCTATAGCTCAAGCGCTAGGCCAGGTAGCTTAACCTAGATTGGGTGGGTACTTAATTTGTCCCTACATGCATCAAAATTAGGAGAAAATCGCTTTACCTTAAAAGGATGATTCCTCTAGAACCATAAACCTTCTAGCACTCTTCAAACATCCTCAAAGGAGTTCAATATAGTACCGAGACAACCTTTTGATACGGCAAAACATTGTGGTTGATAACCCAAAAAGTACCACTATACTTGAGTCCATTCCTTGAATGATGAGAGGGATAGGTTGTTGCCCCAAAATCGGTTGACAATGGTTGTGTCGATCATGGAAAATACTTCATGCATAGGAATTTCATCTCCTGGCATAAGATTAATCGTTGGTTTATGCTTAACGCATCTTATTCTCTTCTTGCCAAGGGCCACAGAGGTAAAGGCTTCATCTTGGATGATAGGTATAGGAGGAATATCAAGAGAACCATCCATTGCAGGAGGGATGGGGACAAAATTGGTGAGAGGGCCAGTGTGAATAGTTGATTAGCTTATAGGAATAAATGTCATCAAACCTTGACACACTGAAAACCAGGGGCAAGTATGATATGTGTTATCGGGAGAGTTGGTAACCTTTGTCCATTCCACGACGAAGAGAGTCGAGGATAATAAAATCGGTCTAGGAAAATAGTGAAAAATAGGAGAATATTTAGGTACATAAAAGGACTATTATGACATCATAGATGGTCCTGACAAGAAAACATAGGAAATAGGTGCTCAACCCAAGAACCTCGGTGGGAACCCATAAACATGGGATAAAAATTGGCCTAGAAAAAAAGGATAGTACTAAAACCAGAACATAAAGAAAAACACCGATGCAAAACCTACCATATGTTGTGTCTCTAAGAAAAATCGAGGAGTTGTAACCATAACCAACGATGACCAGAAACCCTAGCCACCATGACCAAAAACTAGAAACCCTCTTAAATATTAATGTCATATTTATTTAGATTTTTACAATATATCTTGTAATAAACCCTTACTTATGAAACTCTCCAAATGGTAATGTAGCTAAGTAGGTGATTGATTTGGAACTCATTAATATTAACTTGTGATTTATATAGTCTTTAATCCCCTAAAACAAGTCGGCTTTAATTTTTTTAAATATAAATATAAATGGATTTTTCAATTCTGCTCCTATCCTCCACATGAAAATTTTATTTATAGCACTCTCCACTTTTCATTGTGGCAAGTAGAAAGCTCGACCTCTTCTCTGAAATTCCAATGTCAAAGGAATATATAGCCACATATCCAAGCCCTAAACCGAGTAAAACTTTTGGTTTATCTTTGATTTCGAGTAACTTGAGTGCTAAAGGTTTGATGAAATGCATCCAAGCTATAGACATGAATCAATATTTTGATATCTCCTCTAATCTCGGACTGTAGTGCATATTCACTTATTTTTGAAAGCATCCTAAGCATTGTTCTAAAGTATCTCTGATTTCAGACCGAGGCGACCATAATAGGTTGGTATGATCCAAGGCAGCGTACAATATCTTTCACAATACCTTTTCACAATATGTGATCTTGTTTAACGTTGGTTGTTACAATCCTCTTCTAACAGTCTCTTTTGAAATATTTACTGGTTTAGTGTGGATAGTCCAAAGCCTTTTTTTATTGATGACAGTCAAGGTTCAAGGTACAATTTTTGTATCCTTTTGTTTTGCTTATTTTAAACTATTTTTTGTAACCTTTTGTTATGTATTGATTACAAGTTAGTTTGATTGTGTCATAAACTCTTTTAATTAATAATAACAGTATTTTACAATGTTGTAAGTGTTTAATGGCTTCAGATTTGACTAAGATGTTGACTTGATTTGATTGAAGTCAAAAGACCTTTTTGTGCCTAAGAGTTATGATATTGGTTGAGATTGTTTGTGATGTGATTTGACAAATTGTTAATACTCTTTTAAAATACTCCTTTGTTAGGATTATAATCCTTCCTTGTCCAATTTGGTCAATTATGTCTAAATCAGGAGTCCTTTCAATCTATATTTAGTCACCAGAACCATTGGGTCCACTTGGCCTAATTGGGGCACATGTATCAGTTACTAAAGTGTGGGGAACACTAATTGAGTCCAACTGCCACAGATTGCACTTGCATGCATCATTTTAGGATCCTCCTAGATCAATCCCTACAAATTAGGAGCCACTAGGAATGCTGACACCAACCTCCATTAGCTGAGTTCAGTTGGTGACTAGTCAAGCTCAGTTAGGAGTCAGTTACATTAAGTTCTAGTCTGTTAGTTTCAGTTCTTCTCAGTTAGCGCTAGGTTTGCATGGCTGCATGCAGGTGAGGCGCATTTACTCACCTACCTCAGTCAGTTAGTCTAGTTAACTTATAATTAACACCGAATTAAACACTTGAGTTGGGATTTCGAACTCCGATAATGATTTAGACAAGGTCAGTTAACGATACAGTCAAGCAGAGTCAAACCAATTCGAATTTCCTCACATGGATTCTAATTGCATGAGGCTATTTAGCCATTGTACTACATTGTAATTAATTATCTAATTACTTTTGATTAATGAAAGCATTCATAGTTGCAAGCCATTTTTGCATTGTTTCATTCTTCAATTTATGAGTAAAATTGTATGATCTATCTTGTGAGTTGTGTGTTGGTCCACAGATCTATGTGCTATATTTAATATGGTATTAGATCCTCGCCAAGACAAGGCACTTCTCCTACTACAAATTCATACTTGGATCAAAAAAAAAAATTGAGCAAAATTGCTCCTTCCAGTACTGCACCAGAAGCGGAGAATTTACCACTTAATATCCCAAGTAAAGGAATTGTTCATCAAGCTTGCTTGATCAACTATGTTGGGTGTGAATAAAATTCCAAAAGCGTAGGTTGTCGACCTTACTTTGTCTATTTGATTGTGTGATTTAAAGGTTTATCAGTCTCCTTCACTGCATTCTCTACAACAGCTCAGTCTCCTTCTCTGCATTTGAAATGGCCCCTCCAATGGAGCTTCTCACTCCTTTCAACTACCACCAATGGAAGAAGGACATGGAGATGCAACTTCACTCCAAAAGAATCTTCAGAGTCACAATGGAGACAGAGGCAGAGCCAGTTCATTATGTTGACAAAGAAAAATACTATAATAGGCTTGATGAAGCATATGGATGCTTGTGCCTCTCAATATCTAGAGATATTCTCTTCCACATCAATGGATTGAAGACTCCCAAGGAGGTTTGGGATAGTCTTGCTTCCTTGTTTGATAATCAGGATGACCTGAGGATCTATCATCTATAGAATGAGCTAATTTCTCTTCATCTAGACAACTTTGAAACAATGAATGATTTCATCACCAAATTCAAGCACCTGGTGTTCCAGTTGAAGCTATGCAAGGTTGAGAAGGAGGATGATCAATTCATCCTTTCCATCCTCTCAAAACTTGGTTCAAACTACTCACTCTTTGTATCAACCTTTCATTCAGGGAAGCTCACTACTCCAAATTGGAGGATGCCCACTCTTAATGCCTTCATTGAATCTCTCACCCATGAGCATGACAAGTTGATCCAAATGAGGATCATTCGATATTCCAGAGATCAAGCACTAGTTGCAGGAGGACCTAAGGTTACAAATGGTAAGGAGAAGCAAAAGGATGAGTCTCCTGTGGAGAAAGAGCAGTCAAATTAGCCTTCAAGTTTGAATAGAAGAAAGAATAATGGCAAAGTAAAGACCTTTTGTTCTTACTGTGGAAGGGGCTTTCATCCAGAAATCTCCTATATGAGAAGAACAATTGATGAAATGGCTCTTCTTATGAAGAAACATAACATTACTGTACCTACTAGCGCAAGGAAGGCCGTCCATAGAGAAGAAACTGAAGAACATGAAGAGACATGCCATGCACTAAAGGCTGGATGTTCAACATCACATGCCTTCCTCATTGATTCTAGAGTTTCCAATCATATGGTTGCATCCAGAGAATCATTCTCTTCTTTACAGTCATTTGATGGTCCTAGTATTCAGATGGGTAATAATAGTCAAATTCGAGCCAAAGGGAAGGGTTCTATCAAGCTTGAACATGAAAAGTTCAAAGATGTGCTTTATGTGCCCTCCTTAACTGCAAATATGTTAACTATATACCAGATGACTCATACTGGCTCTTGAAAATGAGTGATATTTGGTCTTGACTCAATGGAGATCATAGATATCTCTATTGGGAACATCATAGCGAAGGGTGTTGCAAATCATGCCTCCAAGGCCTATTAGTTCTCACACTTCATGCCATTTTCAGAACCAGTGCACTCTCAGTTGTCACTTGAAAGGGAAGGTAAAAACATTTCATCTACTTCTTTTGCAGTTTCCACTAGTATTGCAGAACCAACTGTATCAGTTTATGAGATTGAGATTCAGGGTGATTCAGATCCAGATCCAGTCCCTACTCCCAAGTGGGAATCTAGGAAGATGACTGGAAATCCATCTGACACACAGAAGACAATGAACCTTGTGCTATGTCATGCAATCTTACCTCCTTCATAGAGATGCAACAAAATCCCTATGAGATTCTACATGGCAAGGTATGATCAGTTACATTGCCTTCAGAAGAATAGAGTGGATCATACACCTCTTCATCCCAAAAGAGGCAAAGGTTACATTCCTCCTTCCTTCCATCATCATTTTGGGAGAATATGGAGAAGTCTACATGCCAGACCCTAGGATACATGTGCATAGAACATCATGCGTGTTGCTTCTTGTTGATGTATTTGTAACTTCGGAATTTATTCATCCGTATATCTTATGTATTGTACCCCGATGTTTATTCCGGGATGTATCTGTAATGTAATTGAGTCATGTCATACCCTGATGTTTATTCTGGGAAGTTTCTATAATGAGAAAGTCATGTCAAGTCATTGTGGGTAACCCTCCCATTGGTAAAGGGGTAAAGTCCCCACAGTTGTGGGGCCCTAGGGTTATTAGACTATCCTAGTGAATTCAACCCTAGGTGAGTCATTGTAAGTTGGGGCAATAGTCCCCACCGTTGTGTTACCCTCCTATTTGTCGAAGGAGGCAAAGTCCCCACAAGTTGTGCGGCACTATGGTTATTAGACACTCTTAGAGATGTCGGATCTAGTAAGTAATTGTTAAGTGAGGCCAACATCTTGGAGTGGGTTTCAAGTGAATGGAAAAATATAAATAGAGAGTGAGTCTCTCTATTTATCACACACACACATACACTCATTGGGACGCATGAGTGAGAGAGGAGAAGCTCTCTCAGTGTGAGAGAGAGAGACAGAAGTTGTGGAGATCATCTTTATGTTTTCAGGTTTTACTTTTGGTGCTGATTCTATCTCTGAGGAAGTTGCGGGGTTTTCACCATTTATGGTTTCCCTGAGGATAAACATTGTGTTCACTATCTCTTGTGTTTGATTGATGTGCTTGTTATTCTCTCAGTTAAATATCTTAATGTTATGCTAGCTTAATGATAAAAATCTAACATGGTATCAAAGCTAACCTGAGAAAAAGACATTATGCAGCTGTAGAAGCTAGGGCTTCTTACTTTTTGGGTCTCTCTCCACAATCCATCAGTAGAAGTATGCTAGGATGACTCTCCATTGAAGGGCGCATCTTTTTGTCGAAGCGGAATTCGATTCCGAGCATTTTCATTTTTCGGTGCAGAAATTAGGGATTTCTACAGAAAAGGAATTTTTGAGTGAGCCCGGCATAGGATTTTTATCCTGATCAAAATAAAATTTTAGAGACCTATATCAATATTTTTGGTTGGGTGGAACTCCGGGAAAGTCAAACCCTAGTTTGACCCTGAGCTAGAAAAACCCTAAATACTAAAACTGCTAAGTTGTGGTACATTTGCTATCTCCAGATATTTGCGAAGGTTTAGAAGCTGAAAATTGTAGAGGCCAAAGATAAAATCCTGATCTACATTGTGTCCAAAATTCAGCCTCATATTCACTATATTCTAGGAGATATGATCCCTCCAAGTTAGGGTTCCAGCCTCTTCCAGAATTCATCCATAAACAGGATACCTGGGGAGAATTGATATTTCTTGGGCTACAAAGGTCCAAATGAAATTTATGAAGATGTTCCAAAAATTTCATAGAATTTACTTTCTTTGTTCCAAGATTCAGACTCAGAAGATGAACCAGTGACACGTGGCGGTCCATACAACTTCGATGTTTGGAACAATCCTGTAACAGGTCACCTTGGGAAAACAATCATAAGTCCCAATTGGTGAAACCAATTCTAATGAAACTTCTGGTGTTGGATCAGGGACATGTGAGTATACCTTGGTGCGAAGTTTTAGACACATATGAGTATTAATTTCGGAGATACCACAGAAACAGTAACAGGAATTTCTGCAAGAGAAATTGGAAAACTAGGACTTCCTATTTTGGGAGCTTCCCTCCACTGTTTTCAGAAAAGGAGTACATTGGACAGCTCCATTTGAAGAGATCTATCTTTATATCCAATCAAATCTAAAATATTCCAAGTTTTGAAAATTAGGGTTTCTGTAACATACCCTAGATCAGCCAGCTCTGGAACCAGGACAAATACCTCAAATCGGTAAGATCTAATCTTTTGCTATTTTCATTTGAGGTTCTCATTTCAAAATGATCTATCACGACAACTTGATGATAAGCTTGGTGAAGTTGACAACTTCCAAGCTTGGAAGTATATGATCTCTCTGAAGAAAATGAATTGGACACCTACATGAGTAGAGAGGTTCCATTTCCCGAGGGAGATGAGGCTAGAAGCCTTACACAAGGAGAACTTGGTCAAGGCCAAGAAGATCATTGTTGATTCAATCACGGATCAACTTGTACCACAAGTGTATTCCCTAAAGACACCAAAGTTGTTTGATTTCTTGACCAAGCTATTTGAAGGGAAGAACATAAATCAGAATATGACCTTAAGAAACCAGTTGAACAATGTGAAGATCCAGAATGCAGAGACCATGCAGCCATACTATACAAGGGTCTCTCAAATCAAAGAACAACTTGAAGCAGTAAAAGAAGAAGTGAAGAATGCAGAAGTGGTGATAGCCACCTTGAATGTCCACCCAGGATCATGAGATTCATTCATGCAAGGAATGTGTGCTATAAGGAAGTGATTACTTTCAGTAGACTCTGGGAAGAAGAAGAAGCTCGACTCATAATAAGAGAAGAGAAGATGTGAGCAATTGAATATCTAGCTCTCACCATCAAAAGAAGATCCCTCAAGCAATGAGGAATATGAAGAAATAAACTCTTGAAAAACATCTTATCCATCTCAGCATTTGAATAAGAAACGATGCTATTATGAATGAAGAAGACGATGAAGCTGAAGGCTCAAGAAGGAGTCTACCCACGAAACCAATAAAGATAAGTATTCAATTATCATTTCATGATATTGTTTTTGTTATGCATTTGTTTATATTCAGTTGATGTATTATGCATGATAGAATGTTTGCATCAACAATAGTATACTACTAATACGCATGAGATGGGTAAGTATCTCATGGTGCTATACAACTCGCCATTGCTACTTATCTAGAATGAAACCTCTTTGCTGACATATTGGATTAGTGCACAATCCCAATGTTGTCTTGGTGAAGATGGAAGGCATCTAGAAAAGTTTCCGTGAGATATGGATGAATGTTGTATTGGCTAAAGTAGTTGCATGATCATATATTTATGCACAAGAATTTGCCAGTATGAACATTCCTTATGAAATGTTTCTAACCATACAAATGCATTTGACTTGTAGGAAAAATCGCATACATAATCGGCTACAAGCAAAGAAGGATGAGACTTGTTCCGAAGAACAAGTGACGACATTTCAAAATGAAAAATAATATGACGAATGTAGCAACGTCATTGATGCAAAACCTTCCAAGAACAAAGGGAAGATTAGTTCAAGAAGAATGATGTCTAGGATGCAGTATCAATACATGAAGGGAAGTTCGTAGTTCCATCATGCAGTAGATGGAAACATCGTGGGATACAAGGCAAGATTCGTAGCACGAGGCTTCTCACGAAAAGAAGGCATAGACTACGAAGAGACATTTGCAGCCATTGCAAGTGAAGATACATGACAGGCAAAATCATGTGTGCAAATGAAAGAAGGCCTTGTACGAGCTCAGAAGACACCCATGGGATAACACATACATGAGGAGCTTGATGAATATCTGAACCTTTGCTACAAGGTGGATAAAGGATGACAAGCTCACAGATGGGTGCAAGAGGAACTTTTGAAAAGCTTCGAGATAGAGGATCTTGGTATCCAGTGATCCTAGATGGACACATAGAAGATTAGTAGCATAGGAAGCTACTTGTCACTTCGGTACTGAATGTTTCAGTACGGAAGACAGAGGGAGTATGATGCTTCAAAGGGAGTGACTGCAGAAGATCCTAAGGTTCGACATGGTATGACAGGATGGACAGATTACTGATGACTCTAGGCTTTACTGATAGTAAAGTGGATTCCAACCTTTGCTTCAAGGTTGAAGGCGGAAGACCAGTAATGCTCCTGTTATGTGTCGATGCACTACATTCTAGGCATGGAGGTGTGGACAAGGGAAGTATGCAGTAAAAATCCTGAAGAGGTTCAGGATGATGATTGCAAGGCCATGACCACACCTATGGCATCAAACCTGAAGCTATTGAGTGTTGCTTCATCAAAGTCGGTTGATGCCACGATGTATTGTCAGATGATTTATTTCTTGATGTACCTGACAAATATGAGACCAGATATTTGCTTTCTTGTGAACACATTGAGACATGTTCACTTAATAGTTGCGAAGCATGCAGTGAGGTACCAGAAGGGTACATTTGAGTATGGGCTCAAGTATGATACGAATCAAAAGATTAACCTAGAGGGCTATGTGGATTCATATTTGGCAGGCAGTGCCATTGATAGGAAGAGCACTTCGAGGTGCTACTTGAGTATGAGATCAGGTGTGATCTCTTGGTTTGACAGGATGGAGTCCTGCATGGCGCTGAGTATAGCCGAGGCAAAAGATGTTGCCACTTGTGATTTGGGAGGTAGTATGTTTCTTTTGAAAACTACTATTTGATTTGATTGATCTGACTTGCATTTTTGGTATGATGCAAAGCGCAGCAGTAAAGCTCCAGTTTGTGATACAGATCGAGATATCTCAAAAGAGGGAGTTCTAGCATAGCTGGTGAGACAGGTCATCTGAGCATAAATCCTAGTGAAGCTCATAGGTTGCTCAGATGTAATCGGTCCTGTAGGTTGTCCTCAGATGTAATAGGTCATGGCGAAGCTCGTAGGTTATCGTTAGACGTAATCAGCCCTGATGTGATTCTATGCTAGAAATGGCCAGAGTGAAGTTTGAGTACTTCAGGGAGAAGCTTGGTGTTCTCCATATCAAGGTTCCCTCCAAAGGGAAGTGATGATTTTGTGTGCCTTTCTGGCATGGTGAGAGGATTGGTTCCTTCCATGGTCAGATGTAAGTGTTGTGCCCTTCCGACATGGTGAGAGGATTGGTTCCTTCTATGGTCAGATGTAAGAGATGTGACATGGTGAGAGGATTGGTTCCTTCCATTGTCAAATGTATGTGATGATGCCACATCCAGCATGAAAAAGGGCTGGCTCTGTGAAGACACATCTAGTATGAAAAAGGACCAGCTCTGTGTAGGTCCCACATCCAGCATGAAAAAGGACCAACTCTGTGAAGACTCATCTAGTATGAAAAAGGACTAGCTCTGAGTGGCTACCACATCTGGTATGAAAAAGGACCAGCTCTGTGATGCCTCATCTGGTATGAAAAAGGACCGGCTCTGTGAAGACTCGTCTAGTATGAAAAAGGACTAGCTATGAGTAGCTGCCACATCTGGTATGAAAAAGGACCAGCTTTGTGATGCCTCATCTAGTATGAAAAAGGACTAGCTCTGTGATGCCTCATCTGGTATGAAAAAGGACCAGCTCTGTGATGCCTCATCTAGTATGAAAAAGGACTAGCTCTGTGATGATACATCCAGTATGAAAAAGGACTAGCTCTGTATAGGTTCCTATGACGAGAAGAATCAAGAGATAGCACCCATGATGATGACCCAATGATGATCCAGATCGAGTGATGATCCAAATCGAGTGATGATCCAGATCCAATGATGATGATCCAGCAGTGATGATCCAGATCTAGTGATGATCCAAATCAAGTGATGATCCAGATCCAGTGATGATGTCCAGTGATGATCCAGGTCCGATGATGAAGATGACTTGAAGATAAAGATGACTTGAAAATAAAGATGACTTGAAGATGAAGATGACTTGATGATGATCCAGATGATACAACAAAGAAGACTTGTGCTGATATATTGTGTCGAGAGAATACCTTCCTAGTTAAGAGGGAGTGTTGATGTATTTGTAACTTTGGAATGTATTCATCTGTATATCTTATGTATTGTACCCCAATGTTTATTTAGGGATGTATCTGTAATGTAATTGAGTCATGTCATACCCCGATGTTTATTCCAGGAAGTTTATATAATGAGAAAGTCATGTCAAGTCATTGTGGTTAACCCTCCTATTGGTCAAGGGTTAAATTCCCCACAGTTGTGGGGCCCTAGGGTTATTAGACTATCCTAGTGAAGTCGACCCTAGGTAAGTCATTGTAAGTCAGGGAAATAGTCCCCACCATTGTGTTACCCTCCTATTTGTCGGAGGAGGCAAAGTCCCCAAAAGTTGTGGGGCATTAGGGTTATTAGACACTCCTAGAGATGTCGACTCTAGTAAGTAATTGTTAAGTGATGCTGACATGTTGGAGTGGGTTTCAAGTGAATGGAAGAATATAAATAGAGAGTAAGTCTCTCTATTTATCACACACGCACTCACTCATTGGGGCGCATGAGTGAGAGAGGAGAAGCTCTCTCAGTGTGAGAGAGAGAGACAGAAGCTGTGGAGATCATCTTTATGTTTTCGGGTTTTACTTTTGGTGCTGATTCTATCTTTGAGGAAGTTGCAGGGTTTTCACCTTTTATGGTTTCCTCGAGGATAAACACTGTGTTCATTGTCTCTTGTGTTTGATTGTTGTGCCTGTTATTCTATCAATTAAAGATATTAATGTTATGCTAGCTTAATGATAAAAATATAACACTTCTCTACATCACAGAGATGAAGGTTGCAGCAACATATTTTCAAGCTTTTTAAACTTGAATCCTTATTGTATTTACTTAGTTGGAGGGGGGGATTTTTTCCCATGTGGTTTTTTCCCCAGCTCCTTGTATTGAGGAGTTACTTTACTTGATGTAATGGGTGACCTATGGTCTTAGTTACCAAGGCCCACAAATTGTCCAATTTAGCATTCAGGGGGGGGTGTTAGGATTATAATCCTCCCTTGTCCAATTTGGCCAATTATGTCTAAATCAGGAGTCCTTTCAGTCTATATTTAGTCACCATCACCATTGGGTCCACTTGGCCTAATTCGGGCACATGTACCAGTTTTCTTTTTTGTTGGAAAAGTGGTCGAACCCCCTTCACCACAGGGTTTCCATTGGCTAAGAAACCACGAACTAGGGGCATTTAAGTCGTCAAAATCACCCGGGGATCGCACCCGGCCTAGACCTCACCAACCCTTAACATGGTTGGATTTTTTGGTATACGACGGGATTAGAACCAGCGACCTTCCAGCTTAGGGGGCGTCTTAACCATACCCCGCCACCAACTGTTCTACATCTCGTGGATGGGCACATGTACAAGTTACTAAAGCGTGGGGAACACTAATTGAGGCCAACTTCCACTTATTGCACTTGCATGCATCAGTTTAGGAGCCTCTTAGATCAATCCCTACAAATTAGGAGCCACTAGGAGTTCCAACCCCAACCTACACTAGTTGAGTTCAGTTGGTGACTAGTCAAGCTCAGTTAGGAGTCAGTTACATTCAGTTCTAGTATGTTATATTCATTTCTACTCAGTTAGTGCTAGGTTTGCATGGTTGCATGCAGGTGAGGCACATTTACTCACCTACCTTAATCAATTAGACTAGTTAACTGATAATTAACACTGATTTAGACACTTGAGTTGGGATTTTGAACTCCGATAATGATTTAGACAAGGTCAGTTAACCATACAGTCAAGTAGAGTCAAAGCAATTCGAATTTCCTCACATGGATTCCAATTGCAAGAGGTTGTTTAGACATTGTACTACATTGTAATTAATTATCTAATTACTTTTGATTAATGAAAGCATTCACAGTTGCAAGCCATTTTTGTATTGTTTCATTCTTCAATTTCCAAGTAAAATTGTATGATCTATCTTGTGAGTTGTGTGTTGGTCCACATATCTATGTGCTCAATTTAATATCCTTGACAGTGTTTAAGTGGTAGGTTTGTTGCTATCCTAGTTTCATTAGTTGCTTTGATTGACCTAAGATTGTTTGTAACCCTTTGATATTGACAATACTATCTAATTGCTAAGTGGTGATTAAAAGTGGTTGACTATATTTAGTTTGAGTGTCGACTTGGTAGATTGTTGAGTTGGTTTTGAATATGAAGTCTTGTGACTGTTTTGTTTGGATTATTGTGTTTGGCTTGAGTCTGCTTGTGTGTGAGTCTTACTTGATGAGACATACCAAATTGCAACGAATATAAAACTACCAGAGAAAATGATTAGATTGGCATATGATCATATTGGCACATGTTCAAATTGGTACAAGGTGATGATCAGTTTGGCACATGATCATATTGATTGATGAACAGGTTGGCACATGATCAGATTGATTGATGAACAGGTTGGCACATGAATAGACATGGACATGATTAGATGGGTATAGGTTGATGACTAGATTGACATATGATCATATTGGTACATGTTGATGGTCGGTTGGTACTAGTGTATGTGCAGTTGGGCACATATACACAAGCGTGATTGAAAAATTGGATGAATTGGTTGGTTTGATAGGTCCACAGGTCCAAATCTTTCTTCTTTAGGGTGGAAGGGTAGTTCTATCCAGAGAAGGAAGACATGCGCATTGCTTTAGTCTAAATCCAGCTATATTCACTTCCTTAGAAATATTGGGATGCTGAAATCTTAGAAGAACTGGGTAATTGTTTGGGTTCCTTTATTAAAATTTCGGAGCAAACTAAATCTCAACGATATACTACCTTTGCCCGTTTATGTATATATATGGATCTATTCAAGGCCCTTCCAGAGGCTATCAGGATGCTTTGGGACAATGATGAATGGATTCAAACTCTGGACTATGAACAGGTTCCCTTTATATGTTGTCGGTGTCATGAGTATGGTCATTTATTTAGGGAATGTCCCTTGAATCATCCCAAATCGTTGGTTAATAAGGTATTGAGCCCCTCGGAACTTGGGTTTTCTAAGGTATCTTCCCGCAAAAGAGGAAGAACCTCAAGATTTTGCCAAGAAGATAAATAGCTCTAATTCCTTTGAAATTTTGGGTAAACGGGCAAAACAATTGGTGGATTCTAAGAGCTCTGAGGGTAATTTCCCCAAATTCGATATTGGTCAAACTTCAAGCCTTCCTTCTTGTCCAAGTATAACCCAAGATATCCATATTGGAAATTTGTAACAAACAGCTAGATCGGAAGCTGAAGCAATGGATGTCTCTTTGCAACCTGGTTTCTTGGAAGAATCGGAAGAAATGGATATTGGAGACTTAGATCTTGAAGGAATTAAGAAAGCCTATTCGGATAAAGTTCTAGGCTATTTTCCTCAAGAACAGGTTAGTCTCCTTAAAGAGGTTGTTCTCAATGCTAAATTCTCAAGTTCTTTGGGCCTTAATTCAGGTTCTTTTAAAGATACTAAAAAATCTGGTGAAGACAGTGGCAAGAAACCGGGACGCAAATCAAATAAACATAGAGTAGCGGATATAGGAAGGCGATTGGTTTATTCGGGTCAATATACAACAATCCAAGCTGTTCTTGGTCTATAATCTTGTTTATTAATGAAACTCATCTCCTAGAACACTCGAGGCATTAATAGCCTGAGAAAGATTAAAATTCTCTGTTAGAAGATTAAGAAATCTAAACCAGCCATTGTTTTCTTACAAGAAACTAAGTGTCATGCTAATTTTATCCAAGAACGTAGGAGTAAAATATGGACACATTGTGAGAGCATGGGTATTGATTCTAAAGGATTTTCTGGAGGTTTTATGTATTTTATGGGATCCGTCTCGGGTTTCCCTTTCTAATTTTCAAGGAACCCGTAATTCTATCTCTGCCATTTTTCAAGTGATTGGTTTCCCTATCTCAGGTTTACTGACGAATGTTTATGGTCCTCAATGTTCGAGTGATAAGCGAATTTTTTTTAAAACCCTCTCCAATTTGAAGACCTGTATGCCCTTTGAACATTGGGTGGTTGGAGGTGATTTTAATCTAATCACTTTGCTTGAGGAAAATAAAGGTGGTAGACGTTGTTTAGAGGAGGAATGCAATATTTTTCGTGAGACTATTGAAGATCTGGGTCTTGTGGATATTACTCTGGGGGTTGGGTGATTTACTTGGAATAATAAATGTACAGGGGACCATCATATTGCTTCCAGACTTTATCATTTTCTTGTTTCTGAATCAGTCATTAATTTAGGAAGTGAAATTCATAGTTCAACTCTCTCTGGTCGAGGATCTGATCACTGGCCGGTTGATCTTTTGTGTCAGTTGAGCTTTTGTGGAGCGAGTTGGGGTGTCAATTCAAGAAGCCCTTTTGTTTTGAGCAATTTTGGATGATTCATCCTGACTTCTCTGAAAAATTTAAAACATGGTGGGCATAATTACATTCAAATCGGGTCACCAATATGTGGTCTTTTCAACAGAACTTAAAGGCTCTGAAATCTAGAATAAAGAAATGGAATAAGTAAGAATTTGGGAATATTTTTAGGGAGAAAAATAGATTGGAGACCTATCTTCAGGAGATTCAATCCATTGGGCTTAATGAAGGTTATTTCGTAGCTCTTTTAGAGGAGGAACAATTGGTGGAAAAACGAGAGGAACTCCTTTGGTTGCAAAAATCTCATATCAAATGGCTCAGGGAGGGAGAAAAGAACACCAAATTCTTTCATCATTTTGTTATCCAATCTAGGTTTCAGAATAAAATTTATTCCCTGAAAGATGAAGCAGGTAATCTTTTGGAAGGTAGGGAGGAAATTGAGGATTTACTTAACTCTCATTTTTCAGATATTTTATCTGATCCTCGTAGGGATCGTTCTTTTGACATTGAAATCATTACGAGCAGGATTCCATCTTTAGTTTCAAGGCAACATAACCAAATGTTAATGAATTCCATCTCTCTTCAAGAAGTCCAGGAGGCTGTCTTTCAGATGAAGGAAGGTACCTCGCCTGGCCCGGATGGTTTTACTGTTAACTTCTTTCATCACTTTTGGGATATGATTAAAATTGATGTTTGGAATATTGTAGAACAATATCGAGTTTCTGGGCGTATTCTTCCAGCCTTAAATGCTACTTTTTTAACTCTGATTCCTAAAAATGAGGGTGCTGATTCGCCTAATAAATTTCGTCCTATCAGCCTTTGTATTGTGATTTATAAAATTATAACCAAGTTAATTGCTAATCGTGTAAAACCTATTCTGCCTTCTCTAATCTCAATAGAGAAATCAGGGTTTGTGGAGGGGTGTCAGATTTCAGATGGGATTATTCTTGTACATGAAATCTTACACTCCATCAAACTAAAAAGGATGTCGGGTATGTTAGTTAAGCTTGACATTGCCAAAGCTTATGATAAACTTAATTGGCAAGTTATCAGAAAAATGCTGGTAGCATTTGGTTTTGGTATGGCCTGGGTTAACTGGATTATGAATTTGATCTCATCGGACTTTTTCTTAATTTTACTTAATGGGGTTCCTTCAGGCATCATAACTCCAACTCGCGGTATCCGTCAAGGGAATCGTCTATCTCCTTTTTTGTTTATTCTAATGGATGAAGGTCTGGGACAATCTATTTCTGCTGCAAAGGATACCAATTCTATAAAAGGTTTATGTGGAACTCCATATGGGGATATTCATTCTCACCAATAGTTTGTTGATGATACTATGCTTATGGGATATCCCCCTGTCCAAGAAGCTTCTAGCTTTTGGAAGTGCTTGGATCAGTTTGGTAATGCCTCTGGTTTGGAAGTCAATGCGGGAAAATCCCAGGTTTTTTTATTTAACACTCCTAGTATTACTCATCAAAATATTATCCATATCCTAGGTTTCTTTGAAGGTTTTCTTTCGGCTACCTTTTTGGGAACCCCTCTTATAAACACTCAATCAAGGAAGAGTTCCTGGGTTGAACTAGTGGATAAAGTCAAGAAGCAATCGAGTAATTGGACTTTGAAATATCTGAACCTATCGAGTCATTTGGTTCTTGTTAAATCTGTGCTTCAAGCTTTGCCTACTTATATGTTCTAAACTATGTTGGCGCCTAAATCTGTTCTTCAGGATTTGAGAAACATACAAAGGAATTTTTTGTGGAGTGGTACTCAGGAACCTCATAAATGGGCCCTGGTCAACTGGGATAGTGTTTGTAAACCAAAATCTCAGAGGGGTCTAGGGCTAAGAGATCCAGAAATAGCAAGGTTATTAGCAGGAGCAAAGCTTTGGTGGCGATGGCTTACGCACTCTTAGGAACCATGGGCTAAATTATGGGTAGCCAAATATGCTCCCCAATGGGATTGTCATGAGTTAATTAGGTTTTCTGAAGAAAAATCTGGCTCTCACATTTGGAAAATAGCTTGGGTAGGTCATAGTATAATTCAACAACATGGTTTCTGGGAAATATGTGATGGTCAATCGGCGCGCTTCTGGGAGGACGCTTGGCAACAACTACCTCTGTTGGAGCGATCAGGGCAGTACCCAAAGCTCCAAGAAGCCTATATCAACAGAAATCTATGCAAAGTTGTTGATCTTTGGGGGTCTCGGCAGTCAGGTTCTTTCTCTTGATCATGGGTAACTCAGAGTTGGCTGGAGCGCCTAGGTCCTTCTCAAGAATGTTCGCGGCTTAAGGAAGAGCTCAATCTGAGATGTATTCGAAGATAAAAAGGTAAGGATAAGCTTCGTTGGGGTTATGGACTGAAAGGGGAATTTTCTCTCAAAGAGGCTTATGGCCTTCTCTTTCGGACCTCTGAAAGCCCAGCTATTTTATCTTGGAATTCTATTTGGGGGAAAAAATTATGGCCTAAAATTACTATTTATGCTGGCTTGTTATGCATTAAATAATTTTAACCGGGGAAAATTTAAAAAGACGAGGGATGTATGGCCCTTACCAGTTCCCTCTCTGCAAACAAGCGGAGGAAAATTCTATGCATCTTCTAGATGTCTGTCCTTTTTCGACAGCTCTATGGGATCATGGCGTAGCTCTTTTCCGTCGTTCAACTCGAATTAAGCAGAACCCAGTGGGAACCCTGCTTCTTTAGCCTAAGAACACGTTCCAGAGTCAAATCCTGAATCGACTTTGGGAAATTTTTCCAAATTTTCTGATGTGGGCTATTTGGAATGAACGTAATACTAGAATTTTCCACTCTAAAACTTCTTCTCTCTTTAATGTATGGCAATGTCTGAGATCCAAATTGAAGGAAACCATCTTTCTGACTAACTGGGATATAAAAGACTTTGAGTTAACCGGGATGGAAAGGCAGATTCTGGTAGACTGGGGTCTAGATAATTATGGTACTTCTCTTCAGCCTATTCAGAAATCTCATTTGTTTAATCCAAGCCCGGATTGTTGGAATCCTCCTCCAAATGGATTTCTGAAACTAAATTTTGACGGAGCCTATAAGGGAAATCCTGGGAAGGCGAGATATGGCTTCATTCTTTGTAATAACAGAGGTAAAATGCTTGGTTATGGCTATGGTTTCCTGGGTATTGAATCTAACAATGCAGCAGAGATTGAAGGATTGATTCAAGGATTAGAATGGGTCTTGGAAAATTTTCAAGAACCAGTCATAATGGAGGGAGACTCTCAGATGGTTATTCACCTAGCCTCTAAACTCCATAATGGCTCCCAAAGCTCTAAAGTTTCATCTTCCTGGTGCCTGGAGAGTTGTATTGCTACTCTGTGCTCGGGTCTCATTCAGGGGAAAGCTGTTAGTTTTACACATATCCATCATAACGACAACAAGATGGCAGATTTATTGGCTAACATGGGGGTTGGTGCGTGTCATCCTTTTAGAGTGAAAGCTTGGAATATGCTTTCGGACATGACCACTTAATCTCGGTGTCAATATCTCATATCCATTGATTGTACCAGTGTCCAGATGGAAGGTCAGGATAATTATTAAAACAGGTGTATCGTCTCTCTAAGCACGTGGCATTTGATAGGTGTAATCCTTGTTTTTAATTTCTGACTCGATGCGTGTTTTAAATATGATGGTTTGGGCATATTTTTTCATATATGTGATGGTTGTTGGTACGTATATTGTACTGGGCTCTGAGGATTAGATGAAATAAATTAATGGTGGGTCTGTTCAAAGGACTTGTGTGAGGGATTGTGAATTTAATCCACAGATCATGTTCATCATTTCGCACTCCTATATGAGGTTATATATTTGGGTGCAGGGTGGCGAAACTTTTATCAAATGCTCTTCTGGTATTTCTGAGAGTTATTGTTGTGAGAGTTTTATTTGTGGTTCGACTAGGAATCTCTGGTATATCAAGATGAGTGATAAAGGAAAGGGGAAACGGGAGCATTATTTATCAGACTCGTCCAAAGTAGCTTCCCGTGCACAACTTAAGGCTTTATGGGAGTCTCGTATTTTTGAATTAGAACTCCCTCAGGATATCCAGAATCGCATTACTGCAACAGAACATAGGCTTTGGGATGAACTTGATTCCCAAAAACTAAAGAGGAAGCGAAGAAGGTGCAGGAATGGATTCTGGATCCTGGCCACACTATTGGGTGGACGAGTCTTTATGAAAAAATCGTCGCGTTATTCTGGGTTATGAAAAACTTGGTGGGTAGAGCTGAATGGGATTAGCAGTCTCCTAATTTAGACAATTCACCTCCTAAGTCCTGGAAGACTGCTTTCTCTGAGATGATCCAGTCCCTGGAAGTTTCAGTTAAACGGGTTGAAGACAAAATTGATTTCCTAACTGCGTGCTTGGGTTTTTAGTATCATGCTTCTTTGAGCTCTGGTGCAACAAAACCGAGTTGTCCTGGCTCTTCTCAGGACTTATCTTACATTTTTTTATAAGTCTGAAGTATGGGGATTTATCTCGTTATACCTGGTTCTTTTTATGAGGTTTTGTATGATCTTAAAGATGTTTCTTCTCGCTTTACTTTGGTTTTCTCTGCATCAATATGGTTTGTTCTTAGGGATGTGATCTTTGGTGGCTTTATCAGTACTTCCAGTTATTTTGATCCATTGTTGTAGCTGATATAATCAAGCGAATGATAGTGCGGAAGCCTGGCTTTGAAATATTGTTCAGCATTTTTAACACTCGGGATTTTCTAAAGTTTATGGATGAAGTTTGTATGCAATGACGCTAGGCTGAAATATGTACCTTTAGGGTGTCTAAAATACTTTGTGAATGAGACTGTGGGTTTTGAAGGTTATGTTGGGGACTAGTATGGCAAGGACTAATCTTTTGGCTAGTCTCTTCTCTTCAAGAATTGAGTCTATGGGTGGGGAAGCTAGGAATTTTGTGGATGGAGGCTGGAAAGCAAGTAAGTTTTGTGTCTGTGGGTTGGGAAGTAAGGAAGTATGGAGTTAGGACGTATAGTATTACTATTATCGTTCTATATCAGCTCTGGTAAAGATGGAAATGTTGATTTTGTACCTTGTAAGTGGTTTTAGGAAGGCCTTACTTCTTTTTTAATGTGATTACTATATTTACAAAAAAAAAATGGACAGGTTAATGCTAAAAAATTGGATGACCGGGTTAGGAAAATAGAGACTTATTGCAGAATCCAGAAGATGACAGGAGATGAATCTAAAATTTAGTTGGCCTCACTTCGACTTGAAGGCACTACTCTCATAGGGGTTCATTCGTCCCAACTCTTTACCATGCGGATCACCCATCGTACTTGTTCCAATCCAAAGATGGAACGTGGTGTATGTAGGTGGAATATAGAGCATTGAACAAAATCATGGTAAAGAATCGATATCCTCTTCCTCGTATTGATGGTCTTTTGGATCAATTGAAGAATGTTGTTTATTTCACTAAGTTAGACTTGCAAAGTGGTTATCATCATATTAGAATTCATGAAAATGATATCTGGAAAACTAGTTTTAAAGCTAAACAGGGTTTGTATGAATGGATGGCTATGGCCTTCGGGATTTCTAATTCTCCCGCTACATTCATGAGGATTATGAATGATGTATTTAGACCATTCATTGATGAATTTGTAATAGTCTACTTAGATGATATGTTGATATCTAGTCGAGCTTGGGAAGATCATGTCGAGTATGTAAGATAAGTCTTAGATGTCTTAGCAAGGAAGAAATTGTATTTAAAGATGTCCAATGTGAGTTTGGAAGAACATCTTTGGATTATTTGGGTTACATTGTAAAGGGAGGTGAACTGAGAATATATCCCTCTAAAGTTGAGGTCATTCAAAATTGGCCCAAGCCAACTAATGTAACCAAAGTAAGAAGCTTCTTGGGTGAAACCCAATAATGGAGGAGGTTTATTGCTAATTTCTCATTTATTGCTTCTTATTTACATAATTTGACAAGTGTGAAACATGTTTTTTAGTGGGGAGGAAAAGAGAAACAAGATTTCAATGCTTTGAAAGAGAAAATCAGTACATCGTCGGTACTTTCATTGTCGGATCTGCAACAGCCATTCAAGATTGAAACTGGTGCTAGTGGACATGCCATGGGGCCAGTCTTAATGCAACATAAGAAACCTATATGCTATCATTCTGAAACATTCTCTAAATCAATATCTAACTATCCCACATATGATAAAGAGTTGTATGCATTAGTACAAAGTGTGAAGAATTGGAAACGTTATTCAATGGGTAAAGAAACAATCACACATATTGATCATTAACCATTACAATATATTCAATCACAAACCAAGCTACAATAGTCACTACATTTTAGATGGATGGGATTTCTATAGAAATTTCACTTACTCATTAAGTACAAAAAGGGAATTTAGAATAAAGTTGCAGACATGCTATCAAGACCTCTAACAAATGCATTGATTATTCTGCAAAATAGTCCATTATCTGATGATGGTTACATTGAACAATACACACACGATGAAGACTTCAAAGCTGTGTATGAATCTTTAATGAATGGCACAAAAAATGAAGAATTGAACTATCATGTTAATGATAAGCTATTGGATCATCTTGGCAAGATTTGTATTTCACCGGATGAAAGAGTGCATGTAATAAGACAAGCCCATACTTCTATTATATTTGGTCATTTTGGTGTAGGCAAGATAATAGCTTAGCTTCAAAGGTATTGTTATTGGCCTTGACTGGATGAAATGGTATCGAAATATGTAAAGGGATGTGTTATGTGTGCTACCAGTAAGCCAAGTAATAGAAAATTGGGCTTGCATACTCCACTCCTTGTACCTTCTCGTCCAAGGGGAAGTGTGTTTATGGATTTCATGGGAGGGTTGCCTACATCTAGGAAAGGTTATGATTACTTGTATGTTGTTGTGGATAGGTTCAGTAAAATGTGCATTTTAATGCTTTGTAAAAAGAAGGTCGCAACATATATGACTTCTCAATTGTTCTTTCAAAATGTTTGGGATCATTTTGGCTTTCCTACTTCCATTGTATTTAACTGGGAATCCCGCTTTCTTGGGAAGTTTTGGTCAACTTTGTGGGAACTTATGGACACCAAGTTGAAAAAGAGCATTGTTTTCCATATACTAACTGATGGTTAGACTAAATTAATCAACCGCATAGTGGTACAACTACTCCAAGGATATTGTGCTAAGCATCCTAAGCTTTGGAATGAGCATTTTCATTATGTAAAACACGCCTATAAACATGCCATTCACCCTTCTACTCAAAGATATCCATTTGAGACGTGTTTTGGGTATTTACCAAAGTCTCTGTTATACTTTGTATATGGACTATGGAACATGGACAAGGTTATGCATATAAATATTTGAAGTTCATTCAACATAATCAATTGTATTCAAAGTTGTCCAAATGTGAGTTTGGCATAACATCTTTGGCTTATTTTGGTTACATTATAGAGGGAGGTGAACTAATAATAGATCCCTCTCAGGTTGAGTTCATTCAAAATTGGCCCAATCCAACTAATGTAACCAAAGTAAGAAGCTTCCAGGGAATAGCCCAATAATCGAGGAAGTTTATTGCTAATTTCTCATTTATTGCTTCTCCTTTACATGCTTTGACAAGTGTGAAACAAGTTTTTAAGTGGGGAGGCAAAGAGCAGCGGGTCTTCAACACTTTGAAAGAGTAAATAAGTACAACACCAGTACTTGCATTGCCATATCTGCAACAGGCATTCGAGATTGAAATTGGTGCTAGTGGATATGCAATGGGGGCAGTCTTAATGCAATATAAGAAAACTATATGCTATCATTCTGAAACATTCTCTAAAGCAGTATCTAACTATCCCATGTATGATAGAGAGTTGTATGCCCTAGCACAAAGTATGAAGAAGTGGAAACATTATTTAATGGGTAAAGAAACAATCATACATACTAATCATTAACCATTACAATAGCTTCAATCACAAACTAAGCTACAATAGTCACGTCACTTTAGATTAATGGGATTTCTACAACAATTTTGCTTAGTCATTAAGTATAAAAAGGGAATTTGGAATAAAGTTGCAGACATGTTATCAAGACCTCCAACAAATGCATTGATTATTCTGCAAAATAGTCCATTAGCTGATGATGGTTACATTGCACAATACACATAGGATGAAAAATTCAAAGATGTGTATGAATCTTTAATGAATGGCACACAAAACGAAGAATTGAACTATCATGTTAATGATAAGCTATTGCATCATCTTGGAAAGATTTGTATTCCACAGAATGATAGAGTGCATGTAATCATAGAAGCTCGTGCTTCTCTTATATCTGGTCATTTTGGTGTAGGAAAGACAATAGATTAGCTTCAAAGGTATTGTTATTGGCCTTGAATGGATGAAACTATATCCAAATATGTAAAGGGATGTGTTGTGTGTTGTTATAGCTCAAAATTACACTTCTCTTCCTGTGACCACTTTCCCATGATCCCGTCGCATGTCGACATTTCCATGACGACACTTCATGAAAGTCATTGAAAGTCACTGAAAAGACACCTATCTTGGAGGACCCATATCTTGAGTTCTGTAACTCCGTTTGACCTCATCTCTGCACCATTGGAAAGGTATTTCCGTTAGCTAAAACTTTCCAGAAGACACCAAAGTCTGAAAATGCCCAAAAATACCTTAAAATGCGTTTTTATGTATACATGACTCTCCTTATAGGCAAGTCGCAAATCATACGCGAGTCTCGTGTATTACAAGTCGCGGATGCTTGTATTCGCAGGTTGCTCTTATAGAAACTCGCGGATCATTCGCAGGTTGTCCTTCTCCATAGTCATGAATAGGTCTCTCGACATTTAAACATAAAAACACGCCTTTTTGGTTAGTTTGGGTAGTTTTACAACTGACTCATTCAGTTGTAACCACTTTGTCTTCGCCCCTAACTCTTCCTTTACCATATAAATAGAGGTAGGGAGGTCCATGAGAGGGGACTTGGATTTTTGCATTGTTATGCTGGAGGAATTGGAGCTCTCTTTTCCCACACCTTTGCCCTGGAGGTCTTCCCCTTGTGTTGCAGAGCTTGGAGGCTGAGTTCTTTGGAGAAGAGAAGCAGCAGAACCAGATCAAGGTTTTGTGAGGTGCCAACTTGAAGAGAAGGTATACTTGTACTTGTTTTCAAGATTAATAAAGATGTGATGTCCTTCTTCTTCCCAAATCATTGTTCAATGTGTGATTGAATCTCTGTTTATGATCATATGATGATGTTATTCAGATTATTATTTCAGATTTATTTGATTATCATTTCTTTATATGTGGTCATAATGGTTTGAGGAAGGTATAACTTGTTTTGCAGGTCTCTTGGAGCGAGAGGAGCAAGAAGAGGATTGAAGAGAAAGCTTGGACCAGCCTTCATTTATTCAGGTGTGGACCTTTCTTATCTCTGAAACTTGCTTATATATGCTTGCTTAACATCGTGCATCTCTCTTTCAACCCCAGTATGTTGATGGCCTCTTAAACCCTAGCCATAGGATACTTTCCTTTACAACAGAACTGGCGATTCCGCTGGGGAGAGCCTTCTCTGTTTGGGGTTTCTCTTGATTTCTTTCATACTTTTGCATTGTTTCAGGTCCTTCTTGCCACTTAGGAACACTTTATAAATCTGATAGCACACTTCCTCTGCCTTCTTAAGGTAGTTTTTAGCTTTTTTTGGAATTTTTCCACCCATTCGCGACTTTCTTTCCTGAACAGTCGCATATCTGGTTTTGTATTCGCGACTGCCTATACTCGAAACCTGCGAATGATTCGCAACTTGCTAGTTATACAACTCACGGATCTTTATATTCGCGACTTGTTGTATTAGCAACTCGCGAATGATACGTGACTTGCCTGTAGTGCAACCCGCGAATGCCCCTAAAACAGTGTTTTTCTCATTTTTGTGGTTTTTCTTCTGTTTGTGGGCTGTTGGGTAGGTCTTTTAGGGTCCTCTGCAGGTGCATGACTCCAGGGATTTAGTGTCATCTTATTTTGGTTGTTCTTTATCTATGTGGTAAGCCCTTTTATAGCATTAGTTTTTGCTCTTTGCTCTTTCCCCCATCTCCTTTGCTTGGTTAGATTTTTGGCTTATGTTTCTGGTTAGCCTATCTCAGTGATCTTTGTTTGATTTCAGAAGCTTGTTGGTGTTGGTTTCCTTCTTCTTTTGTTGTTTAAATTCACCATGCCAAAGTAGTTGACTTGTCTTTTATGCAAGCCTTCCTTCCAAGTAGGGTTTATATTGACTTTAGTTCTTTCTAGAGTTTGTTTGGTGGTTGTATAGCAAAGTTCCTTTTGCTTTGTTCTTCTTATCTGCATACTTTGCTTTGTAGGTAGTTTTATTTTGCATTTATAAAAGAAAATTAAAAAGAATCTATACTTGTTTGTGCTGCTTGCCCCCCTACCTCCTTCTTTGGCTTGACCTTGTTGGACAAGGTACCGAGCAGCCTCTGTTTGTCGGTTTAGATTGATACTTGGGATTTCTTTACCTTTGTTTATGTCAGTCTTTTTGCTCAGTCTCTTCATTCCAAATTTGTTGGCTTGTTTACCTTTGTAAGCCTTCTTTTCAAGAGAGGTTGATATCTAACTTTAGGGAAACCTAGGGTTTGTTTGTGGGGTGTAGAGTAGTTGTCTATTTGCTTTGCTTTCAGTACTTGCTTGCATTAGTGGATATGATGTTTTTTCTTTTGCATTTATAAAAGAAAAAGACAAAAACACATGTTTGCTTTATATGCATATAGATTAGGTTTTTAGCCTAGATTGCATGGCATATCATTATTTTTGAAAAAATTATAAAAATAAAAAGAATTTGTTCTTTTGTGGCTTTCAATTTTTCTATTTGAAAAAGAAAAAGAGAATAGTTTTTGCTTTTTGCATTTCATATCTCTTTGCTTAGTCATTTTGTTTCAATTTTGAGTCAAAACACCACATAAGTTTCATACCATTTACCCTCTGACTAAAAATAGCCCTTAAAATAAATGATATAATTTAAAAATTGCTAGTAAGTTTTATTTTATAGGGTCATACACCAACTGGCTTAGGCTAGACTTGTGGATTAGGGAGTTTCAACTCTCCACAAGTGTTAAATTCAGACGTAGTTGGCCAATCACTAGGTAAATCCTTGACTTTATCGACTGTATCTGGGAAGCTCCTCTCAAACGGGAGTTAAGCACGAGGCCGCGTGGAGGCTTGGACAGAGGAGATAACCCTCTGAATCCTTGTCAAAGCGTAACTCAGGACTTTTACGCATCTGGGGATTCTGTCCTAGACAGAGTTTCGGGCTCAGCTACCTTGCCCATGCGTACGAGTCCGGATTGCGACTGTCCCCCCAGACTGTTAATATAGTTAAGGTAGCCTTTAGTCTCTTTGACATCTAGGGTTCATACACAGGTACACCGAAAGGTTATTTCTGGTTGACCTTGGACGGACTTGGAAGGTAACCCCAGTAGAAAGTGTGGGAGGGCGGTGGGTGATTCCTCCACTTGTGCCTAAGAACATCTACAGGGACGCCAAGTAACTGTCTATCAAATTTCTTCTGGAAAGTATATCTTATACCTGTTTGTCTGTTTGGCTTTAGGAATTTTTTAGTGAGTGCTGTGTGGTTTGTATGTACTTAGTGTGCCTTTAGGTGCGTGCTTTGTAATTTTGGTTGCCTATCAACCTCAGAATTTGTATCCTAGTTTGAAGCTATGGCTAACACTCCTTCGAACATCAACCAAGAGATCCCCATGCCGGGAACTCCTTGTAATATTCCTCTCACAGGGAATGTTGGTGTTCCCTTAATGGCCACCCTGAATCTTCCTGGATTCACCCTAGGGCTACTGGTGTGGTTTTTTCCCACTCCAACTATCCTAAATGCTCCTTATGCTTCTCAAGTAAGCTCCTTATATCAAGGGCATCAAAACACTGCTTCCCCTTCACCTGTAGTTGATTCTCCTCCTCCTTCTACCTCATGCGATGAAAGTACTGATACTAGTAACCGGCAGTCTAAAAGGAGTAAAAGAAGGAGGAATAGGAATAAGGCACATAAGCAAGGGGGCACCCGTTCAACCTCTGCAAGTCAAGTTGAACCTCACCACCCAGCCTCTGTGGTTCATGCTGGGGGCACCCATCCAACCTCTGCAGGCCATGTTGGATCTAAGCACTCAACCTCTGCAAGTCAAGTTGATCTTCACCATCCAGCCTCTGTTGATCATACTGGTGGGATCCTTCCAACCTTTCCAGGTCATGTCGGATCCAGTCACTCAGCCTCTGCAGTGCATGCTGAGAGAACCCGTTCAACCTCTGTTGTTCAAGTTGAACCTCCCCATCCAACCTCTGTTAGCCATGTTGGATCCATTCACCCAGCCTCTATTGTTCATACTGGGGGCACACACTCAACTGCTGAAAAGATTGTTGATCCTAACCGTTCAACCTCTGTTGTTCATGTTGGTGGTGCCCGTCCAACCTCTACAAGTCATGTTGGACCCAGTCTCTCAGCCTCTGATAGTCATGCTGGGGGCAGTCTATCAGCCTCTGTGGTTCATGCTGAAGACAATCCGTCAGCCACTGCAAGTCATGTTGACACTGTTGCAAAGACTACCCGTTCAAAACACAAGCCCAAGTTTCCTTGCAAGCTTTGTGAGGGAGACCACCTTACTTATAAATGCCCTTCTATCGCGGAGGTGCGAAGAGTTTGGATTCATGGCCATCCTGTTTTTTAAGATTCTGAAGCTTTTCAACAACCAACCTCTCTTAGTCAGGTTGGACCCAGTCACCCAGCCTCTGTAGTTCATGCTGGGGGCAAACTTTTAGCCTCTGCAGGTCATGTTGAGAGCAAACAGTCAGCCACGGCTAGTCATGTTGACACCGTTGATAAAACTGGTCGTTCGAAGTGCAAACTTAAGTTCCCTTGTATGCTATGCGAGGGAGATCATCTTACTCACCTGTGCCCTGCTATCGCAGAAGTGCGAAGAGTGTGGTCCAAGACTCAAGATTTTCCTTCTCCTGAACAACCTATAGTTTCTCAACAACCTACTCAGCCTTTGGTTGATCAAGTGGTCGAACCAATCTCAGATTTGGTCGATCCCACTCTTCTTTCGAATAGTGGTCCTGATGTGATTGAACCAATGTCATCTTTGGTCAATCCCACTCTCCCTTCGGAGAGTGATTTTCACGAAGCGGTTGAATCGATTCCATTGTTGATCAATCCCACTCTTCCTTTGGAGAGTGAAGTGTCTACTAGTCACATTTTCTTCACTGCCGGTTCAGAACTTACTGAACAAGGGGGAACTGAACTTGTTTCGGATCATCCCCCACTAAGCTCTCATATTGCTTCCTTTGATTAGGATAGCCTAGTTGAGCCGCGCCTTCCTTCTGATGCACCTTTCCAGATAAAGGTCAAAGTTGAACCATATACGATTGCTCGTTGTATTGTTGATGAAGGGGCCTCAGTTAGTATTTTGTCTGCTCGTGCTTGGCGAGGCATGGGATCTCCCATCCTTGTGTCGACTGCTAGTCAGTTACTGGCGTTTGATAGAAGAACTTGT
>LPNX010002491.1:1220872-1273331 GCA_001517045.1 Pseudotsuga menziesii
CCCAATGTTTCTATAGACACTAACCCGCCACAGGTGAACTATGTGGCCTCTTGTCCTTTGTGTTCAATTGCTACTGAGAAGCAGCCTCTGTTTTCATGCTTACCTTCTCGGGACTTGGTCCCAGTAGTTGATCGGGTGAGTCATCCTATACAGACTGTAGAGCAAGCTCTCCACTCTGTCGATCCATTTGAAAGTTTAGATATGTGTCCTATCTCGGATGATCTCCTTCCTTTGGATGAAGTCTTCCTAGAGTCTTTGATACAGTCTGACCTTCTTTTGGATGTTGGTTCAGTTGTGACTAAGTCTAACCCTGATTTGCCTAGTAAGCATGCCCTCTCTTCTTATGTTGGTCTTGTTGAGTCTTTTGACTCTTCCTTCAAACAGCAAGTCAGTGATCCTGATGAGTTTGATTTTTCTTATGAATTTTTCAATTCCTGTGATACTGAGTTTGTTCCTACAGACTCTATCTCCCTTGTTGATTTTTGCTCTCCTTCTGAGGTTGATATTACTGATTATAAACCCTCGAGCCTTGGTTCTATAGAATCTTCTTCGGTTGATTCTGCCTTGACTTTACCTTTTATAGAAGATAGCAAAGTCACATGTGTTTCTACCAACGTGACCCACATCGGATCATTTCTTCTGCATATGATCCTGATGTTGTTGTTTCTTGGAGATGGGATTTTTAGTTGGATTCACAACTGTTTACTGGCCTTACCTTGTTGTTCAAGTCATAATTGCATTTGCATGTGCCCTACTCGCGCTTATGAGCCTGATGCCAGCTTCCACGCTTTTAGCTCGTTGTATAAGCCCTCATCTTTGTTCTCATCATCGCGAAGCCTTGTATCATTTTGCCTTTGCAACTTGACACCTTTTACCTTGAGGAGACATTCCCCGGGTGTCCTTATCTTGCTCACTTTCCTTGCATTATGCATAGGTTTGTTCCTTGCGCTTGGAACTAGTTTCGCCTGTCTATGACACTCGTCTCCTCGCATTTAGAGCATTCTTTCTGCTCTCCTTCGAGCTCATTAAAAATAGTAAGGAGGCCGCAAGTTGACTTTTCCGGACTCGTTAAAACTTCACGGGGAAGATTTTGAGTTTCTTTAGGCCCAAGTCTGACTCCTCAAAATAGACTTGACTGCCCAGTAAACTTGTCCGTTCAGGCTCGTTAAGAATATGTGAATGGGCATCCACATTGGTGGTAGGTTATCTCTTTCTCGGACCATGTGGAATAATACGAGAAAGGAACACTCTCTTTTCTATTTGAATTGAGAAGAGTATTCTCAGGCATAGGTTTATCTCTTTTCCGGATCTGCGGGACTAAACTTACGGAAAAGGAGCCCCTGGTATGAGCTTAGTTTTCTCTTTTTCGTGCTCTGGACCAAAACATGAAAAAGATTTCGAGTGTACTTTATGTCTTTGTCATGTTCATTAAACCCTAAAGAACAAAGCATCGAATTTATTGTTGTAAGCCCCATTTCTCATAATCAAATGGATCTTTCTGAGTGATCTATCCTTCCTTCACACTCGTAAAACTCAGGCTATATGCTGCTTTTGAAGGAGCGTTGGGTAGGTGGTAATTTAACCTTTCTCGGACCTTCCTAACTAAGTACGAAAAAGGTGCGCCTTTTCTTCTTCGGAAGTTAAGAGAGTTCTTCTTTGGTTTGTTTTATACTTTTTCGGCCTCAGGAGACTAAATTGTACGAAAAAGGACCCCCCTGGAGTCTTCTTTGGAGTTTTCAGAATCTCTAAACTATGAAAACACCGTCGAGCATGTACTAGTTCGGGCTCGTAAAATCCACGAATCAGTGCCTTATCAAGCATTCTTCTTTCTTTTCTTCGAGCTTGCCAAAAATGAAGATGGTCCCGAGTTTGCTTTCTTGGACTCGTTAAACCTTTACAAGAAAGAGGGGAAGGGGAGGTTTATTTCCATGTTTTTTATATCATGGTAGCAAGTCTTGTTTCCTTGAACAAAGCACCAGTTTTGAGTTTATCAACAGTTCGGTCCTAGTCTTTTGACCTTATCCTAATTCAGAGTTTCTTACTCCTCCAGATGGTCTCTTTTCCAATTATATGGGGAATCTGTTAATGTTTCCTACATTATAGATTTCTTTCGTTGGTCTTATTTCATGTCAAAAGCTACCTAAGTCACTTTTGTGTCGTGCTCACTGTTCAAGGATTAAACCTTTGTCGGCCATTCTACAGTTGCCTTGACCTTTTGTGTCGGCCATTCCCTGGTATTAGTTCATTACATCATGTCTTCAGCATTCCTTGTTGTGAAATTCAATACCAATTCCAGATCCAATTAGTCTTTGACTTACCTCGTGTTGGATGATGAAGGATGCCTTAATGCCTTCCTTCCAACGAATCTCTTCTTATCGACTGCAACACATCTTGCTATGGGGACAAGATTTAGAGTTTTATGACAGTACCTTGGGAATTGTTGTCCTCAATGGCAATTTCCCTCGTTATTGGGTAGTGGGAATACCTTAATGTCTCCTACTCGATGGATTCTTCAAGTGTTCGACTTCAAGTCCTTGTAATCACACTTGTTAGAATGTACTAGGTATCTTGGGGACCATTTTCATTAATGGTGGTTTCCCTCGCGTTTGTTAACGGTTTTCATTATTGACCGGTAATCAAATGGTTTCCTCCATGTTCGACTTCAACTCTTTTATTCGCATGGTTAGGATTCGTACCTTTTTTGGGCGGTTTGGATTGAAGACCTTGGGCCGACAATAGCATCGTCATTTTTTTGCTATTGCCCAAGTTGCGCAAGACCTTGTTACATTTTATATGACATTTTGCTGAGACATAGATCCACCTTGTATTTTTGTGGCTATGATCGATTGTTGAGTATGGATCCACCTTGTTCATTTGTGGCCATGACTACTTTAGATTTGATATGGCGCCTTTTTTCATATTGAGTGACCATGATAGTTTCATCAGTTATACATATGTTGGATCTGCCTGTATCTTTATGACGATGTTTTGTATATGGACGTGTATGTGCCAGAGATCAGTTTTTCTGACATTTATATCTCTTTCAGGTACCTTTGTTCGAGCCTTTTGATCTTGGATTCTCTGCTCTCTCCATACTCAGTTGTTTCCTTTATAATGTATTTTGGCTATCGTCTTCCCCTCTAACCTCACACATTAGGGGGCATCTGTTATAGCTCAAAATGACACTTCTCTACCTGTGATCACTTTCCCATGATCCCGTCGCATGTCGACATTTCCATGACGACACTTCATGAAAGTCATTGAAAGTCACTGAAAAGACACCTATCTTGGAGGACCCATATCTTGAGTTCTGTAACTCCGTTTGACCTCATCTCTGCACCATTGGAAAGGTATTTCCGTTAGCTAAAACTTTCCAGAAGACACCAAAGTCTGAAAATGCCCAAAAGTACCTTAAAAATGCGTTTTTTAATGTATACATGACTCTCCTTATAGGCAAGTCGCGAATCATACGCGAGTCTCGTGTATTACAAGTCGCAGATGCTTGTATTCGCGGGTTGCTCTTATAGAAACTCGCAGATCATTCGCAGGTTGTCCTTCTCCATAGTCACGAATAGGTCTCTCGACATTTAAACATAAAAACACGCCTTTTTGGTTAGTTTGGGTAGTTTTACAACTGACTCATTCAGTTGTAACCACTTTGTCTTCGCCCCTAACTCTTCCTTTACCATATAAATAGAGGTAGGGAGGTCCATGAGAGGGGTCTTGGATTTTTGCATTGTTATGCTGGAGGAATTGGAGCTCTCTTTTCCCACACCTTTGCCCTGGAGGTCTTCCCCTTGTGTTGCAGAGCTTGGAGGCTGAGTTCTTTGGAGAAGAGAAGCAGCAGAACCAGATCAAGGTTTTGTGAGGTACCAACTTGAAGAGAAGGTATACTTGTACTTGTTTTCAAGATTAATAAAGATGTGATGTCCTTCTTCTTCCCAAATCATTGTTCAATGTGTGATTGAATCTCTGTTTATGGTCATATGATGATGTTATTCAGATCATTAGTTTCAGATTTATTTGATTATCATTTCTTTATATGTGGTCATAATGGTTTGAGGAAGGTATAACTTGTTTTGCAGGTCTCTTGGAGCGAGAGGAGCAAGAAGAGGATTGAAGAGAAAGCTTGGACCAGCCTTCAGTTATTCAGGTGTGGACCTTTCTTATCTCTGAAACTTGCTTATATATGCTTGCTGAACATCGTGCATCTCTCTTTCAACCCCGGTATGTTGATGGCCTCTTAAACCCTAGCCATAGGATACTTTCCTTTACAACATGTGTGCTACCAGTCAGGGATGATTTTAAGGAACCATACTTATTTAAAAGTGTATAAATGTTGGCGAATATTACCAATTCTTAAAACGTGAACTATAGAATGATTGGCGATATTTTTCAAAAAATATTTTAATTTCCAAGGATTTTATATCGTTTATATAATAATTTGGCGATTTTTAGGGTGAAAATTTTTTACCTCATCAAAATTGGGCGAAACAGGGCTTCAAAAAATGCAAAATCGTGAATCTTTTTTGGGAGAAAAACATGGAAAAATAGCCCACTAGGCTAAAATTCGCCCCTAAAATTATCCCTGCTACCAGTAAGCCAAGTAATAGAAAATTGGGCTTGTACACTCCACTCCATGTACCTTCCCATCCAAGGGGAAGTGTGTCTATGGATTTTATGGGAGGGTATACTATGTCTAGGAATGGTCATGATTACTTGTATGTGGTTGTGGATAGGTTCAGTAAAATGCACATTTTAATGCCTTGCAAAAAGCAGATCGCGGTAGAGGTAACTGCTAAATTGTTCTTTCAAAATGTTTGGGTTCATTTTGGGTTTCCTACTTCCATTGTATCTAACAGGGATTCCCGCTTTCTTGGGAATTTTTTGTCAACTTTGTGGGAACTTATGGACACCAAGTTGAAAAAGAGCATTGTTTTTCATCCACAAACTTATGTTCAGACTGAAGTAATCAACCACACAGTGGTACAACTACTCCGAGGATATTGTGCTAAGCATCCTAAGATTTGGGATGATCATTTGTATTATGCATAACACACCTACAACCATGCCATTCACTCTTCTCCTTAGAGGTATCCATTTGAGACATGTTTTGGGTATTTACCAAAGTCTCCTTTATAGTTTGTATCTGGAAAAGATTTTGTGGAAGATGGATAAGTTGATGCAGATAGAGATTCGAAGTTCATTCAACATATTCAACTGGTACACCATGTAGCACAGTAACAGTTGGAGTAAATCCAAGCCAAATACAAAATGAGGCATGACGAACATCATGTAGATCATCGTTTCCAATTTGGTGATCAAGTTTGGATTCATATCAAAAAATACTGACTTTGAGGTGAATGTAAAATGTTAAAACCACTCAGGTAAGGATCCTTCACAATCTTGGATAAAGTTGGTGATATTGCTTTCCAATTAGGCTTACCTCCATATATATGAATGTATTCTGTTGTGAATGTGGAAAATTTGAATTTGTATGAGCCTCCAATGATATTGGATTAAGAGTATAATGTTCATGTTCCTTATGTTGATGACTTTGCACATGAGTATCTTGATGAGTTGCAGGAAGTCATCATTCTTGACAGGAAGGTAAGAACTTCATGAAGAGGATAAGTGGAGTATCTTCATGCGGGTTTTAAAGGAGTGCATCCAAGAAAGGCATGATGGATGGAAACTAGAAAGGTGAGGGAGTTGTACACTCACCTATTTATTGATTAATTTCATACTTGTGGAATGTTTATAGTGGGGAGGTTTGTTCCAGGTGGATCTCCCAATAGACTAAAAATCAAAATCTTCAAATGTTAATATAAAGCACACAATTGTATAGATCTCATCGAGAGATTCTCAACGATACTCGTTTTGTTAAAAATGGACTTCGGACACGAAAGATATTGCATTTTGAAGTTTTAATGAAAACAAGCAAAATGGGTGCCACGTGGCACAACCATAGTGTGACACGTGGATAGCACAGGTGAACTCTAGTACGAGGTGGTAGCACGATGTTATGTGACATGTTAGGGAGAGATAATGTGGCATCTAGCATGTGTTGAGTTAGAGGTCCCAGTTGGTATCCCAACGGCAAAGGTTATTTCCAACTTCCAAATTGGCACAGTCGAAATCAGAACGTTAGCAAGGACCATGTGTGTTGTCTGGAGTTTTGACTTCAAACTTCCACATTTGGCTGAACACAGTTGGGATTGGAACGTCAGCAAGGTTTGTTGTGGATGTTGTTTGATAGTTCTGACTTCCGATGTTGGGACAGTCGACATCAGAATGGTCGAGATCATGGTAACAGTTTGGAGATCAATGCTCTGACATCAATGATGACGGATTTTGATCAACGACCAAGAACACATATGGTATTTAAGTCTGCGGATTTGGTTTTTAACTAAACAGAGATATTTTGAGAATTTGATCCATACTTTGTGCTTCTAATACCATGCATTCAATATTGGATTTTATCAAGATGGATAATTTGAGTGTTAAATCATATTTGTAGCCTGATTGGGTGCTTTATCTGTGGATGAAAAAACCAATATCGTTCTCCTAGTTAACCCACTGTTGAGACACAATCATCATCGATGGTTGACAGAGCATCATTGACATATAATCAAAGTTTAGATGGTTTTGATTTGGATCCATATAGTGCAGGAGACAAAGTTTCTCATATTGCATTCCAGAGGGGGTCTTTGGAAAAAATCAGAGTCTCATTGTGTAGTCTGATTCTGCAATTAACAAATAGAATTGCATAGAAGCGTTTGTGTTGATATAATCAAACAACATTTGAAGAATTAATTGAATCGGTCGCATTGGATGTGGACTCAGAAACGTGGACCTTTAGTGTTGAACTATGTTATCAATTGGAAGTCTTCATTTTATGGTTTGCATTAGTATGTATTTGCATTCATGTTGTTTCCACATTATGTTTTACAATAATTGCCATTTTAAAATCTCCTTTAGAGAATTTAGTGTTGAGAATCATTTACACATAATCACATAATTATGGTTAATACAATCCTATAATATTCAAATTAGCATTAGTGGGTCTGGAGTTAGACTAATGTTCTTTGGTGAATCAGGAGTTAGTGGGATACTGGGTCAGGGATTATTGGTTTAGGTGTTAGTGGGTTAATTATTGTAGGCCTTACGTGTTAGCAAGCTAAGATTTAATGGGTTTGTGTGTTATTGGGTTAAGTGTTAGTAAGGTAGGGGTTAGTGGGTTAGGCATGATTTAGGAGTTAGGATTAGCGTGTTAGGCATGATGGGTTAGGAGTTAGAGTGAGTGGGTTAAGAATGATGGGTTAGGAGTTAGGGTTAGTGGGTTAGTGAATTAGGAGTTAGGGTTAAGGGCTAGTGGATTAGTGGGTCAATTGTTTAATGGGTTATTTTTCTTATGAGATGGGGATAATGTGTTAGTGGGATACGAGTTAGTGGTCCAATGGTTAATTGGAGATATAGGGGGAGTGTTTTAGGGGTGTTATATTTTGGGGTTTCTTTGAAATTGTTTACACCATGCTTAGGGGTACTACTTATGATGCAGGGTGCATGGTATATAGATGACCCTTGGTTGTTAGTGATGGAAATACACATTAGAATTGGCTTTCTCATTGATTGATAAACCTCATCTTGAAGCTTTGCATTCTTCCTTAGAGTGTTGGAAGCATATGAAGCTTGGTGACCTCTTCATGATGCCAACATGGAGGTTGGTTGCTTGTTTGTGATAATAAATTACTTTGGAGGAGGAGATTGGGCACCTTGGAGGAGGGAATTGATCCCTAGATGGCATGGACATGTGTGGTTGCTTACATGGAATCTTGTACTTGAATTGAGGGCACTTGGGATGAGCGAATGAATGTAAGTGTGGTGGAATTGGAGGAGCACATGGAATAGGAGGAGCATTGCATCGTTAGAGGATTGAGGAAGTGGAGACTTGCACACATCTCTTGGAGTGGCCATGCCTTATAGCCCTTCTTTTTGGATGTTTCCACCTTGTAGCTTAACATGTGTCACTTAGAGTGGAAGAGCTCCACATCTGAACCTACTTATGTAGAGTTAGGTTGCTTGTAGTGGACTAAGTCCACTTTATATTATTGTCCTCCCTTACTTTTCATATAAATAGAGGAAGGAGAGAGTCATTTCATAGATTCGTTCATAACACACATGTATTAGATATGGGATGAGTGTAGCACACCAATTTATCTCTTGTGTACTTTTCATTGTATTATCTCTTTTTATCTTAGAGCACCAAGATTCTTTGATAAGTTCAAAGGAATTATAGGTTATGGTTTTACCCTAAGGAGGCAAGGGATCTAGGGTTTGTGATCAATCCTATAAGGGTAAAATAAGTATTGCATATTGTATCTCTTGTGACAATTAAAAACTGGGGTTTTGTGGCATCTTGAAACTGTAGTGCTACTTGTTAGGCTTGTTGAGGAGGAGAAGAAAAGGAGACATGTTGCTTGTGACAAGGTGGACACATGCAACATTATGAGTGTGATAGGTCTAATGGATGTATTCTCTCAATATTATGAGTGTGATAGGTCTAATGGTGCATCCAATTTGATGCCTTGGAATTTCAAGCTACAAGTGCTTTTAATGGAAGCTAAGATTTGGGAGCATGTTGAGAAGGAGATAGTTGCATCTTCTTATTTGATGAAGTTGTACACCCATGCTAACAAGGAGACATAGGAAAGGAGATTAATTTTCTAAAATTATAGACAGTTTGACCAGTAATAAGACATTTGAATATTTGGTTGGTTTATTTCACGGTTCTTGTGTCTTTAGACAAATGCTCTTGCAAAATAAGCCTTCAGCAATCCACATGAGCAAGAAAATACAATGGTGATATTTCTAGACAAGATAAAAATAAATAAAAGATTAATTGGTTTCCATAGGGATAGTTGTGGAAGATAAGGAATTGGTGTCCATTACTTTGAATAGATTTGTTCCTTCTTGGAGTACTTTTATCCATGGTGTCTATGTTCATAAGAATTTTCCTTTGGGTTGACCTTGTGCAGAAGATATAAGGTTAGGTTCTTGTTGAATGCAAAAAGAGGAAGTAAAAGAAATGGACCTCAATGGAAGGATGAAGAAGATAACCAAGAAAGGGAACAAAGAGGATAAGAAGGAAGGTTTTGAATCTAGGAAATAAGGATGTGAGTAAGGTGAAATGTTTTAGTTTTCATCAATTGGCACATTATGACAACCACTAACCATAAAAGAAGAAAGGTAGGGAAAAATGTGTTGTAGCCAATATTATACCATTCGGGGATGTGTTAGGATCCTACCCTAAACCTCCTTCCTTTGGTAGTAAATCATGCATTGTATATGGCCATCTCTTGGGAATAAGGACTAGTAACTAGTAGTCACTAATTAAAGTAAAACTAAGGTCTCTCTATTAATTAAGACCCACTAGGAAGTTAGTACTTATTGATTATTTGACCATGTAAAGTAGTCAAGGTTTTGGATATGGGAATCCTATATAAAGAGATACAAGGCTATGTATGTTTTTGTTGAGTATTATTGCAACAGATCCTTGCTCCAGTGATAGGTCACTTTACCTAAAGAGGCTATGAACATTGCTCCCTGAGTTTTTTTTCATAATACAAAGCTCATTTACTACCATCTTTATCTTTTTATTGTCTAATGTTTCTTGCTTGTGATGGGATCATCCTAGTTTGAGATCACCTTCTCCATGGTCTCTTATGTATATTATAACAATGTTTCGAGTGTTGTATTATTGCACCGAGAGGCGCTCTACAGCCCAGTATGAGGGAGATCTTGTAACATGATGTAACGTTACTAACATGTCGGCAAAAAATAATGTGATAGTGAATATTATGGGAGAGATCTTGTAACGTGATGTAACTTTTGTAACATGTCGGCAAAAAATAATAGTGTTAGTGAATATTATGGGAGAGATTTTGTAACACAAAATAAAAAATAATATCACTTTGGTAAAGTTATTTTTATTAATAAAAACTAAATTTTCTAATAGGCCAAAATAAATGTGCCACAAAAACAATCTAATATGGGGGAGATGTTGTAATATTACTACCTAACAAAACAATAAAAAAGTAAAAGTTTAATTATCCGTAAAAAAAATATGTGGGTCAAGAAAAAAACACAAAATTGAATTATCCACAAAAAAATGTTGGCTTTGCACATGGTTTGAAAACCATGTGCAAGGCCTCCTAAACAATCCATGGTTTTATTCTACATGGTTTAGGAGAGCCTTGCAAATGGTTTTACAACCCATGATTATAGGAGTGGGGAAACTATGCAATGTGCATTCCTAACAAAATAAAAATTATTATATGTCGGCCATAAATACTATTAAATATTAATAATAATAAAATTATATGTGGACCTTAAATAAAAAGATGTGTGTTTTGGTTTGAATCAAATCAATTTATACCTAAGAAGAGTTTGCACCTCGAGAGATTTGATCCACCTCGGTGCTTATAGAGCCTAGGATTTGGATCTACGCTAGTATGTGAACAATGGAGCATCAAGACATATGACATAATATAGGACAATCTTCAGTAGGATTCATGAGAAAGAGGGAAGTATATGTGTGGAGTTGGGTGATGATGTTACATATAATATGGAAGGACCAATATCCATTTCATTTTAGATTTGACTAGTTAATGTTCTTTAGTTGAATGATGTTTTGTTTTTTCCTAGGTTAAAGAGAATCTTATTTTAGTTTCTTGTATGGAAAATGTTCAATATGGAGTTGTATTTGAAGGAAATTATTTAACTATCAAAGAGTGTAGCCTAGCTACTATTAGGACTTTGGATACATGTGTGAGAGATAATGGCCTTTACATGTTTCTTATTGATCATGTAACACTTGTACATTCCAATATTGGGAATTTGGACGAGACTTCTAGATTTCATGAGTCATTTGTAGAGCATGCATGGAGGGATACAATGGAGATAGGTTCAAAATGTATTGTAGAATCAATGATTGATTACAATATTGCAATTGATGGGAGTGTTATAAGTGCTATAGAGTATAGGAACAAGGTTGCTAGATTATATTGGGGAGAGGTAGATGATATTGATGTTATTATTTCTTCAATATTTTCTAAAAAAGGGAGAGGTGAACTTATTAAGGTTGATGCTTCATTTGCCAAAGGGTTTGAGTGGCATGGGTGAGATACCAATGATGACATGTTTTTGACATGTTTAGCTCATGATACTAACTTGAAGGACGATGGAGTTGGGCAAGTGGTTTATGATCAAAGGCTACGTTCCTTCAAATTCATAGGTGGTCCATGTTCCTTGGAGGTTTGAGACATTGTGATAAAAACTTATGTTGTTTGGTTTATAAAGACTCCCACAACTTGCAAGATCAATATTTATGCATAGCAAAAGAATTTGGTGATCCAAAATATAAAGTTTGTTGAGGATATGAATTCCTCTAGTTCACAGGTATCTCCTTCAAATGAAAGGAGTGAGAATGTTGTTGCTCCATAGAGTGAATTAGAGGTTAGAGATGGGTCATATGCAAGGGTCGACAAGCTGACACTGGGTGTGGACATGCCCTCACCCTCTAGTCTAGTATGTAGGAAGAAAAGATGAATTATCTAAACATTACATGATGCACATAAGCATGTAGGAGGACCTAGATATTTTATGAGGGTGATTATACCTCCTAGAAGACATACTAATAAATTTGGATTAGCTTCTTACATTTGTGAGCCTTCCAATTGCATTGAGGGGGTGGCATGTGATACCTTGATGGAGGATGATGTTTAAGTTAATTTTCAAATTGTGGTACGTTAAAATTTGTAGATTACGAGTTTGGTTGAGTTTTAAATAAGAGTAAACTAGTGTTGGTGAAAACATGGATTGTCAACTTTCAAGGTTACTCCAAAAGTGTTTACACCATTCTTGGGGTGCTTCATTTGATGTTGCTTGTGTGGTGTATGGATGTTCATTGGTTGTTCCATTATGGACATGCAGACTAGATTTGACTTGCTAATTGATTGCTAGACCTCATCTTGATGCTTATGTGGCACTCTTCTTCGGAGTGTTGGAGATCTAAGGACCTTGTTAATTTCTTCATGAAGGCCACACGGAGATTGATTTCTTAGTTATGAGCACAAAATTCTTTGGAGGATCATTGGACATGTTGGAGGAGGGTGTTGAGATTGAGATTGCATTGGCACACTTATTTTATTGCATGGAGGCTTGTACTTGACTTGGGGGCACTTGGGTTGATGGCATGATCATGTAGATGGGGTGGACCTTGAGGAGAACATGGAATAAGAAGAGAGTTGGAGATTTGGAGGCTTCAAGGGGTGGAGTAGTGGACACATATCATGGACCATTCATGCGTTGGAGCCTTGCTTGTTGGATGTCTTCATCATATGGCTTGACATATACCATTTGGAGTCAAACCACACCAAATGTGAGCCTGTTTGTGTAGAGTTAGGTTGCTTGTAGTGGACTAGGTTCACTTTATATTCTTGGTCTCCCATAATGCTCATATAAATAGAGGATGACAGAGTCCTTGCATACATTCATTCATCACACTTGTAGTATATATGTGAGAAGCATAGTGCACTAGTTTCTTATTATCATGTACTCTTAATTATATCATCTCTCTTTATCTTGGAGCATTGCGGTTCTTGGGTATGTCCAAAGGAAAATATAGGGTCAAGGTTTTACCCAAAGAATCAAAGAATTTAGGATTTGTGATAAACCCTTAGAGGGTGAAAGAAACATTATATCTTGGAGATTTTGTGAGAGAAGAAGACTAGGGTTTTGTGGCATGAAGCACTAGTGCTACTTGTTAATCTAAATGAGGAGGATAATAGAAAGAGTGTCGAGGAGGACTTGGTGATAATGATTCTAGCTTGTGGATGATCCTTGGTACAGCGAACAACTTTTGGTAGGAGTGACTCCTGGCTGGGAGGAGTTGGTGGCTAGGGTTTTCATGGCTTCCCTAACTAAGGTTTGGAGAGATTGACTTGTACCATCTTTGTGATAAAGTTGTGGGATGTACTTATGTTTTATTTTCATCCTTTGTTATATTTATGATTGAGTGAGTTCTACTAATTGTTGTGTATGGAAATTTGACATATTATATTGTTGAAATTGTTAAGTGTTTTAAAACACACCTCGAAGATAAAAGAGCATACTTTCAACTATAAAAATATGTTGTAATAAAGTTATTTCAAATCTATTGTATGTGTGAAAACGTGTACCCTAAGGGCTATACCTAATTGGCATTTAAGAACACTTATATGGTATTTATTCTCTTGGGTTTTTGAATAGTTTGGGTTGAAGTGAAGTATTTGTTGTTGTGATTGAATTCTTTTCCTCAACCCCAACGCTAAAAGATCACATTTATTAGATAGGGGAAACCACGCATTAATGAGAAGAAGTTTCACATTTGCAATAAATTACCTAGGTCTAAAATTAATACAAGTGTCCAATAGAATATTGGGTTAGTAGTTAGGGGATAAGGATATTTGGGTTAGAGGATTATTACATTAAAGGATTAGTGGGTTAGAAGGCATTAGTTAATAGTGTTGTAATCTCACAGATCACATAAGGTTACCAATAATACACATAGAAACACATAATCATAACAGACCCAAGAGACAAGAATAGGTAATGAAGTGTCAGATTATATTATAGCATTACATGAGGGTCCATACATATACAAAAAACTGAACCAAGTTCTCATCTGGCTCAACAGCCTAATATATATGATTACAAACGGTTACAAGTAACTACCTGTCAGTTCAGTCAACCGACATGACTTATGCGACCGACCTAATCTCTGATTAGTCGGCTACTCGACTAGTCGGCTCACCGACTAGCGCCTCCAAGATCTCCCCCTGGAACAAAATCTTTCTTTGTCTCGAAGAAACAGGAGAGGTACTCAAAATTGTACCGTCTAAGATAGTTACTTCCAATTTGGTTTGGATTCATGGACTGTGTAGTCGGATGGTTGGTCGTTTCTGCATACATACTTCAATAATGGCTTCTGCTGTAATCGCCAGTTGGTGCTGAAATTCTGTCCAATTCTGTAGAACTTTTTGGATGTCGATAGTCAAGGTTGTGATGCTTGACAGAGTTGACATTTTCTCTTGGATGGAAAGATCTATGATGCTTTCCATGTCGGGCCCCATAAATTGAGCCTTTTCATCTGCTGTATCCAGTATTCTCTTCATATGTGGGCAGATTATGTCCAGTTTGTAGAGGCTTGGTAGTGCTTGCTGTACCCACTGATGTGCTTGTTTCTCTAGTTTCTCTAATTTTGTTGTTTCCAATACAATCTGGTCTTTTATTGTACTCCTCATTGTTTCTTCAAAACCTCGCCTCTTTTATAGTGCTTGGATTTGCTTATGAGTCCGACGGGTCTGCTGAAATAATTGTCCATAGTAGGTGTGCCAATTACGGAGTACTTCTTCTGTAATGATGGATTCTTCTAAGTGTTCCTGTAGTACCTTATGAGATTCAGAGAACGTTGTGTACTACTGACTCAGTAATCTATATGTTTCCTCTTTTTTATCTTCTTTTGTAAGTTGTAGTTGTGCTTATAGGGTCGACACCACACTTTCAAATAGCTGATATGATTTCTCCAGTGTTTTGTCGGTGCCAGCCTCTACTGGTCCTGGTATGACTGTTTGAATTAAATTTCTGTAGTTTGACAGAAATTCAATTTGCTCTTTCTTAATGTTGTCGAGTTGTTCTCGTATGGTCTGGCTTCTTGTTGCTTCTTCTGTGGGGAGGGTTCCTAAGAGTTTTCCCAACTCTCCATCTATTAATTTCACTATGTCAACTGCAGTAGTCGATCCTAGTTGGATGAGGTGGATCACTGTCGGTCTTTGTTCTTTGTGGTGTTTCTTTTTGTCTTTTCTCTTCCTTTTGTGTCTATGTTGGCCGACCTGTTGTTCTACCTATGGTTCTGCAAGTGGTTGATTTTTAGGCGGTTGATTTCCCAGCTGCTGATCTTCATTGGGATGAACTTCATTATTTGGTGGAATTTCTGTTTGAGCCTCTTGGGTCGGGCTTGCAGCTCGGTGTGTATCTGGAGGGGTTGAAACGAGTGGTTCAGGGTTTGGCAAAGGTTCTAGATTCAGAGGTGGTGATGGAGATGGTGAGTGGTCTGGTGTAAGTGGTGTGGTTGGGATATTTTCAGTCGACGGGGGATCTTCGACTTCTGGTGGTGAGTTGCTTGGGTCGCCAGAGTCGACAGAGAGTATGTTGTCGATCTCCTGATTGATTGCTAAAGTACCTTCTTGGTCATTCTCTTCCAATTCTCCTACTGGTTCATTGGCTAGTGGTGGATGGTTAATACTTGATGGGGTAAAGGATGAAGTGCGTCTTACGACAATTTGAGAAGTTTTGTCGGGGTTCCTTAAGAATGCCGAGCTGATAGTTCAAATAGTTCTCGGCTTCTGAGGTATTTGGTCGATTTGTTGTGATAGGGTTTGGCGTGCTGAGCTAGACTTGATTAACTTGCAGTTAGTGGTAATTTTCTGAGCGGATGTGAATAATTCAGGGAGTTTTTCAATAAATGCTTGGAAGTCACCATCGTGGTCGAATCGTTCTTTTAACGTCTTCAGCATAGCATTTTTACAAATGTCTACAGGACTGAGGGTGGGTAGCTATGGGATATCTTCTTGTGTGATCTATGTTGGGAATGGAAGTGGGGTGGTGGAAACTAAATCAACAACATTTTCATCGACTAAAGGGTTTGTGATTTTTACCTTTTTAGCTTTGGCTTGTCTTTTCTCCTCCTCGACAAATCGTTTGAATTGCTCCTCGACCAGGATTTTATTTTTGGCAGCCTCTATCAAGATGTTGGTCACTTGAGCATGGAGTTCGTCCTCATCGTCTGAATTTTCTTGCAAGATCATCTAGTGTTTTCCTTTTCCTTTAGCTGGACTATCTAGTTTTTTCCTAGATTTTGCAATTATCGCTGCCAACTACCGGATATTTTCCTTTGTTAACAGGTATTCTGGTTTCTCTATCTCTTCCTCCCCCTACTGTTGTGTCGGTATCACTGTTTGTTGGATTTGTGGTTGTGGAATAGTAATCAGTTGGAGCTTGCTGGTATTCTCTATCAGTGTGTCCTCCGACATGAAGGTACTCATATATAGATGTAGTTCATAGTCCTCCCTCTTTTTCCTGGTCAGTCAAGGGTTCCTCATTAGGATGATTTGTTGCTTTGGCCCTTGCTGGTATCGACAGCTTGGTATTGGATTGTCAAGCTAGCTCTTGGAAAATATCATCGACTGAAGGATAATAGTCGAGAGGTTTTTCTTTTGCTTTCGCCCCCTGGGTGTACCAGACTGTAGTGTGGTTGAGCTATAATTGAATGTGTGTTGTTTTTGGTAGACTTCTTCGGATGTTCTGAGGAACCCTCCATCTGGTTGTCTGGACTATTAGATTCTAAAACCAATCTTCCAGAATTACTTTTCCATTTGCTAGTTCTTTCAGAGTCCCATTCTGTGAAAATGGTTTGAAGCACCGCGTGTGATATTTGCATGGTTCGAGGAACTGCTTATCTCCAACTGGACATAAGTGGTACATGGCTATCCAAATTATCAGTGATGAGATCTTGATAATTCCAGCAGGCTCCTGGCATTTTCACATATGGAATTGAGCATATTAGCGACATACTGAGCCCAACAGTAAATTTTCCCTGAGTCTGTTATTGTGTCGATGGCTTCCAACATTTCTAGCTTTAGATCACTCACTTGGCTTGTAGGGGTGAGTCCTGTCGCTATGATTTTGGCAACTATTTGCGGTGTCCGGGCTTGTATTTGACTGATCATTAGCCCTTTCGAATTCTTTCCTGATGGCATCCCTGTTAGTCATTCTACTAATCCTTTTTTATGCCGATAGGAACAAGTTCTCCCTGGTTTGAAAGTTCAATAAGCTTGTATATAACCTCGGTGGAAATTTTTGTTGGTTTGTCGAAGTAGAATTTGCCATTGTGCTACTGGCTGATGATAAATTTTACAGCGGTTTCTTTTGTCCCGTCGAAACTCGGCATGAAAGGTGTATTCATGTAACTCATAATGGTACTGTGGCTTATTTTCTCTGCTTCCTGTGTCATCTTCTTATCTACATAGGCCCATTCTTTGATTTCTACCCAGATCTTTGCCCATGAAGTTTCCTGTACCTTTGCGTTTTTAATATTTCTTAATCTTCTTACGAGTGGGGTTTCGAAGGATTCTAGCTCTTTTGTTTTGGCAGCTGTGGCTCTTGCTTGCTTTGGAGACATTTTGTCGGTCTCTTGGTCGGATTTCTTCATAGGGTTTCTGCTCTCAAATTTATGAATAATTGGTTGCTCTATTTCTTCAAAACGCGGTAAGAAATCTTTCTCTAACGCAGTATTTATAGGTGGACCAGATGGTGGTTTTGTCGATGAAGGTATTAATGGTGTAAATGACGGTTCAGGACGGTCTATTGAGGTCATGTTTAATGCATTTTGGTTTTGGCGCTCGTTCTGATCGTAGTCATGAAGGCGTGATTTGACCTTTGGAGTCGTCGATCGATGTCGATCATGAGGGTGGTCGACGGTGGCATGTCGATGATAGGGATGTCGGTTGTCGAAGTGCGGTCTACTATGTCTTTCAAAATTTCCTATCATTTTGGCTTATGATTGTTGGCTCTTTTTGTTGTTTTGGGGATTTTTAGTTTTTTATAGGTTTTTCTGAACAGTTATGGTCATCATTTTTGTTTTGTTTTACATATATATATATATATATATATATATATATATATATATTTCAAATTGCTTAGTTTTAGTACTGTTTTAGTCGGACACCATTAACAAGTTTCTGAAATACTATGCCTTGTAACGTCCTTAGTCGAACTGATCCATTGGCATGAATTTCTTCGACAATGTAAGGTCCCATCCATTCTGTGTGTAAATTTTTAGGTTTTCCTTTCACTCGACTATTATACAGCAGAGCAAGATCTCCGACCGATAGTTTTTTGTTTTTAATGTTTCGATCATGCCAAGCCTTCTGTTGTTGTTTCTAGATTTCTTAATCTTGTATAGCGGGTAGTCGGTGTTCTTCTAGTTTGCCTAGTTGCATCAGCCACTCCTTCCTGCCTTCTATGACATCAATGTGTAGGATGTATGCTATCGTAAGTGTTTGTTGTCGAAAGTGTAGGGGAACGACCGCTTCTTAGTCGTAAACTAGTCGAAACAGTGTTTGGTCGGTCGACTATTTGTATGTTGTCCTATAAGCCCATAGCACTGCAGGGATTTTCTCATCCCAATCATCCTTATCGGTATTGCAGATTTTTGTTAAACCCCTTGTTAGTGTTTTGTTAAATTCCTCTATTGCTTCGTTCGACTAAGGGTGATAAGTTGTACTTCATCGGTGGTCAATTTTGAACTGGTCTATCAATGCTTTGATGGTTTTGTTCATGAAGTGTGACCCTTGGTCATTGATTAAGGTTAGTGGGCATCCAAATATAGTAATTATGTTTTCATGGAAGAACTTAGTAGCTACCTCACTGGAACATGTTTCAACAGATTCTGCCTCTGCCCATTTGGTTACATATTCTACTCCAGTTATTATGTGCCTCGCACCTGTTCTTTTTGCTGGAATTGGAAATGGTCGCATGAAATCGATGGCCCAAATTTCAAATGTCAGACTTGGGTTTACTAATATCAAGGGAATTTCTGTACTGGGAAGAGGTTGACCCAGTCGTTGGCATCGGTCACATTGGCTAACGAACTTTTTGCAGTCCTTGTACAGTGTCGACCACCATAGCCCTGACAGTTGGATTTTCTTGGCACTTTTATCTACTTGGAAATGTCCTCCCATTGGTCCATAGTGTGCTTCCTGCACAATATTTTCTCTTTCGTGTTCTAATACACATCGTCGGAGGATGTCATCCAAGCCCATTTTATATAAAAATCCATTTATGAGGTTGTATGGTGCAGCCTTCATGGCTAAGATTTGTTTCTTTTTCGTGCTCATGCCATCTGGTGCTTGACCATTCTCTAGAAATTGTGTTATTTCTTCTAATTCTATTGGGACAGCTTCTATTTGGAATAAGTGTGCATCCGGCAGGTCATCTTCGACTCCTATCGGCTCCTCCCCCATGTCGATTATTGACAAGTGGTCAGGTTCGACATTTAGTTTTCCTGGTCTAACGACGACTTCGAATTCAAATTCCTAGAATAGTAATAACCATCGACAAATTCTCTCGTGGTGTAAAGGTTTGTTTACGATGTATTTCAATGCTTGGTGGTCAATATAGAAGATAAAAGGGTTGGGTAGTAGGAATGTCGGTACTTTTGTAGTGCAAAGACCATACTTAATGCTTCCCTCTTTATTATCGAATAGTTTCATTCTACTTTGTTTAGTTTTCTGCTGCTGTACACTATTGGATAGTTCATTCCATCTTCCCTTGGTTGTGTTAAGATCGCGCCTATTGCTAGGCCTGATGCGTCAATATGCACATGGAATTTGATCCACCAATTCAGGAACCTGAGGATAGGTGCTTCGACTAGTTTCCTTTTTAATGTATTGAATGATATATCACATTCTTCGGTCCAGTCAAACTCCTGATCTTATCTTAATAGTTCTTCCAATGGATAGGTCGTATCTGAATAATATCTAATAAATTTTTTGTAGTATCTAGTATGTCCCAGCAATACCCTAACCTGTTTTGGATTCACTGGTAGTTTCAAGTTGAGGATAATCTTTATTTTTGCAAAGTCGACCTTGATGCATTCTTTGCATACAATGTGCCCTAGTAGTATTCCTATAGGGGTTAGGAAGATGCATTTCTTTATGTTGGGAGATAACTCTATTTGTCGGCATCGTTCCAGCATGAGCCTTAGCCATTTGCAAAGGTTTTTTTAACATTGAGTAGATCATCCAATCGTCGAAGTATACTGCCATTATTTTGTAGATGCATTCTTGAAATGTCTTAACAACAATTATCGAAAATACTACAAGTGCATTTTTTAGACCAAAAGGCATAACTTTGTAGGCGAATGAGCCGAATTCACATACGAATGTGGTCTTTTTCTGATCCTCTTTGGCTATTGGTACTTGGTTATACCCTGAGAATCCATTTGTAAACGAGTAGCATTCATGTCCTGCAACTTCATTTAAGATTTCGTCTGCGTATGGCGTTGGGAATCGGTCTGTTAGAGTGACTTTGTTTAGCTCTCTGAAATCGACACAAATCCTCCATTTTGTCGGGTTGTGTTTCTTCGGTTGGATGACCATCGGGCTTGCCCATTCTAACTAGTCGGTAGGGTAGACGAATTCCTGCTGCGAGCATATTATCGATCTCTTTCTTAACTATATCTTTGTATTTATGAGCTAATTTGTATGGCCTTTTCTTTACGGGTCGGGCATCGGGTTTGATGTCGATCGTCATTTCGCCCATTTCATGGACTAGTCCTTTGAGATATTTATAGTCTCGAGCAAAGACATCTTGGAATTCTTTCAATAGGTTTATTATTTCAGTCGTTTTCTCTTCACTCCAGTAATCCCCGATTCTTGCCATTTTTGGTCGTTCATCATTTGATATGTCAAACTCTTTAGTTTTAACTTTGACATCCATCCATTCTTTGTCTAAAGATATTGATGCTTTCATTTTTCTTCCCCGTGGTCGGCCTACCAAATTTGGGAAGGAGTTGGATCCTTCTTTGGGGTCGATGATTTCAAAGTCGACTTTAGTCGATCTTCCTTTTATTGTCGTATCGACATTTCTCCAAACCCCAATGGGTTCAATCAGCCCTTGGTCGGCTAACTTAAGGTATATGCCTGACTAATATAGTCGGGGTCTACCCAACTGTTCCCATGTATCTCAAGTCATAATGTTTACTTGTGAACCAAAGTCGAGTACAACTTGTCGAACATGGTATCCTTCGATTTCTAGATCAACAAGTGGGTCAGTATCGCTCTTGTCTTTTTGGTTCAGACTGCATATATTTTTTGGTTTTTTTTTGTATTATTACTGTGCTTCATATTATACAGCAAGTCAATGAATTGAGACACCGATTTATCATTCTATACTAAACATATTAATTCTTTAATTGTGTTTTGTCGACTGTCGTCAATTGCTTCCTACCTAACAAATTCTTTAAACATGTTTGATGTGTCATTATATAGTTGTTTTTGTTTTGTCGAGTTAGGATAATCATTCTTTTCTTTGATTTTGCTTATACGTGGATTATCATTTCCAATTTGTGTCCCTTGTCAGGTTACTATGTGCAGGTTCTTTGTATTCATTACATCATGTTTTTTAACACACGACAAGACATTGACATTTTTCTTTTTATTAATCTTGTCGAGCATGGTGGGACAATCCTCTAGTGAGTGATTTCCCACACTGCAGCTAATACAAAACATTAGATTAGTTCTATCCTTGTATGGATAGTCTGCGTAGCGGTGTCCTTCTTTGTAGCATGTAAAGCACTAGATGGGTCGTCGTCATCGATTGTCGCTATTTCCAGAAAATCATCCTCGACCTCCAAACCCTCCATGACGGTTGTGAAACCAACACTCATATCGACGACCTTCATATCTTTGATTATTCTGCTTGTTTTGATCATTGCTTCTTGAAACGTTATCATTGTTCTGTGCGACTCCGTTCATTTGGTAGACTGCTTGATAGTTTTGTCAATTCTTCAAGTTTAAGTGGCAGTCGGCAGTTGTGTGAATTTTTACCTCACAGATTGCACACCATGATGCTTTTCCATTTTTCATGTTATCCGGGAAATCTTTCGTTGTATAGTCTCCATGTTCTTGGAAAATGTCGCAAAAGCATTTCGTTTGGACAAAACAAACGTCTTGTCGACTTGTATCTTGTCGACGGTTATCTTTAGTGTGTCCAGCCATGGAGCATTTTGTGCACTAGACATCCCAATTCTTTAGCTCTTTTAAATATTTATGCATGATTTCTAACTGTTCTTCCAACCTAGTGTCGATAAGATATACTGGGAAATCTTCATCCATCTCTACTTGCAGAGCTTTGTTAAGTGCATATTCATATGTTTTAAACATCTCCAAGCTTATGTGTCACTGAATTTTCTGTGATAGACCTGCAAGAAACCACTGAATTAATATTTGTTCATCAATTACATAGTCTAGTTGGTCGAGGAGGTCTTTCCATCGCTTATCATATTCCCGGACGAACTCTGCTGGTTTCTGAGATGTTATTTTCAACTTTTTGGCTGCCAAATGTTTTGCATCTGGTGTTTTAAAGAAAGATAAGAATTGTGCCTTAATGCCAACTTTGGATGCTTCGGGAGTTCTCTCAATATAAGTCATATACCAAGTCAGTGCTCTTTTTCGTAAAGCACCAACAAACTGTGCCATCTGTCGTTCTTCGACTGTAACTTGATTTGCCTCCCATATTGACTCGTAGACGAACCGGTGTCATCTAGGGTCTTCGTCACCCTCACAGAGGGGGATAGTGTTGATCCATGACCCATGTTGGTGTCGCTGTCTCCTTCGGGAGGTGGTGGTGGGGGGGGTGGGGGTGGGGGTAGTGGGATATTCAGCGTATCTCATTACTCACNGGTCGTTTTGTTTGTTGTTTCTTTTCCTACCAGTAGTCGGTTTGGGTCGACTTCTTCTATAGATATCTAGCTACACTGATGTGTTTGCAGGTCCGACTGTTCTGTTTCTTGTAAAGTTGTATTTGGCAGGGGGGTTGCTCCTTCATGTGTCAGGTAGAGCAATTGAACACTTCGGTTGGAATGGTATGCCTGAAGTGTTACCCGGTTTCCTTCCTCTAGTCGATAGATTAATAAATGATTATCATCATTTACTTCGTCGTCTAGTCAGCTCCATATACCGAACTCACCAGCTCTTAGTCGCATGTCTTCTTCAACAACGGCCTGAATTCGGGTACTCAGATTCATCGGAGACAGAGGTCTAACCTCCTGGGGAATTTCTATTTGGAGAGCTTCTCACTGCTCTATCCACAAGTCTTCTTCCATGGGTGAGGCTTCTTCGTCCACACCTTCTTCCTGTCAATCATGACCCAACTCTGGCGGATTTCCTTATTCTGTCACCCTAGTGGCCATTCCTCTTTGCAACGCTCTAGATTGCTCCCTTCTTTCTTCCCTTCTTTTCTGCCTCTTCTCTCTTTCTAACTTCTGAAAGTCCGATGTACCTTTATGTGTCACTGTCCGTTTGATTTCCTTCTTAGGGTGACTTTTCATTATTGGTGATGGTATTTTCTTCAATCGACTAGAATCCTTTTTACTCTACCCCGACACATGACCAGCTACCCCCCCATAGCCTACCCGACGCTTTAGAGAGCTCGAATAGTTCGGTTTATTTGCTTAGGAAGTACTCCCACTCACTTTTGGCAATGAATTTTTCCCACTTCTTCTGTTTCTCCGCCCAGTTAGAATTTGGTGGTGGTTCACATAGTGATGGACGAGACTCTACGATATGGCCCACTCCCTTTTCGATTAGGAATTTGAACAAAAAGGTTGACAAGGAGCAAAGGAACTGCTCGATGAGGTCTATATAAAACCTTTTCTCAATGCTTTTGACCGAAACTCTTTAATCCATGGCTTGTTCTTCATAGTATTTGTCTATAATCTTTTCAAACCACTTCGACAAGTTTGTTCGTCCACCTCGAATAAGTTTCTCTAGTAACTCTTGGTATTTAGTTGCTTCCGGCTTTTTCACCAAGAAGTTTTTTCAAAAGTTGAGGTACCGACTCTACAAACTTCTCATGTGTTTCAGTGAAGAATTTCTCCTTTGCCTGAGCAATGGTCAATCTGTTTCTCCTTGCGTAGTTCTGCAAATAATTTGCTATCTTACGCTCCCACCAATTCTTAATCCCTTGCTCTGATATCATCTGCTTATGGTCATTACGTCTGTATATGTACTACCAGCAATGGAACCAATGTTGTAATCTCACATATCACATAAGGTTTCCAATAATACACATAGAAACATATAATCATAACAGACACAAGAGACAAGAATAGGTAATGAAGTATTAGATTATATTATAGCATTACATGAGGGTCCATACATATACAAAAACTGAACCAAGTTTTCATCTGGCTCAACAGCCTAATATATATGATTACAAATGGTTACAAGTAACTACATGTCGGTTCAGTCAACCGACATGACTTGCGTGGCTGACCTAATCTTCGATTAGTTGGCTACTCGACTAGTCGGCTCACCGACTAGCGCCTCCAACAAATAGTGAATAAAAGTTATCGGGTTGATAAATTAGTTATGTTAATGGGTTAGTGGTTAGGGGTTAGCGGTTAATGGGTTAATGGGTCAATGGTTAGGATTTAATGGCTTAGTGGGTTAGTGGTTAGTAATTGGGACCTAGTTAGTGAGTTATTTTGCTAAGGATTAGTAATATAGATGTAGTTGTGGGTTAGTGGATAATTATGATAGCAAGATAGGGGTTGATGTAGTTGTATTTAGGGGTTATTGGCTAGTCAATTAGTGGGTTATAGGTTACTGGTCAATGGTTTAAGGGTCAAACTATAGGGTTTTGGATTATAAGTTTAAGGATTAGTGAGTTAGGTGTCATTAGTGGTCGAGGAAAAGTTAATAGAGTAGCAAGTTAGTGGGGTAGTGGTTGATGTGTTAGTGCTTAATGGATTAAGGGTTAATCAGTCAATAGTTAGTACTTAGTGCATTAACATTTATGGTTAGGGAATGGTTAGTGGGTTAGTAAACTAGGGGTTATGAGGTGAGTGTGTTAGGGTTTAGGAATTAGTCGTTTAGGTCTCATTAAGGATCAGTGGATAATTGGGTTAGTGGGTTAGAATTTAGTGAGTTGGTAATGAAAGTTTAATGGGTTAGTGGGGTAGATATTAGTTGTTAGGGATCAATGGATCAATGGATAGAGGGTAGGGATTAGTATATTAATGACTTGGTGTTTCAATGGTTAGTGGGTAAAGTTAAATTATGACATAGACTAAAGAATGCAAGGATTTGTTGGTAATTGTGATTCTAGACATAGACTAAATAATAGAAGGATTCAATAAATATCAATAACTCTAGATATGGACTAATTAATTTAAGGATTCAATATATATTAACAACGTGTAGAAAAACACCATAATCACTCTTTTTTATGAATTATTTTATTGTCCACAAGCATGTAATGGGTAGCATGATAAATGCCAAGGATCCTTATCTTATTATATGTAGACATAAATCAATGTTTTTTGCACATTGTTATAATTAATATCAATTAATTAATATAATATTGACATTGTATGTAGTGGTAGACTATGGCATCTCCACAACTATTCTTTCCATATGACAAGTACCCATGAAGCAAGGCATTCAATTTGGATGCTTAGAGACCCATTCACCATGTCTTAACAAAGATCGTCTCCTGTGGAAGTCCATAATTATTAAAATGCATGCATAATGTGAATTAAAAGAATCCAATGGAATCTACAAGCATGAACTGAGAATTTCATCCCATCCTAGTGTCCATGTTCATAATTAATCAGTCACACACACAACATGTAGTCCAATATTTATGTAACAAAAAAAGACATTAATTTTGTGAATTCATAAACAAGAATATATTACTTATATTGTAACACAAAATAGTCCAAGAAATTGGTTGCACATGAGCAATTTTCCTCCCAATCATAGATATCTAACGTATATACCACCAACAAGACAGACTATGACGCTACCAAGGTGAAGGACAAGCTATGATCTTATAACTCACTCAACCTGACCCATTTGCTCTCATGCTCAACGATATGCTCATTACATATTACTCTAGGCATCTCATCCAGCCATCAAACAACCATGTGACTCTCTTCTAGTAGCCCACATAACATAGGGAAGATCTTCCCTTTTTCTCCTCAATATTCCCTCGAGAATATTCTTCCCTCCAATTATCTTTGGTGTGGGTAGAAAGAGCCCAATCTATTGTATGTTTAACGGGAACTACCCGTAAGAGCAAATCTTGGCTCCCAAGCATCCAAAGAACAACAAATGCATAGTGGGTGATGGATTCCTAGCTTGCATAGCCTATATGCTCAACTAAAACCATATATCATTCATCGAAGGTAGACATGTTCCTCTTCATAATGTTGAATTTGGTCATTTTCTAGATTAGTTCATGGTTAGAAAATTTGAGAATAATGTTTTAGCAACACAGAGCATGAACATGACTGATATAATGAATGATAGAGTGAATGGAAATGAGATAATTAGGGCTAACATTACTTCCGATAAGATGAATACACAACTCTTACTTTTCCCCGTGATGGTTGTCCTCAACCCATGCTTCCATAACTACATCAAAAGACTTCCTCACCAAACTCTGCATGCATTCAGTCAATAGAGGTAGATGGCTTCATTAAAGGCACATGGTGGAAAAGATATGAGTTCTGTAGCTAACACTTGGCAATAAAGATTTTACTTTCCCATAGTCCCCCTTTCCTCTTCCTCTCTAGTGGAATCACAACTCTTCTCATGTTCTTTGTGACCATCTTGACCCATTATATATGAAATTTCAACATTAATATTGCTAAAGCTTAATTTCATTGTGGCAAGACTACCATTGAGTCCACATAATCATATTTACATCATACATGCATAGCCATTAACTAGTTGGGCCTTGGCCTTGAGCTCTACACTAAGAATACATACTAGCAGATTTACATCATTACATATGTGTTCATTTTTTTATACTTACATGGCTTGACTCCCATCATTATAACCACACATTTACAATTTTACTCATAATCTAATTCAATACATTCTAGGGGTAAAAACTAGCATATTACATAGACTTGTGTATGTAATGCAACATCATCATTACTTTCAATGCTTGTTTCTTGTCTTTGCAATTTCATTTATTCAATTACCTTAAGTATCCAAGTCATTCTTAACATCTATGACCATTTTGGAATTGAAAATCATTTAGAACATTTAACAATTTTGAAAATCAAGATTGTGCACTATTTCAAATAAAAAATAGTCAATAATAAGAGTTTAAAATTATATGCACAAACAACAAGAATTGATGTTACATGGCCCTTGTCTTCATAGAGGCCTTCAACTTCATCATTTCAATTGCTTTGAGAACTCTTTTTTTCCCATTCACCTATTTTCTCCACCCATCAATCACTATATTGAGATTATTCTCTTTTCCCTTTAAAGCTTGGTTTGTCATCCAACCGACAATTTAGTTAGTAGTCCTTTTGATGGGTGGAACCTTAACCTCAATTTTAATTTTCCCAATGGTGTTTATGATTTTTATGTGTCTATTTTGAAGATGAGATTAAACCTTGCATAAGCCTTATCATGAATTGAGAGTCCCCCTCCAATATTTTTTGACCTATTTTAAGGTATTTTCTTATTCCCTTATGTTGAATTTGTCATCACGATCAATTTTTTTGTTGTTTTAAATAAATTTTCCATGTAAATCACAATTAACTCTCCAACACAATCTCTTATGACCTCTCCATTAATTAACTCATTTAATTAACTCATTGAGAGTTCCTTTTGCAACTTCTCAAAATTTAGCTTGTATTATCTTTCCCCATAACCTTTCCATTAATTAGCTCATTAAGAGTTCCTTTTGCAACTTCTCAAAATTTAGCTTGTGTCCTCTGCCCCTGTAAAGTTTCTATTACATATAATAGGGATAATAGGACTTTCTCTATCATTTAATGGAGTGGAACTACCATCAAATATTTAGTCTTGTTGAGATCAATGTTAAAGTTGTTGACTCAACTTGGAATTTATGCATTTGACGACATTGCTTCATCATGTCGTGCATTGGGTTGGGTTCAAATTATTATACTTCCTAGTTTTGGTTCACCATAGCATGCATTAGTTTGACATGAATTTTATGTTTGTTAATGTTGTTGATGCAACTCTTGGTCTAGGAAATGAATTAGTTATAGAATTTTGTGTATAGTTAAATATGTCTTCAGGAAATATTCGGTAACAATACTCAAGAAACTTGCAACAAAATAACAAATTAAAGTGTTATTTGAAGAAAACACAAGCCTCTAGCATAAAAAATGTATCCATGGAAGAAAATGATAGGTAGCAACCTTGCCAAACCTCCCCTTTACAATAACATGCTATGCCATTCAAGGGAGTAGCATGATTTTGACAACAATATGAAATTAGTTTAGTCATCAATGAGAAGAAGCCAATGAACACACATGGTCAAAACATGAAACTATGACCCCATCCATCCACTAGGGAGGTGTGTTGTGGAAGGTACACCCTAAAGCCACAAAAGCAAAGAGCTATTACAATGGCACCTATAAAAGTAATTGCAATTCTACAATATTCAAACAAAATCTTTCACAATTGGTGTTTTGGTACCCTAACACCTATCAATGGAAAACAATGTAAACTAATTAGAAAATATAGTGAGCATGGGTTTAAAGACAACAAAACATATTTAGTTGTGTTATTTAGAAGAACCACAACATGTTAAGAATTACAAATAAACAAGCTAACCATTAACACTATAAACCAAAACCTCCAAAAAATAATGCCATTATTTCTTGCCAATGCAATAACTGTAAAATGTGCCAAAGATGCTTTCACCCTTAAATGACGATTCTTCCTTACTCCTCCAGCATACTCTTCTCCTCATCCTAACAAAACCTATTAAGGTTGAGAAAAAATCTTCTCATCATAAAAAACAAAATGTTGCATAAGTTAGAGAAAGGAAGGACTTCATTTTCTTCCCTCTCATCTTAAAATAAGATGAGACCAAAAATGTTTTTGAATGGTTAAGAGTGTGTTTTCCTTGGATCTCATGAAGGAATCTCGTAAGAATGGAGTCAAATTGGCTTGCATATCCCCTGACTAGGGAGGTTGATGGCATGTCTAGGCTGGTACTTAAACTTAAAATACTCAAAGGGGATATCAAGTTATGGGAGAAGAATTAGAAAAAGATCATAACCAGTCTTCTATTTGTTATTGATTGTGAAATCCTTGCCCTCTTATTGATTGTTATAAAAGTAATTGCAATTCTACAATATTCAAACAAAATCTTTCACAATTGGTGTTTTGGTACCCTAACACCTATCAATGGAAAACAATGTAAACTAATTAGAAAATATAGTGAACATGGGTTTAAAGACAACAAAACATCTTTAGTTGTGTTATTTAGAAGAACCACAACATGTTAAAAATTACAAATAAACAAGCTAACCATTAACACTATAAACCAAAACCTCCAAAAAATAATGCCATTATTTCTTGCCAATGCAATAACTGTAAAATGTGCCAAAGATGCTTTCACCCTTAAATGATGATTCCTCCTTACTCCTCCAACATACTCTTCTCCTCATCCTAACAAAACCTATTAAGGTTGAGAAAAAATCTTCTCATCATAAAAAACAAAATGTTGCATAAGTTAGAGAAAGGATGGACTTCATTTTCTTCCCTCTCATCTTAAAATAAGATGAGACCAAAAATGTTTTTGAATGGTTAAGAGTGTGTTTTCCTTGGATCTCATGAAGGAATCTCATAAGAATGGAGTCAAATTGGCTTGCATATCCCATGACTAGGGAGGTTGATGGCATGTCTAGGCTGGTACTTAAACTTAAAATACTCAAAGGGGATATCAAGTTATGGGAGAAAAAATAGAAAAAGATCATAAATAGTCTTCTGTTTGTTATTGATTGTGAAATACTTACCCTCTTAGAGGCATGTCCCTATGGAATTCTCACCAAAGCAGAGTCTGATCACATCACAGCTCTTAAAGCACAAAAGGAGAAGCTGCTTGTTCATGAGGTTCTTACCTAGAAGTTGAAGAGTAGAGTAAACTGGATCGAGTTAGGGGATGCTAACACAAAATTCTTCCACAGCTTTGCATCTGCTTGCAGAAATTTCAATGCTATTTGGGCTGTACGAAATGAAGATGGTCTATTGTTGAATGAGGAAATACAGATTGTCTCTGGGAGAAAAACACTTCTCTGAAATGTTTAAAGATGATGGGGGCACGAATATTGGGGACCAGTTGAAGGTCATCAAGCTTTCCCCTCCCTCGTTACCAAAGAGGAGGCATGTGTCTTTACCACTAAAGTATCTCTTGCTGAAGTTGAAGGAGCTCTTAAAATCTTTAAAAGGGACAAGAGCCCCGGGCCTGATGGTTTCCCTATAGAATTTTTTCGCTGGTTCTTTGACTTAGTGGGAAAGGACCTCCTTGATGCTGTGGAACTCTCCATAAAGGAAGGAAGGGTTAACTTTTCTTTAAACTTTATTTTCTTAACTCTTATTCCCAAGTGTGAAAAATTGTCTACCTTTGCTGCTATTAGGCCTATTTCTCTCTGTAATCTGGTTTACAAACTCATAGCCAAGATTGCAGCCAATCGTTTGAAGCCCTTTCTGTACAAAACTCTCTCGGGTGAATAGTTTGGCTTTCTCAAAAGTAGGAATATTCTGGAATTAGTGGGGATCACTCAGAAAATTCTCCATTCTATCAAATCTAAAAACTTGGAAGCCCTATTCCTTAAGATCAATCTTATCAAAGCCTTCAACAAAGTTAACTGGACCTTTTTGAGACTTATCCTCTTACAAATTGGTGTTCACCTGGAAGGGGTGAACTAGATCAAGGGCTGGTTTTGACCCCATGGTATTGGATTGCACATGATGTAAATATTTCATTTGATCATGGTGTGGAGCTCAAGGCAAAGGCCCCACCATGGATTTAGTATTTTATGTATCGGCGAGTAATATCGATGTTGATGGTTAATGTGCTAGCTAGGCACAATATGTTTGAGACATCATGTAAAATGAAAATTAATAAAAATGCCACAACTAGCTGTGTGCCGCAATGTTAAAGAGATGGGGGCATGAATTCACAAGGAATAGGGAGGGGGGAATAATCAAACTCTTGAGCCAATGGGGAAAAGCCAAATGTCTAAGGGAAAACCCACAATTGGTCAACCACCCATTTTGTCCTTTTGTGCCCAGTCATCTAGAAGTAGTTGAAGAAGTTATCTCCTTGGGATGGGGAAGGTATGGACGTCAAATTCGAATTTGGGAAGCCACCCATTTTTTGAAAACATGCTTTTGACTTGTGGGGAAGTAAATGCTTGGAAATTCATGCCCAAGCCATTATGCACCCATGTATTTCATTCCTCATCCATTCTCATTCACGTGGAGGCTCTCTCACCAATGGGAAGCTTGCAGAGCTCTCTCATTCACATTTTTTTTGTCTACCTATGTGTTTTCCCTCACGTTTTTTCAGTTTTCTTCATTTTTCCCATGGATGGGAGGTCATTTTGGCAATGCTCAGTGGTTGGGCTCTTCCCTTTACATTTTTGTTGTTGATTCCTCATTACCCAGCTGGGGAAAACCCGTTGTTGGTTGCACAGTGAATGGCAGAAGAAACCCATGAATTTTGGGTGTTTATTGAGGCCGTTTTTGCCCCTGTGAGCAAGTTGGGATCTCTCCCCACGTTTTTCTATGGTTTCCCATTTTTCCCCATGGTTGGGAAGTCATTTTTGGTGTTGCTAAGTGCCCAAGAAGATAGATCTACGTTTTGGGGTTTGGAAGGGGTCGTTTTGGCCACGTGAAGCCCATAAACGTTTTTGAGTTCGAATCCATGAGATGGGTATTTGTAAGGGTCATTTTTGCCTATGTGAATCCACTAAATCATTGTTGAATTCAGGTTTCTCATCCAGGGGTTGATTTCCCCATTCACCAAATTGTTTTTGGTTGAAAAGTGTTTTCCTTCATACCCAACATGTGCATTTTGTTGTTGTGTGCATCCTTGTGATGGCTTGGCAGAGTAAGTCCAAGAAACCCATCTATTAGATGGATTCCTGTGTGTTGGCTTGACTGTGGGTGTATGGTCTTGTTGTTCCCTAGTTCCTTGTGGAAATCATGCCCAGCTCGGGGGTGGCAGTGGCGCTGAGAGATTGATGAGCACACTGGCCTATGGTTGGGTGGAATGTGGCAGCGACATAACTAGTTGCGGGGGAAGCTTCTTATCAAGATAAGTATTCTTTGTGTATTTAATTTCCGCAACTGTATTTGTTTTATGAATTATTATGAACACGTTGAATGCTTGGATGAATGTGTTTTTATTCCATTGTTTATTTCATGTATAATGCATCTATGTATGTTCTTAATTCAATGCATTTTTATTATCATGTTCATGGGGCTAGATCGCCTGTTTGACAGCAGCAGTGTCGTAGTTGCGTCCTTTCAGACGAGAGGGGACGTGACATCTTTGTTGCTTTGAGGGGCATCCGACAGGGTATGCCCCCTCTCTCCCCTCCTTTTCCTCCTCATAATAGAAGGTCTTAGTCTCATTATAAAGGAGGCTCCTTTAAAAGGGAGAATCAAAGGTATAAACATCTCATCATTACTATCAGTAACTCATCTGGTCTTTGTCGATGATGTAATACTTTTTGGCATTGGGTCCTTATGTGAATGGCAGGCCTATTATGATTCTCTGAAACTTTTCTTCTCGGCTTCAGGTATGTGCATCAGTATGGAAAAATCTTCTTTCCTCTTCAATGAAACAAATGATTAGACTAGAGAGGGCATTAAAGCTTTTCTCCCATATAGAATGGAACACATTGATGAGAGATTCAAATATTTGGGTTATCGTTTAAAACCCACTAGCTATGGAACCAAGGACTGGAGATGGCTAACCAAGTGTTTTGAAAAAAAAAACAGCCACTGGTCATATAGGCTTCTCACCTTGGGAGGCAGACTTACCCTTATTCGGGTCGTTCTTACAGGCATCCCAGTGTATTGGTTTGCCCTAGCCAGGGTACCTAAGACAATTTTGAAGCGTTTGTGACAATGTATGTTTTCCTTTCTTTGGGGCAACATCAAAGGTCGTTCTAGGATCCATCTAGTAGAATGGCAAGCCATCTCTAGACCTGTGGACTATGGGGGCTGGAATATAAAAAAATTGGATTGGTTTGGAACCTCCATTAGACTGAAGAGTTTTTGGGCTTGTCTTAAATAGCTCGGGAACTTGGAACTAGATTATAAAAATAAAATATCTCAAAAAACTTTCCTTGGAGGACTGGCTCTGAAAACAAAGTTACTCTGTTCGATGCACCTCCTATTTCTAGAATGGTTTTGTTCGATCCCTCCCATGGATAAACAAGAAACTAGGTTGGAAAGTGGGAGATGGACACAAAATCAGGCAGGGAGTGGACCTGATTGTGGGAAATAACTCGTCTTTTTTACTCTCTGAGGATCTTCGTGATTATCTAGAAGACTATGGCTTACTCACTCTCAACGATGCTAGAAATGAGGAAGTAGACACTCAATGGCACTCATTCTGGCTTTCTTCAGAAGACCTGAATCTCGGAGGAAGATGGAAGACAGAATGGGATGATTACATCATAGGTCTATTGCATGGAAGGATCAGACTTAAGGACCCCCGTGATTCTCTACTATGGATGCATAACAAAAAGAATGGGGAGGTTACATCTTTGCTGGCATATGACTTAATCATCTCTGCACATGTGCCACTCTCGAACAATAGAGTGTTGATACAAATCTGGAATTTTAATATTCCTTTAAAGCTTAAATGTTTTATATGGCTCATATTGGAAAACTGTATCAACACATGGGATACATTATTGAGGAAAGGGTGGTGTGTCTTGAGTCGATGTTGTCTATGTTTGTCTGCAGAGGAAACTATCAGTCACATATTTGTATCTTGTACTTTTGTAAAGAATCTCATTGCTCAACTCAACAATTTTCATAATCAGGACTTGACTTGGCCACTCACATTGATCCATGGGAACATTGAGGATTGGTATCAGAATTTTGGGGTGAGCTCGCACTTGAAAATGAGAAAAAGATCATAACCAGTCTTATGTTTGCTATTGATTGTGAAATCCTTACCCTCTTAGAGGCCTGTCCCTCTGGAATTCTCACCAAAGTAGAGTCTGATCACCTCACAACTCTCAAAGCACAAAAGGAGAAGTTGCTTGTTCATGAGGCTCTTACCTGGAAGTTGAAGAGTAGAGTAAACTAGATTGAGCTGGGGGATGCTAACACAAAATTCTTCCACAGCTTTGCATCTGGTCGCATAAATTTCGACGCTATTTGGGCCCTACAAAATGAAGATGGTCTGTTGTTCAATGAGGAAAGTCAGATTAAGTCTCTGGGAGAAAAACACTTCCCTGAAATGTTTAAAGATGATGGGGTCACGAATATTGTGGACCAGCTAAAGGTCATCAAGCTTTTCCCCTCCTTCATTACCAAAGAGGAGGCGGGTGTCTTTACCACTGAAGTATCTCTTGCTGAAGTTGAAGGAGCTCTTAAAATCTTTAAAAGGGACAAGAGTCTCGGGCCCAATGGTTGGCCTGTAGAATTTTTTCACTGGTTCTTTGACTTAGTGGGAAAGGACCTCCTTGATGCTGTGGAACTCTCCAGAAAGGAAGGAAGAGTTAACTTTTCTTTAAACTCTACTTTCTTAACTCTTATTCCCAAGTGTGAAAATGCTTCTACCTTTGCTGATTTTAGGCCTATTTCTTTCTGTAACCTGGTTTACAAACTCATAGCCAAGATTGTAGCCAATCGTTTGAATCCCTTTCTGGACAAAACTCTCTCGAGTGAACAGTTTAGCTTTCTCAAAAGTAGGAAGATCCTGGAACCGGTAGGGATCACTTAGGAAATTCTCCATTCTATCAAATCTAAAAACTTGGAAGCCCTAGTCCTTAAGCTCGATCTTATCAAATCCTTCAATAGAGTTAACTGGACCTTTTTGAGACTTATCCTCTTACAAATTGGTGTTCCAAGGGAAGGGGTGAATTGGATCATGGGTTGGTTAGTTTCTTCTAATTTCTCAGGACTTATAAATGGTACCCCTACTGGGTTCTTTGTTGCTTCGAGGGGAATCCAATAGGGATGCCCCCTCTCTCGTCTTCTTTTCCTCCTGGTAATAGAAGGTGTGAGTCTCATTATAAAGGAGGCTCATTTAAAAGGGAGAATCAAAGGTATAAAGGTCTCATCATTACTACCAGTAACTCATATGCTCTTTGTTGATGATGTAATACTTTTTGGCATTGGGTCCTTATGTGAATGGCAGGCCTATTATGATTCTCTGAAACTTTTTTGCTTGGCTTCAGGTATGTGCATCAGTTTGGAAAAATCTTCTTTCCTCTTCAATGAAACATATGATGAGACTAGAGAGGGCATTAAAGCTTTTCTCCCATATAAAATGGAACACATTGATGAGGGCTTCAAATATTTAGGTTATCGTTTGAAACCCACTAGCTATGGCACCAAAGATTGAAGATGGCTAGCCAAGTGTTTTGAAAAAAAACTAGTCACTGGTCGTATAGGATTCTCACCTTGGGAGGAAGACTTACCCTTATTCGAGTCGTTCTTACTGGCATCCCAGTGTATTGGTTTGCCCTAGCTAGGGTACCTAAGACCATTTTGAAGCGTTTGCGACAATGTATGTTTTCCTTTCTTTGGGGCAGCATCGAAGATCATTCTAGGATGCATCTGGTAACTAGCAAGTCATCTCTAGACCTGTGGACTATGTGGGATGGAATATAAGAAATTTGGATTGGTTTGGAACCTCCCTCAGACTGAAGAGTTTTTGGATGGTCTTAAATAGCTCAGGAACTTGGAACCAAATTAAAAATATCAAATATCTCAAAAAACTTTCCTTTGAGGACTGGCTGGGAAAACAAAGTTACTCTGTTCAATGCACCTCCTATTTATGGAATGGTTTTGTTCTATCCCTCTCATGGATAAGCAGGAAACTAGGTTGGAAAGCGGGACATGGACACAAAATCAGGCTGGGAGTGGACTCGATTGCATGACAAAACTCATATTTTTTAGTCTCTGAGGATCTTCCTGATTATCTAGAAGACTATGGCTTACTCACTCTCAGCGATGTTAGAAATGAGGAAGTAGACCATCAAAGGCACTCATTCTGGCTTTCTTCAGAAGACCTGAATCTGGGAGGAAGATGGAAGACATGATGGGATGATTACATCGCAGGTCTGTCGCATGGAAGGATCAGACTTAAGGATTCCCATGATTCTCTACTATGGATGCATAACCAAAAGAATGGGGAGGTTACAGCTTCGTTGGCATATGACTTAATCGTCTTTGCACTTGTGCCACTCTTGACCAATAGAGTGTTGACAAAGATTTGGAATTTTAATATTCCTTTAAAGCTTAAATGTTTTATATGGCTCGTATTGGAAAACTATGTCAGCACGCGGGATACATTATTGAGGAAAGGGTGGTGTGGCCCGAGTCGATGCTGTCTCTGTTTGTCTACAGAGGAAACTATCAATCACATCTTTTTATCCTGTACTTTTGTAAGGAATCTCATTGCTTAGCTCAAAAGTTTTCATAATCAGGACTTCACTTGGTTGCTCACGTCGATCCTTGGGAACATTGAGGATTGGTATCAGAATTTTGGGGTGAGCTCGCACTTGCCTCTATTTCTGAAATGGAACATTTGGATCACATGCAATCTTATCATTTTTGAAGGCAGAAATATTGGGGCAAAGTATACCTATGTAAAGATCCTTAACCAGATGAAATCGTATCCATTGGTCATAAAAAAGGAAAAGGGCAAGGCTGGTTGGTTCTCCGCCTGATCTCCATTATCCACATGGCTTCTTCGACGAAGGCTCCAAGAACAATATCGATGGTGTTGGCATTGTGCTTGAAATCAATGAATCACACTCTTTCAGCTTGAAATTAGGATGTGGATTTAGCACCAACTCTAGAGCTGAATTGCTTGCCTTATGGGCTCTACTTTTCTTCGCTGCTGAAATTGGAATCCCCTCCCTTCATATTTTTGGTGACTCCACTGTAGTTATAAATTGGGCAAATGATAAAGTTGCTCTCTCAATCCTTGATCTGGAAGGATGGTGTGAAAAAATTTCAGTCCTCAAAGCCTCTTTTCTCACTTTAGAGCTTCAGCATGTCTTCCAGGAACACAATCAGAAGGCAAACTGCTTATCCAAGGAAGCACTTACCTTGTCCTTGGGCCTTTTGTCCTTCACAAAGTTTTTTGAAGGCTGCATTATTGGGGGAGGTGAGACTCAGATCTTCTAAAGTCTCACATGATATATCTCTTGCTGGTTTATTTTACATGCCTATTGGTATTAAAGCATCTTTGATGTCTTTAGTCTTCATGGATGAAGATTATCACCTTATGATTATCCGACTCCTCGAGTGCTTCCGTAGATAATTAGTCCGATTAATTTTTGTTGCCCTTGGTGGTATGTCTGTTACCCTATTTTAGAAAGGGGATTACTTTCAAGAACTTTGATTAATACATCCTACTTTTTCATTGTTTTAACTTCTTCCAAATGCCTCAAGGATGTGATGATCCTCTTTGTGATGTAACCATTATGCTTTGATTGTTATGAATAACAACGCTAAGCTATTTTTCTTATGAAAAAAAACAAAAAATCATAGTCATAATCATACTCATTAACTTTTTAATTCAGATAACAGTAAGTTAAGTTAAAGTTAAAGATGTGTATAAGTTAATCATATGTTCGATTTAACTGTAAACTGTGAAATACTGCGTCATCGACAGAAAACGAAGAACGGTATATAGATTGCAGCGTGCGTTTACAGCAAACAAAATACCAAATGCTTGGCAGTTAAAAGAAGCGAGACATGGCAGAGGACAACGTGGGAGGAAAGCCGAACCAGGGCCTGGGAAGGCGTCCAGTATCGAAGTATGAGGGTTCCAAAGGCTGGCAAGAACGCATCTACATTCCCACTCTGGCTGCAGGTAACCACCTCTCGATCCGCCCCAGCCCCCGAAATCTTATATTCACAGATATTTCGGTACTATCTCGCAAGTGATTGATCAGGAGTAAGCCATTGTTCCAATTCTAATGCAATCAGATATGCCAGAGCTAAGAGAGATCATATATACATATAGATAAATCAAATAACTCTTAAGGAATCACCGAGCGGTTGGGGGGGGGGGGGGGGGGAGAATAGCCATCAAAAACCCGAAAAAACTGCAACCTCGCATTCGCACGGTATTTTTCAACTTATCAGTCACTGCTGCACATAGGTTATGAAATTCTCTCTCGGTTCCAGCAAGATTTTGATGAGCCTCTCGAACTCTTTTTACACACTTACTTACCCTCCCTCTCTCTCTCTTTTATGGTACGGGAGTGACCTGGGTCATGCCAATCGCTTTCAAATTGTTGTCTTTCGTTGTTTTTTGCCTGTCGTTCTGCTAGTTTCTAGGTCACATTTTCTCTTCATCCTCTATATCCATACTTGGAACCTTGTGCCCTTTCCTTGATCCTTGCCAGCTTCCATCTTTTTCAAGAATTTCAATCTCCAACTCTGCATTTCCTTCCTTAAAGTTCTAATGTTGAAGATAATGTTGTCTTCAGCAAGCCATTTTCGTTATGATGCAATTGGGTAGTTGCAGGCCACATTTCTATCCAAAGCATTGCTCTGCTTTAGCCCTTTCGATCTTTTATTACCAATTTACCATCTCGACTCAGAGGACGAGTCTTTCCCTATCTGATTGCATGTAATGGCTGGTTTAGTGCATTCAGCTGTCGTACTATCCATTATAATCTTCTTTAGGCTGGTTGTGCACATAATCATCATCTTTGTCCCATCTTGGTAAGTGACTATACCTTTGTCAGCTTAAGATCAACTCCTTTGTTTGTCTATTCCTCTGCCCAGCTATTTAGGAATCTCCTTTGAATAATCGTAATCTCATCAAGCTTGGTCGCCAAAATCTCACTCTTTGGAGGAGGTCATACAGATCTTGCTTTATATTCTTTCAATCCCTTATAATATAATTGATTGCCAACACTGAATCACTCAATATCACTAGCTTACAATTGATTGCCAACTCTGAATCACTCAATATCACTAGCTTACTAATCTTCTGATACAGATAAATGCTAAGCATTATAGAAAACTAATTATTCCGCCTCACTTTTAGTTACCTGCCCATTTCAATTGAACAGGATAACACTTTATTCTCTCATTAGTCTTCTACTAATTCCCCTTCTGGTGACCTGACTGAGTTTTTTCTTTTGCAGATCCATCGCTTTCATGCAAGTCCATCCTCATAGTGTCTTACTTGGGCTGAGAACATTCTTGGGATGGTCACTTGAAGTTGCATTTCAGTGTACTTTGTACAAGTTGTGAGAGCAAATTAATTGAAGCAAAACTGTCTTTGATCCTTAGATTAAAATACATTTCTTAAAGTAAATACAAATACAAAATGCTAAAATGTAAAATTTAGCTTAAATTGAGCACGTTATGTGTCAATTGAGTCCAGTGGTTGTGGGATGGAGTGTTATCCTCCCCAGCCAAGTTCTATTCCTATACGTGACATGAGCTCATAATGAGTATATTGTTGTAACAGCTTTGCACCTTGTTGTTGACTTGACCTTATGCCCTGAAGAATCTAGGGTTTACCTTGGGCATCAACCTCAGTATGAGGGTAAGTACTTGGGGGCTTTCCGTAGGTGTTGTAACCTGTCAAAATAAAAAGGAACAAAAAAGATTGCAGTGCATGAGATCATTGCACATTATTCTAATCATTCAACTTGATGCTTTTGTATGTCCTCTTGTTATGGCTCGGCTCTGATCACACTTTGTATTCACATCTCTATATACAGATATATATGCAACTATTTAGAAAATAGAGTGCTTAACATTTTTGAAAAATGGTGTAAGCTTCACTTTTGGTCACAAATGACCCTATATTGTATCATTTATTATACTTAGGGTTGGTTAAGGGCCAAGGCCGACCGAGTTAGTGTAGGTTCATAACCCTTCTTGGGGAAAGCACCCTACACCAACTCTAATTTGTAATATTCATTAAAGTGGATTCTTTTTCTTATTTAATAAAGTGTTATGCTTAAAAGGCATGATAAAAGTTTTGTGTTTTTTTGTGCTCAGTTTATCTCTCTCTAGTGCACTTATGCTTAGGTTTTTATTTGTTTTTTGAATTTAATTTTGGTAATTCTTAGAGAACACATTATATTCTATATACATAACCTTGTCTAACCAACACTTCCAGGGCACTTGCTCTCATTTGTCCTTCAAGCTATGTAGCAGGGGTACCCATTCCCGGGGGTAGGGACCAGGGTATACATGCCCGTACTGGGTACCGGTATCGGGTACGTGGGTATGGGTAAGGTACATTTCCTGCTGTAACCTACCATACCTTGTACTGGCTCCACGTACCTGAGACACCATTATAAAAAAAGAGGTATGTATAGGCTAAATGGTATTGTGTACCTTGTGTTTGGGACCTTGGGTACTGCGGTGGTACCACCAACTCAACAAAATGCAAATCCGCTGGGGAAATATCTGAACTAAATTTTTGTTAACTGCGTATGGCGTCTGGTTTAGGACTCATGTCAAACACTTTGCAACACTGTTTAAATTTCACTGAATATTGTCCAAATCTGGTAGACTGATTTTACATTGATTTGCAAGGAATGTTTCTATGATTCTGTGTTCAGCACCCATGGAACCAGTGTTGCACGAACTGGACCGGAACCAGAAAAACTGGTTGGTCATCCCGGGTCTGGGGGTTTTCCAGTCCGAACTGGCCTCCCAAACCGTTTTGGGCCGGTTTGGTCCTCGAACCGGTTCCGAACTGGTTTTTCCATAAAACCGGCCGGTCTGTATGATGGCCCCAAAATCATTTTTTTAAATTTTTTTTTATAATTTAGCAGTTGGCCAAGGTCTGTTCTACCCTGCAGAGGCTGTCGAGGTCTGATTGGAGGCTGTTGAGGTCTGATTAGTGGGTACCGAGGTTAGATCCAAGCTCACAAAGGCTTCCATGGATAGTTCCAACCCTAGCAGAGGGTACTGAAGATTAGAAGGTTGTCGTAAATTGTTCTAACCCTGGATGAGGTTGCCAAGGGTCCATTTTAGTCCTAACAGAGCTATCAAGAACTATTAAAGCCCTAAATAGGGATGCCTTGGCAACATAGATTTGTTTAAGACCTCTCACGGCTGGATTTGGACCCACTTCCACAACAACATGATGTGGGAGTTGATGTTAGACAGGTACCTTTTGGACCAGGGGAGTCAAGTTAGGTGGCCCAAGCCCAGGCACCCCATATTGAGGATCAGGATGTAGATGATGGCTCAGAGTCTGAGTTTGAGGCCTCTAAGCCTGACGATTCAGACGATTCTGATGATTAGATTGTTTAGTCTTTGACTCTAGTCTTTTCTATAGGTCATTTAGAGCCTTTTTGTTGATGTATTTTGATTCAGACATGGATTGCACTCGATGTTAAGTGCTATTTTGGTTCTATGAACTCTTATTTGCTATATACATGAGAAACTTTGCATATTTTGTGTATAATGGTTTGAATTCACATGGATGCACATGAATATTTTGAACAAATTAAAAATTTGAATATTTTATGTATTTTTGGTGGACTGGTTTTCTTCCCGGTTTTTGTCCGGTTCTCAGGGTCGGTCGGTTTGTCCACCGATTCGGTTTTTGTAACCTTGCATGGAACATAACTTGACCACCATATGTACACATAAACAATATACATATGTATTTATTATTTAATACTAAGAAATACACTCACATCAACCCGGGAATATATTTGCAACTTTTTATTACCTGTAACAGCAGTACAAATAGGTGTTTAAAATCAGATTTCAAGTGTACCTTCAGATCTGAGTTTGACTGTTTGTTACAGCTGCCTGGTATAGTGGTTTATCAAATTTTATGTAACTTCCAGTCTTCCACTTGATATCTACTATTAGTCTATGATTTATCAAATTTTATGTTTAAATTTTCGATGTGAATGTTCATTGTTCATTGAATCATTGAATTTAGAATTATGAATCATGATTCATAATTTATGAAGAAATTTGAAATATACATGTATGATGTGACTGTGACATGTTTTTATTATTATTATTATTATTATTGTATATAAATATACACACACTACCCCCGACGTACCCAAGTACCCTATTTCAAAAAGTGGTGTCCCCATCACGTACCTGCCCCCGCCCCCATACGCAAGTTTCCTGGCAACTTAGCTTTCAAGCCCAAAGGAGAGGCAAAAAACTTTAAAATGTTTTTCTCACAGCAGTCATAAAAACTACAGTACTACAGTCATCCTGAGGCTTGGGAACCTACAACCTGTGCTTAAAAACACTCAGTTACATTTCAGATTACTGCCCAGGCAGTCCTTTCTATCACCCATATGTCAAAATATCAACAGATTGGTGTTTTTTTTTCCAACAAAAAAACAGTATATTTTCTATTTTAAGAAGAAATCAAAATATACATTGTCCAGGCGAGTCCTGAAACCGATCTCTTCCATCAAAGTCCGGACTATATTGACTAGACTTTCTTTCAGACTGAAAAACCCATACATATCTAGATTGCTCCAAAAAAACATTCAAAACAACAGTACACCCAAAACAGGACTAGACCAATCTCAGAAGACTTAACACATTATACAAAGTTCAAACCAGCACCACTAAGACTTAAACAGCCTATAGGGACTGATCAGAACAAGACCAACTGGAGCTCGTGACCCAAGTCCTGCCTTTTAAACTCAGTACAAAGTAAATCACCTTCTATCAGCAGAAGTGCTTTTCCTTGGATAAAATGTCATCCTGTTGATTGTATTCTTGGTGAATATGCTCTACAGAAAGTTCCTCAAGTAACTCCTGTAATTCCTGGATTCATTGTTGCCAAGGTGGAAAAACCAAGCTGTTTAAATCTGCATTTCAATGAACCTGTCTACTACAGCTTGAGAATCGCCTTCCATTTGAATCCTTTTCAGGCCTTTTTCCTTTGCAATATAAAGAAGGGCCCATAGTGCCAATAGTTCAGCCCAAGTGTTGGTTCCACAACCAACTCCTAACTTAATACAAAAGCAGTGATCCTCTATTAGAAAAATGAATATACTTGCTCCACATCGCCTGGGATGTCCCCAACATGCACCATCCAACAAACATTAAGGATAGTATGTAAAAAACTCTGTCCTCATCGAATCTTGCTGGAGAACCCGAAACATCTCCCTTTTTTTCTTTGAAAGCTATCCTGATTGAGTGAGCAACCAAACCTGAGTTTGTTGTTTTGTCTTCAAAATGAACTTTATTCCTATGAAGCCAAATACTTCACAATACAAATGAAGGTAGTTCCAAGAAAGCTACTGATTGATCCTAAATCCGATGTTTCATGCATTGATCAATAGTTCCAACATTCCAATTACCTGGACAGTTTAGGATTTGAAGCACTTCTATCCAAACCTGCATAGAGAAAGAGCAAGTAACAAAAAGGTGATTTACTGTTTCCTCATCAGAATTGCATAGAACACATTTTCCAAGCCCTTGTCAGACGTGCTTTTGGCCATTGTCCCAAGTTAAAACCTTATTGGCCATGACCATCCATGTATAAAATCTGGATCTTAGCAGGCTCTTCCACTTCCAAAAGAGGGACCATCACCATTGTCCTTCTTGAGCTTCATTTTTAAACGGTAAAGCTTCGTATCCCAATTTAGCAGTTAGGATGCCTGTGGACCTGTTCCAAGACCGGAGGAGCTGATCTTCTTTCTCACTTAATGTGACTGCATTACGTGCAAGGGAGTGTGTACATGCTTGCCATGAAGAAAATAAATGATATTAACATGAAAACTTCCATTCACACATGCTGCCGCCTTACACGCACCTGGGGGGAATTAGCGCAACATAAATATTCGAGCTGCTATGTGCGTCCTTGGGGGAAAGTCTCGAGTCAGGTGCTATCACCTGATCCTGACTCCTCCGGTTAGGCCACTCCTAACGAAGCCAAGGGGTATTAAAGAGTCGCTAAGGCTCTAGATTTTATCAAGTTATAGATGAGATGATTGTTAGGAGTTTATAAGTGATTGACTGAAACAAGATACTGCAATTTATAGTTTAGTTCGACAGCGTAAAAGATATGGCATTCATAACATGATAAGACTGAAAATAAAAATAAGGATACAAATTAAACCAGTGCCAAAAATGGAGTCAAAGTAAATAAGTGTTGTTGAGAATGAGAAATGTTTTGTAGTGTACTTGGTCAGTTTTAACTTATTCAATGATGAGTGAGTTAAGGGGAAAAGGGAATTCCCAATGTACCATGAGGTACTGGGAATATGTCCGAATTCTGAGAAGAGTGGCTCCGCATGGGAAAATGTGGGCTAGATGGAGTCGTGGGGGGGGGGGTGTTCAACACTACACCAACAAGTATGTAGCCTAAAGGGACCCCACGGTCGCTTTTTAGTTGTTCCCTCTTTCCCTGAAGAATTTGCCCACTATTTCTCAGGCTCGTTACGCCGGCTTTCCGTAATGTTTTGGGGAAGTTGCTTTTATTAATGTGAGTTTGCTTAGTTAGATGTGAGAAATCAATTAATGCACATTCCTACTTTTGATTATCCCAAAGCTCAGGGCGAACCTGCGATGGTAAGGGCATACACCGGAATGGCAAATTGTTTATTGCAAATTGATATTGTAAAACGTAAAAAGGTAAGTGAGACTAATTACTACGGCAAGGAATATCTTTTCCCCAAACGAGTAAGCTCTTTTGGGTAATTCGGTAGATCAATGCCTGGTTAGTATTACTTTCCAAAACCAAATAGAATAATGATGCCTCAAAGAAAAAGAACAAAACGATTATACTACCCCTACGACAAAGAGTATCTTTTCCCCAATCAAGAGGAATCTCATGGGTAATTCGGTAATGCAATGCCGGATTAGTTCTAAATGATGAAAGCAAATAAAGATTGATTGCGTTATTGTGAAGTAAATCAGACAAAAACTAAAATTAATCTAAAAGCTCGCAAAAAGTAAACAATCACACAAGGGGTGATATAGGCTTCCCCCAAATGGGGTAAGGGGGTTGTGGGAGCCGTAATTTCAGTTGCTTTTTATTTATGATTATTTACAATGCTAAAAAGAAATACCACTTGGTCCTCATAAACTTGGATCCAAGGGTTTACAATGCTAGAGATTGAAGATATGAAGAAAGGAGATGTCGGAGCCCTGGATGGCTTAATTTAGTGAAATTTCGCTAGAGTTTCTCTCTATTCTTTCGTTAAACTTGCAAAACCAGCAAGAAAACAAGGTTAAAAGATGGTGGTATGCACAAATAAAAAATAAAAAAATTTAAGTTTTGGTACTTAGAAAAAATTTGAAAAAATTTCTAAGTGTAGATACCAAAACAGCTAGCCTAGATTTAGTTAAATAATGAAGCTTTGAACATGTTTCTAGATCTAGCTATTCTAACATGCTAAAACAAGCAGATTTGAATGAATAAGCTTTAAAAAACTAGATCTACTTAATTGGCACATTTGGAACAAAGTAACCGGAAAGACAGGAGAATTGGGGTTTGAAGAGATGGCAATAACACTTCAAGCCTTGCTTGTTCTTTCTATGAGGACTTTGGAAACCCTGCAACAATAGAATTAGTCTTGTAAAAATGCCGAATAGAAGAGAAGAGACAACTGAGTTCCAATCCTCCTTTGAATCTGTGATTTGCAAAACTATGAGAAAACCCTTGCACAAAAAAATATTAGATCTAGTTTGTTTGAAAACAAGAAACAAAAAAGAGCCTCAGTACAATTGAATATAGTTGGCCACTCTCCTATCTCTCAAAAGCAAAGCACAAGCAAGCAAGTTAAAAACTGTAAATGCTTACTCTACGTGTTTTAGAATATCCCTATAAGCTAGATATATCAACAAAATTAACAAAAAAAATCAAAGCTTTACAATTTTACCTAATAACACAAGCATTCATCCAATGGAACAAGGTAGACTTCCAAAGTCTTCAGCTTTATTAATCAAAATAGCATCAACATTACAACAGGAAGAGGTTCCTTGCATCCATCCAAATGGAGGAAGTGTTGATTTTTCTGAGCAGCATTGAGAGCTATTCTCTTAAGAGAATGGGGACACCTGGTCCAGGAAAATGGTGTGGACTCAAGCTAGGGTTGAGTGATCATTCTGTTCAATGATGATATCTGGTCCTTGACCATGATATGGACCTAGCTCTGCACTGGGGGGACTCAACCTTGTGTTGAGTGACCATTCTGTTGAATGGTGACATTTGGTTCGAAACCACAATGTGAACCAGTCCAGCACTGGTAGACTTAACCTAGTTCCGAGTAGCCATTCCTTTGAATGGAGGCACTTGGTTAGTTACCAGGACTCAGCTCGGGGCTGAGGGCCATTCTCTTGGAGAATAGAGGTGCTTGGTCTGTTACCAAGTATTTGACCTAGTGTCAAATTATGCAGCCTATGGCTGAGACACCTGGTCTGTTACCAGGAAGCCACTAAGTCCTAGATTGGGTCTAGGCATGTGTGGCACTTTGACCCTTGACCAATGGGCTTTGCGATCTTCTCCAAGGCTTAGCTACCCTTGGTTAAGACACCTTAATACCCGATCTTGGTGTCACATAGAGTGTGATATAGAAGCATTAGTAATTCTCTCTGTTAATGATGATGTACTTTGAGTGGTGATGAAAGACCTCATTGACCACATGTGATGACCATAGGGGCACTTGAAGAAGGCTAAAAAAAAGTCAAAAACACATGAAGACCCTTAGTACCACTAAGGTGTAAAAGTGAAAGTGCAAAAAGACCTTTAGTACCACCAAAGACAAAAGTCAAAATTAGAAAAGAATAAAATATTAATATGTTTATCTTTCTAATTTTGATCCACTTACATGTGACTCAAAGGATATAAAAGAAGATCAATCCATTTCATTATTACACACACACTCGCTCTCACAGGTACATCTGCTCCATTAGAAGATCTCACAGGTTTTGAAGAAGAAGGTTTTTATGATTATTCCCTAGCATGGATGAGTTTAGTTAGGGCATCATCATCCATTTGAAGGGAAACCCTAAGCTAAGGTTTTAAACAGCTACAAGTTCCTTTTTTTTCTGTTTTTAAGTGAGGGTTTCTACCCTAACCTTCCATCTCCATCTTCGAGCAGCCATCTCCATCTATGGGCAGCCATCTCTACTCATGGGAAACTCCTCCACGGATCTGGGTAGTTGGTTCCATCGTTGGGCAGGGTGCCCCTCTTCACGGGCAGACCTCTTGCTGGTCACGGTCTGCTAACAACAGGCTTGGGGCAGTCTGTGTGTGCTCCAGAGTTGGTACAGCAGCACCGGGCAGCTAGCAGGAGCCACGAGTTGCTAGTAGCAAACCCGAAAGCCTTCGGGCAGGCCTTAGAGGCCTCGACTTGAGCAGACTGCCCTACGGGCAGCAGTAGGGCTGCACAATAGGGCAGCTGGGTCAGGTAGCAGGCAAAGCAAAGTTGCCGAAGCTCGGGCAACAGGTTGGGCAACAGAGAAGTACGATCGCGCAGCTGACAGGTATGGTCGAGCAATAGAAAGGTACGGACGGGCAACACAAGTACAGATAGGGCAGGGCAGGTAGATCCGGGCAGGCATAACAGGTTTCTGGGCAGCCTGCTAAATCCAGGTAGGAGAGAGTGGCCCTAATTTGGAAAAAGCCCTAAATTGGGCATTTTTTGTAAAATTGGAAACTTGATCTTCTGTAAATTGTGGAACAACCCAGTTAGGGTATGTGGATCTTTTTGGAAAAACTTAGTCATCTCATTTACAAGATGAATTACTAATGCTTTTGGGGTTTTTTGTCCTTCAAAGGTTTCCCCAGTGAAAAATCTTGTGTTTAATGTGTTGATGTGATTGATGTTATTTATTGCTCTTGTCATTTGTTTATGTTAGTCTGCAAATTTTAAAAGTATTCATGCTAATTCTAAAAATTCAACATGGTATCAGAACTTAGCATGTGAAGACACAATAAAGGGAGATTCGTGGTGTCTTCCTAGACTTTGGGATAAGTTTTGTAGACTTAACATTTGACTAAGTAGCAGAGATGGTTGTTAACATCTTCAGATTGGAAGAGAAGCTACAAGGTTCAATCGACTACAGCTCCTGGAAGGCTAGGTTGACAACTATTCTAGAAGAGAATGAGTTGGATTTCATTGTGTTTAATGTCAGTGAAGAGCCAACATCTAATGCTGGCAGACTTGCTTACAAGAAGAAGCAAGCTAAGGCTAGAAGGATCATTTATGATTCTGTCAAAGAAACGATGATTCCCAACATCACAGCTCTAAAGACTGCAAAAAAATGCTTTGACACATTGGCCAGCTTGTTTAAGAAGAAGGCTCCCAGCCAGAAGAGAGTCTTGAAGAAGAGACTACGAACTTTGAAGTTGAACAAGGATGAAGGGGTTGGTTCTTTCTTCACGAAGAGTACACAGGTAAGAGATCAACTTATTGCTATTGGTATTGCTGTTGATGATGATGACCTTGTGCAAACTGTGGTTGATGGTGTCCCAAGCTCTTGGGAAAACCTTCATGGCATTTGTCAGTGGACGAGAGAATCAACCAACTTTCGAAAGACTGTGGCATGATTGCATAGAAGAAGAGGGAAGAACCTCAGGCAAGGTAATCAAGGAAGGTAACCTTGCACTTGCAGCCAAGACAAATAAGATCAAGAAGCATTTCCCTTAGCAAAAGAAGGGAAAAAAACCTCAAGGTAAGTTCTTTGACATGTCAAAAGTGGAATGCTATAATTGCCACAAGTTTGGACATTTTGCCAAGGATTGCAGGCAAGCCAAGAAGAAACCCAAGCGAAGGTTTCAAGCCTCTTCTGCAGAAGCAGATGAAGAAGAAGAAGAAGAAAACCAAGGCTAACAAAGAAGAACCTAGAAGAGAGTACTACCTGATTTCTGCTCTCACCGGTTCTTTCACAGATTGTGCCACCTCTTGGTTGGTGGATAGTGGTGCCTCTAGGAACATGACATGTAACCGTGGAGCTCTCACCAGTTATAGAAAGAAGAAGTTCCCCACTTAGGTGGAACTTGGAGATGACTCCACTTTCAAGATTGAAGGAGTTGGCTCAACTTCACTTCAACTTGACTCAGGTACGGTTCTTCATATTGATGATGTTTTGTATGTTCCTGGTTTAAAGAAGAATCTTCTATCTGTTGCTGGCTTAGAGGACAAAGGCTACAGATTCCTCTTCATGGACAAGAAAGTCCTTCTATGGGCAAAGGATGGAAATCTAAGCTCAACAGTACATATTGGGATTCTAGAGGGAGGCCTTTACAAGGCTTCCAAAGACCCCACTCATGCTTTGGTACATCACACAGTTGATCCATGTGAACTATGGCATAGAAGGTTTGGACAAATTCACTACACAGCTCTCCCAGGATTGCAGAAGATGGTCATAGGTATGCTTGAGATATCTCCACAACATGATGGAATTTGCAAAGGATGTGCTCTAGGTAAGAACACTAAGAAATCCTTTTCTAGAAGTAAGAATAGATCTAAAGGCATTTTGGATTTGATTAATTCTGACATTTGTGGGCCTATGTCTTCACCCTCCTTGAGTGGGTGTTTATATTATGTCTTGTTCATTGATGATCACTTTCGAAAGTCATGTATTTACTTCCTCAAGGCCAAGAGCGAAACTTTTGACAGGTTCAAAGAGTTCAAGGCACTGATTGAAAATCAGACTGGCAGACACATCTATATCTTGAGATAAGATAACTGAGGTGAGTATGAATCTAATGAGTTTGATGATTTTTGCTGAGAAGCAGGAAACAAGAAAGAGCTGACAGGACCTTACAACCCTTATCAGAATGGGGTTGCAGAAAGGAAGAATAGAACAATCTGTGAAGCTGCTAAAGCAATGCTTACTGATTTGGATCTTCCTTTATCTTTGTGGGCAGAAGCTGCAGGTGCTACTGTGTACATCTAGAACAGAAGTCCTCATGCTATCTTGGGGGAGAAGACTCCAGAAGAAGTCTTCACCAAGAAGAAACCTGCAGTTGACCACATGAGGATATTTGGCACTCTGGTATACATTCATGTGCCAAAGGAAAAGAGAGCCAAGCTAGAGCTCTCCGGTAAGAAAGGTATATTTGTCGGGTACAGTGATTGCTCGAAGGCTTATCGAGTCTATGTACCAGGACAAAGGTACATTGAAGTCAGTAGAGATGTGATCTTCCATGAGGAATTTGTGTTTCGTAAAACACTAGAGCTTTCAACGGAAGATGAAGTTCCTCCACTTGAGTTTCCAGATTCAGAAGCTCAGAGGGAGGAAGAAGAATTTGAGGATCAAATTCTAGATGCACCTGAGGACACTGAAAGCCCACCAGAAGAACTACTTGAAGTTCCACCTTCCAAAAGGAGACCTGCTTGGTATCGAGAGACGGTACAAGAAGGCGAGAAGCATAAAGCTCTTCCCGGGACTTTCAGAGAAAGCATAAGACCACAGAAGTACTCAGGTCTTATGAGCCAGCTTATCAATGCAGAACCTTCCTCATATGAAGAAGCAACAGGTAAACAGGTATGGGTTGATGCCATGATTGAAGAATACAGTTTAATCATGAAGAATGATGTGTGTGAAGTTGTTCCCAAACCAACAAGAAAGTCAGTAGTGACATCCAGATGGCTTTATAAAATCAAGCATGCTGTTGTTGGCAGTGTAGAGAAGTATAAAGCCAGATTCGTAGCTCGTGGCTTCACTCAGAAAGAAGGCATTGACTATGACGAGACATTTGCTCCTGTTGCCAGGTATATTACCATTAGAACCATCATTTCACTTGCTGCAATATTCGGATGGAAGTTACATCAGATGGATGTAAAGACAACCTTCCTCAATGGCAAGATTGAGGAAGAAGTCTATATTGAACAACCCGAAGGATTTGTGACTCATGGGAAGAAGACCCATGTATGCAAACTAAAGAAAGCCTTGTATGGACTGAAACAAGCTTTGAGAGCCTGGTATGCCAGGATGGATGGATTTCTCCACAGCTTGGGGTTTTCCAAAAGTACAGCTGATTCTAACTTGTACTTTAAGGTTGTTCATAATCATGTCTTGATACTTGTTCTATATGTAGATGACTTGTTTCTTACAGGTGATGAACGGTTGATAGAACAATGTAAGAGGGAACTTACCTCTGAATCCAAGATGAAAGATCTCGGATTGATGCATTACTTCCTTGGCTTAGAGGTATGGCAAAAGCCATGCGAGATCTTCCTGACACAAGGAAAGTATGCAGTGGAATCTTGCAGAGATTTGGGATGCAGGACTGCAAGTCCATGAGTGTACCCATGACTACCAACTTGACAAAGTTGCGGGACTCAACCACCAGTTCACAGAGTGTGGAGTCTACTATGTACAGACAACTTATTGGATCCCTAATGTATCTCGTGCATACGAGACCAAGCATTTGTTACACAGTGAATGCACTGAGTCAGTTCATGCCCGATTCGAAGCACATACACTTGGTAGCTGCCAAACATATACTCAGATATGTGCGAGGTACTATCACTTATGGGCTCAGGTATACTTCCTGCAGTGGAGTGTTGTTATTTGGATATGCAGATTCAAATTGGGATGGCACTGCAGCAGACCGGAAAAGTACCTCTGCTTACTGCTTTAGTATGGGATCAACAATAATCTCTTGGTCCAGCAGGAAGCAGGGTTCGATAGCTCAGAGTACAGCTGAGGTAGAGTATATTGCTGCAAATGATGCATGCAAGGAAGCAGTTTGGCTCAAAAAACTGATATCAAATCTCTGTTTGGAGGAAAGCTTGACTCAACGATCATCCATTGCGATAATCAGAGTTGCATAAAGCTTTTGGAGAACCCAATGTTTCATAATAGATCGAAACACATTGAAATGAGGTATCATTTCATCAGAGACCTAGTGCAGAGAGGTGCTATGAAGTTGCAGTACATTTGTATGGATGAACAGATCGCAGATATCTTGACTAAGCCTCTGACAACATCAAAGTTCGTGTACTTTCATGACAAGCTTGACATGGCAGAGAATGCCTCTCTCGCTGAGAATGAATGTTGATTTTTATGAGCATCATCGAGAGCCATTCTCTTAGGAGAATGGGGACACCTGGTCTAGGACCACGATGTGGACTCAAGCTAGGGTTGAGTGATCATTCTGTTGAATGATGATATCTGGTCCTTGACCATGATATGGACCCAACTCTGCATTAGGGGGACTCAACCTTGTGTTGAGTGACCATTCTGTTGAATGGTGACATCTGGTCCAGGACAACGATGTGAACCAGTCTAGCACTGGTATACTCGGCCTAGTTTTGAGTAGCCATTCCTTTGAATGGAGGCAGCTGGTCAGTTACTAGGACTCAGCTTGGGGCTGAGAGCCATTCTCTTGGAGAATGGAGGCGCTTGGTCTGTTACCAAGTATTTGACCTAGTGTCAATGCAGCCTATGGCTGAGACACCTGGTCTGTTACCAGGAAGACACTATAAGTCCTAGACTGGGTATAGGCATGTGTGGCATTCTGACTCTTGATCAGTGGGCTTTGCGATTGTTGCCACCTAATTCACACTTTAAGACGCAGGAAAGTCACAACCTGCTATGTGTGTCCTTGGGGGCAAGCGAGAGCTGGGGACCACTGTCACCACAGT
>LPNX010002491.1:1277407-1292342 GCA_001517045.1 Pseudotsuga menziesii
CAATAGCGATCTTCTCCAAGGCTTAGCTACCCTTGGTTAAGACACCTTAGTACCTGATCTTGGTGTCACACAGAGTGTGAGATAAAAGCATTAGTAATTCTCTCTGTTTATGATGATGTACTTTGAGTGGTGATGAAAGACCACATTGACCACCTGTGATGACCACAGGGGCACTTGAAGAAGGCTAAAGCAAAAGTAAAAAATACATGAAGACCCTTAGTACCACTAAGGTGTAAAAGTGAAAGTTCAAAAAGACCTTTAGTACCACTAAAGGCAAAAGTCAAAATTAGAAAAGAATAAAATATTAATATTTTTATCTTTCTAATTTTGGTTCACTTACAGGTGACTCAAAGGATATAAAAGAAGATCAATCCATTTAATTATTACACACACTTGCTCTCACATGTTCAAGTGCTCCATCAGAAGATCTCATAGGTTTTGAAGAAGAAGATTTTTTTGATTATGCCCTAGCATAGATGAGTCTAGCTAGGGCATCATCATCCATTTGAAGGGAAACCCTAAGCTAGGGTTTTAAACAACTACAAGTTCCTTTTTTCTGTTTTTAAGTTAGGGTTTCTACCTTAAACCTCCATCTTCATCTCCGGGCAACCATCTCCATCTCCGGCAGCCATCTCTACTCACGGGCAACTCCTCCATGGATCTGGGCAGCTGGTTCCATCGTTGGGCAGGGTGCCCCTCTTCACGGGAAACCCTTTTGTTGGCCACGGTCTGTTAATAGTAGGATCGGGGCAGCCTGTGTGTGCTCTCGAGTTGCTACATCAACACCAGGCAGCTAGTAGCAGGCCCGGGATGCCTGCTAAGGGCCACAGGCTGCTAGCAACAGACCCGGAAGCCTTTGGGCAGGCCCTAGAGGCCTCGACCTGAGCAAATTGTCCTTCGGGCAACAGTAGGGCTGCACAACAGGGCAACAGGCAGAGCAGAGCTGTCGGATCTCGGGCAACAGAGATGTACGATCGAGCAACTGACAGGTACTACCGGGAAACAAAAAAGGTACGGATGGGCAGTGCAGGTTCAGATAGGGCAGGGCAGGTAGATTCAGGTAGGCATAACAGGTTTCTAGGCAGCCTGCTAAATTCGGGCAGGAGAGAGGAATTAGGGCCACAAGCCCTAAATTGGGCATTTTTTTGTAAAATTGGAAACTTGATCTTCTGTAAATTGTGGAACAACCCAGTTAGGGTTTGTGGATTTTTTTGGAAAAACTCAGTCGTCTCATTTACGAGATGAATTACTAATGCTTTTGGGGTTTTTTGTCCTTTAAAGGTTTCCCTAGTGAAAAATCTTGTGTTCAATGTGTTGATGTGATTGATATTGTTTACTGCACTTGTCATTTGTTTATGTTAGTCTGCAAATTTTAAAAGTATTCATGCTAGTGCTAAAAATTCAACAGGAAGAGGCCTCGCTTTTATAGAGTTTCAAGCCCTAGGGGGCGCTTTATTCACTGCTAGAAGAGAGAGGGCGTCAACTTGAGTTCATGAGATAATCAAGGGATATGTTTGGATTTGAATGAAGTGAGGATGTGCTACCTCTGGTAAGAGAGATGCGTCCTCATCCATGAGCCATACCAACCCACTCCAGCGATGCCACATAACCAACATGCCCAACAAGGAAGAGAGGTCCCAACCTTTAACTCCAAGTGACTCGCCACCTCAAAGATCTCATCCAAATTACACTATTTATGTTTGATTTGAATTTGCCTTTGACTTAGGAGGTACCGACATCTTTTCCAAGTCACTCCAATGTTTATTTTGCCAACTCAACCAAGCGTGAGGCCCACAAGAGGGGGCACATTCTCTATACAAACTATATATCCATAGTGACGCTTTTAACCAAAGTATGACTCACCCACCACATAAAACACTAAACGACACTTCCTCCATGTCATTTCATTAATATTTTAATGACTTTTGACTTTAGTGTCAATTTGTCGCATTTTTTGTATTTTTTTGGACGTTTTGTTGCATCTTTATAGAAATAATGCCATACGAGACAATATAGTCACCTGGAGCACAAGAAAAGTGGGCTCCGAGGTTAAGGAGTTGCTATGAGCTTGAAAACGAGCCCATCCACATCAAAAACGGACTCTGGATCACACATTTATTACATTTTGAATTTTTCCATTTAAACCATTAAAAAATGGCCTAAAATTGCGGAAAAAATTATTTTTTTTCAAAAATTAAAAAAAACGTAAGGAGGACTTAGTACATGTTCATAATGACTCAAAACCATGTCTAACACGCTTATATACATTGACACATGAACTTTAATAGCCTCCCAAGGTTTAACCAACAAGACGAAAATTCCAGCTTTGGAGGAGTGGTGAAAAACTAAAAAAATTATACATCGCTTATTCAACATTGCATAATTGACAAGGGAGAAAACACCTTAGAATGATCGGATTGATGGCCAAGTCCTTTACAAAAAGTTTGTCGTGTTAGAACATTTATTACAACATCCCCAAAGGGTATGAACATGCATTTATTAAAAAAGATGGGACCACACTTGGTCTTGATGTAACTATGGACTTCTGAGCACATGCATTTATTAAAAAAGATGTGACCACACTTGGTCTTGATGTAACCATGGACTTTTGAGCACCGAGTAAGAACAACTGATTTGTTCTAAGTCCTGGTGGCTCATTGGAAATCCCCTAAGTGCAACTTACGTGATAACATCTGGCTCCAACTACGGGATGTTGTTTGATCTCCAATAGAAAAGAGTGCGCAAGTATCCCAGTTTTTCTGGTTCTTGCACAAAAACTAAAGTGCATCAGACCCACATATAAATAATTTTAAATGCCAAATGAAGATATAAGTTGCAACTATTATACATTATTAGTGTACAACAAAAACTAATGTACATTAAATATGAAACTATAGTACATAAGTAATATACAAAAAGGAAAGTAAAGCACAAAACTAGTATACAAATACTGGAAATAAAGATAAGGGTTTATAAAAGCCTTGACAATGCCTCGATAGGCATTAGATATCATCGTTGAAGAATAATTTCAATTGTTGCCCATTCACTGGTAAGAGCAACTTTCCCCCTTCCATGTTGTTAAGCAGAAAAGAATTTAATCCAGCAAAATCATAAATGATATAAGGCCCCATCCAGAGGCTATTCTCGTGCTTTCCTGTCTTTTCTCTTCGTTTATCCCGGAGAAGGACAGTGTCACCAATCTGAAAAGCCCTTGGCTTTGTTGATTTGTCAAAGGTTCTCTTGACCTTATCTTGATTTTTGATACTATGGTCAAGATCCTTTCTTTGGTTCTCATTCAACTCAGTGATATGATTGATCCTATTGGGCATGGAATCTTCCTCCATTTCACACTCTCGAAGCATCTTCATGGCAGGTAGTTGAAGGTAGGTGGGCAAAGAGACAGTTAAACCATACACTAGTTCAAAGGTGTCTTCTCGGTTGCACTTTTCTTAGTTATTCGATCTGCCCAAAGTGCATATTTGACTTTATTATCCCATGACCTCTTATTATTTCCAACTGTTTTCTTAAGGATAGTCATTAAGTTTTTATTGCTGGACTCGGCAAGACCATTACCCTGTGGGTAATAGTTGGAAGAATGGGATAGGATAATTCCATATTTGAAACAAAAGTTGGTGAATTCTGTAGAGCTAAAAGCTTTGGCATTATCGGTTGTTATTTTGGCTGGAGTAGCAAATATAGTGATGATGTTATTCTCTAGAAAATCCATAACAACTTTATCAGTAGCCTTTTTAGTGGAGATAGCCTCCACCCACTTAGTGAAATAATCGGTAGCTGTTAAAATCCAACAATAACCATTGCTAGAATTATCTTTAAATTTACCGATGAAGTCAAGCCCCCACTGCTGAAAAGGGGCTAAAACCACAACTAGTTGCAAAGGTAAGGCTTTCAACCTAGGCTTCCCAGTGAACAACTGGCACTGCTGACAACTCCTGACCAATTTATGAACATCTGCAAATAGGGAGGGCCAATAGTAACCTGCTCTAAGGATCTTGTGAGTTGTTGTATCTGTTGCATAATGCCCATCACGAAATCCTGAATTGGAACTCAGTCAAGAGTTGCTTAGACTCTTGCTTATTTACACATCTAAGGATTATGCCATCTAGATTTATCCACCCCAACCCTTCTTGAGTTATGCAATATCTAACAACTTTCAATCTCAAGGATCTCCTTTTGTGACCTTTGAGAAGCTTAGGATAGGCAAGATTTTGCAAAAGGAAGATGATGTTTGAATACCAATGGTGATCTAAACGTTGAAGTTCTAGAGGCAAAACAGGTGCTGATAGCTTATTCTAACAAACAATCCCTAAGGCTTCTTTATTACCTTGAGTCAACATTTTAGCCAAACCCTATCCCTTGATTAGTTTTGTGGGTCTGATCTTTAAGTCATACTCTTGTATCTTAGAAACCCATTTACCTCTTATGCCTAAACAGTCTTGCTGACACAAGATATCTTTGACTACAGCATGGGGTACACATCCAATTATCTTAGGGTATCCTACATAGGTTTTGAAGTGTTTTAGTGATTTGACTAAGGCATAAGCCTGTTTTTCCATGATGGTATACTTAAGTTCAGAGTCCTGCAATGCTCGACTCACGAAGGCTATAGGTTGTTCAAAACCCTCACTGTTTTTTTGGAGTAATACCCTTGCAATGGTATCTTTGGAAGTGAAGGAGAAAATCATGAAGTCTTTGGAGTAGTCTGGGATGATTAAGACTGGAGACTTGGTGATGGCCTCTTTTATACGTTGAAAAGATTCTCTACCTTATGTTGCCCACTCAAACCTAACATCTTTCTTCAGAAGTTTCTGTAGCGGTTTCATTCATTCAGCTAGGTTTGGGATAAACCTCCTGATGAAGTTTATATGTCAGTTGAAAGATTGAAGAGCTTTAACATTTTTAGGTAGGGGGATCTTTTTTATGGACTCGATTATTTCTGGATCAACTTTCACACCATCTTTAGAAATGATGTGCCCCAAAGGCTTTCCTTGATCAATCCCTAGGACAGACTTAGTTGGATTGAGAGAGATACCATACTTCCTACACCTTTTAAATACCTGTTTGAGATGACTTATGTGATATGGTATTTCTTTTGAGAAAATAGTCAAGTCATCCTGGTAAATCTCGATAATCTTTTCAATCAACTCTTTAAAAGCATAATCCATAGCCCTTTGAAAGGTGGCCCCAACATTTAGTAAACCAAACGACATCCTCAGGTACTCAAAAGTACCCCAAGGAGAGGTAAAAGTAGTCTTATTCCTATCTTCCTTTTGGATCACAACCTGATTGTAGCCTGAAAACCCATCCAACATGGACATCATGCCAGATCTGGTAACCCTTTGAAGGAGAGTCTCCATGTTGGGCAATGGCTAGTTGCCCTTCTGACATGCTATGTTTAGATTTCGAAAATCTATACATATTCTTATGCTTCCATTCTTTTTTTCTGACAACAACTAGGTTAGAACACCAAGAGGAGTGTCTTGTTGGTGCAATGATTCTAGCAACCAACATCTTTTCTAGCTCTTTCTTAACTATGGGAGCTAACTTAGGGTTGATCTGTTTTAGTTTCTTTCAAAATGGCTTAACTTCTTTTATTTCTTGCTTAAGGGGTATGGTGTGCTGAAAGACGTCTTCCCGATTTGCTTTGAGTTCGTCATATGTGAAAGCAAAAACATCCCTATACTCCTTAACAAGGTTTATTAAGTCTTTTGTGTCTTTTTCTGAGATACCTTTTGCAATTTTTATCATTTTAGGTTCCAAGTCTGACCCAATGTTAATCTCCATGTAATCCCCAGGTTTCAAAGAATCTATGCAGTTTTTTCTTCCATCATGTCTGTAAAAAGTTTGCTCGAGTCCCACAAGGCCACGAGGTACCGGATTGCCAAACTGATTACCTTCTCCCTGATACTCTTTTCCTTCCTCCTGAAAGTTGACACTAAAGTCGGAAAACTCGTCCACATTATGAAGAAACTTCAGAATTTGTTTATCACTTTGGAAAACCTGCCAATGTTCCATGTTGTCTGGAACGGATGGTCTAAAATTTATCTCTAGTTTACCATCACCATTCAACAATTTCTTAGAGGGTTCGAGAGTTGAGGCTGCTACTGCCAGCTTGTCCTCCAAGCTGTTTTCATTTATATGAATTGAAGTTAAGTTTAAAGCATCAAAATGTTCCATCGTGTCCTACATTGCATTTCTATATTTTTTCAACCTTTTACACTTACAAGCAAATTCATTTTTAACTTGAAGGATTATCAAATCAGAGTCGCCATTTATGCTTAACATTTTTACCCCCATATCCTTTGCCATTTCCAAGCCAAGTAAAAGTGCTTCATATTCTGCTACGTTGTTCGTTGCTTCAAATTCTAACCTATAGGCAAAATCAAATGTTTCCCCTTTAGGTGAAATGATGACCACACCAGCCCCCTTTCCTGATCTAGAATGAGCATTGTCAAAATTCATTTTCTATATCTCATCCACTTTTTCGTCTTTAAATTATTCCTTAACTGGGGCTAGAAAGGTGGAATACCAAGTATAATTTCCAATATTGTTAGTATTGTAAACATACTCATTAGATGGTTTCTTAGGATTTTCAACACGATACTTCTTTTCTTTTTCATTCCTTAACCTAACAAAAGAGTCCTCTGATGCAGGTATTGTAGCATATGTCCAATCCATTTGGATCCATCCTCTTAGAGTAGCATCCCACTTTCTAGATAATAACATTCCCCATTTATCAGGTACGTCAATCCCTAGGTTACCAGGATACAGATACGGATACGGATCCGGATCTGCCAGATTTTTGAAAAGCTAGGATCCGGATACGGCTAGGATACGTCAAGTACAAAAAAATATAATAATATTTTTAAATTTTTTAAAAACATATTCAAAGTTTATATTTTATAATCAAAACCACTCATGAATTACATAACTAGATCTAAAATCATATATAAATAGGAACACTAAAACAATGAAAACTGAAATGATATATCTTGCCTTGTAGAAAATTGAAAAGGATAATTCATAATAGTTACAAAAGTGTTTGATCAATGATCACTCCACTAATATGATAAGGTAAAGTATATGATATCTAACTATACATCATGAAATGGATCTATATCCTCATCTGCATATTGGATCTCTACATCATGAATAGACGGTGGGGGATTGGAAATGTTGTAATCTGTAGAAGAAGGTTGAACTGGTGGTGTAATATCCTCAAGTATGTTGAGGTGAGTCATGGCATTCAATGTCATGTTTAAATCAGAAATCTCAGGCTCCACATCCCACATCCTGCTCGGACCTCTCTTATACTCTCGATAAGCATGTGATAGAAGGCGGAGGTTGGAATGAACATACACAAGATCCTCGGCCTTTGCTGCTCCCAATCTGTTTCGCTTCACTGAATGGATGAAGCCATATGTACTCCAATACCTCTCAGCTGATGATAAACTGACAACCTGCGATAACAACCTAGTGGCCAAAGTCGATAGATGAATGCTATCCCCGCCATGGAAGCCCCACCAAGTAATAGGATCAAGATGCCCTCGATCATTCATGGCCATTGGATATGAAAAGTTACTGGTGGATTGTATAAATCCTCCAAACTCTTCACATACTTCCAATGCAATGCCCACATCCCTATATATCTTCCTCAAAGCCGTCTTGTATCCTTGTACCACTTCAGAATCCTTGTTTGGGGCTGTCCTACAAGGGAAAGACAAAATTTTGCAATGATAATATTTGGGGTGAAGTGCATAGGCCAAAAGGTGTAGCGGTGTGGTCATTTTGTTCCACCTTTTAGTAACTATGTCCTTTATTTCATTGTAAAATACTTCAAAAGGGTCACTTTCACTTGCCTTGATAATTTCCCTTATTCTCTCTAGCATACTATCAATGTTTTCATAGACTTCTCCCAAGCAAGGCATATCTGTGTCAAATGTCTCGTTCATGGTCAGGATTGGTTCTGTAAACCGTAGAAGGTATTGGACCTTGTTCCACCATGCATTATCAAGAATAATAGACTTGATTTTTTGCCCCCTATAAGAAGTGGAAGTCCTCCACGATTCCCAAAGAGGGTCGATGACCATTGCTTGCAATGCTTGTCTGACTTCCACAAGCCTCTTTATCACTAAAGCGTGGGATGCAAAACGAGTTTCAACAACCTACTTAAGTTTTGAAAATTCAAATCTCAAATTAGAAACCATAATCATATACGATTAAAATTCATAATTCATGATACAAGTAATCACTAACTAACAATGGAGTACCTTCAATAGCTCCAACTTTGCAAAACCCCTATATATGGCTTGGTACATCGAATGATTGGTTATGAACATTTGGATCTCCTTTCATGCTACATATATTTCCTTGATCCACTCAATCTCGCCAATCTTGGCAAGCATAAGATTCAACAAATGCACTGCACATGGAGTCCAAAAGATGTGATCATATCGACCCTCCACAATCAATCCTACAACCCTACATACCTGTGCATTATCTGTGATGACTTTGACAACATTTTGTGGCCCCACACTTTCTATTGCATCAATAAGAATATTGGAGATGAATGTTGCATTTTTCTCCACTCCACTGCAATCAATAGCCTTCAAAAACATTGCCCCTTGGGGGCATATTTCAATAACATTGATTTAAAGGGCGGTTTATTTGATCTCTCCACCCATCAAAAACTATGGGCACGCCTGTTTCTGCCCATGTATCTTGGATTGATTGCAATTGTCTATCCATAGATTGTCTTTTTGATGTCAGCAATGTGGTGCGAACCTTTTCATACCTAGGGCTATTGTACCCTTTCGGTGCTTCATTGATCGCTTTAATCATCTGTTGCCAATATGGGCAACGCACCAAATTGAACGCTAGCCCATTTGCATAGATGCAACGAGCTACATGCTCATTAGCTACTTCTCTACCCTGGTTATTGAATAATGTTTCAATAGGTCCTAAAGTAGGCCTTTTATTACTTGTGTCAACAGGTCTAGATGGAAATGAAGGCCTAGTTGCAGTGTTTTGCATAGGGAGTTTTCCTTTATTAGCATGTCTCCTATCAGCATCATCTTGCAAAGATGCATAGCACATAAGTTTTGCGGGACTCAAGCTTGGTCCAGGTTGGCCATTTGGACCAGTGCATATCAACACCCCTGTGTTAGTTTTCCCAGTGAGATTGCCCTTCACCCTAGTGTATGAGCCATTTCGAATGCTGTTGCATTCACTGCATTTCCATTTATATGAACCGCCCCTTGGATTTTTGGCAATAACTTCTACATAGTGCCATAATGGAGACCTTGGGTCATTAACGAGAAGAGATTCTCCTGGTATATTTGCATTCTGCTGTTGTGATGCCATGTTTACACTGTATATAACCAAAAAGGAGATAAATGTTAAAACTTAAAAAAATGAAGATATAAGGGATTGTCACTAGCACTGTGTCACTGTCTTAAATTTATGAATAGAATGTCAATGATAATTGATATTGATAATTTGTTAATTATTAATTTATATCTTAAAAAAAACTAAAAAGAGATAAATGTGAAAACTTAAAACTTAAAAAAAATGAAGATACAGGGACTATGACTGTCACTGTGTGACTGTCTTAATTTTATGAATAGAATGATAATTAATATTGATAATTTGTTAATTATTAATTTAGTTCTTAACACATTTAATTATGAATGATATTTGTTTTTGTTGGTTAAGTGCCATGTGACTTGTTAGGCGAACCTTTGGTCTGAGAAACCACGATCCAGGGGTATCTAAGCCGTTAAAATTATCCGAGGATCGCACCCGGCTTGGCTGCACCAACCCTTAGCATGGTTGGATTTAAATGTCGCCTTCCAGGAGCATCGGGTTTTGATCCTGGGCTGCCAAGCAAACGAAACCCCTCTCGACCGTTTGCTCTATCGGAATTTGACAACTATGAATGATATTTTATTATTTAATAAATTATTAATTATTTCAATTTGTAAATGGAATTAATTCGAAGGGCTACAACGTTGCTAACTTTTAGGCTGTTACTCATGGAATTTGAAATTAATTAATTATTAATTCCTATCGGAATTTGACAATTATGAATGATATTTTATTATTTAATAAATTATTAATTATTTTAATTTGTAAATGGAATTAATTCGAAGGGCTACAACATTGCTAACTTTTAGGCTGTTACTCATGGAATTTGGAATTAATTAATTATTAATTCCTATTAATTATTAAATGGAATTAATTACTATTACTTATGGAATTTAGAATTAACTAATTATTAATTAGTAACTACTATTAATTATTAAATGGAATTAATTATTCAAATTTCTAAGGCCTACAGTATTGCTAACCTTTAGGTGCTTGCTGTGGTGGTCCGCTGGCTTGTTATCGTGGGCTAAGTCACTGCACAATGGTCCATGTTGTTGTTGTGTCTCCTCTTGTCGGCAATGGATAAATAAAAATATTAAAACTACTTTATAACTTTTGGACCTTTACCAAGTCACACTCCAATACCAAACTCCACGAGCCCACTACCGACCGACCCTTCTCTCGATTGTTGAGTTTCCTGCAGCAGCGGGACTGCTCTGTTGGTGCTATCGAATTTCTTGTCCAGCAAAATATATTCCCCTCGGGCTCGTCATTCTTCTCTTCTACCCGACCGACTTTTATCTCGACTCCCAATTCAACTGTCGTTGCTCTGTCGGTTTGTTTGAATTCCTTGTTTCCTATTCGCCTTCAGCCGTCACCTTTCTCTCCTGTCACTGTTTGGTGGGAAGTGGGGTAGGTAAAAAAGCATGCTGGCATACCACCTTAAACCATGGGAAAACCTCAACTCCACGCGGTGGAGTCTTCTAGGTGGTGGATCCAAGAATTAAAAAGTTGTGACACGTTTTTTCTGGACAGACTGAAACTTTTTTTCTCGGAATCCGTTTCCCAGCGGGCACATACGTATCTTCCATGGAGGGATCCGGAACGCACGTGGTTCCCTCGCGGATCTTAGTGGATCCGGATCTGGATCGGAACCTCGGATCCGTGGATTCCTGATTCACCCTCGACGGATCTGGTAACACAGGGACTCAATCCTGAGAATATCCATGGTAATGTGAATATTAGGATATCTAGATAATAAGCATACTTGGTGCTTTAGGATGATACCAACTATATCCACTTCTCTGGAATCCATGGCGCAAACATTTTTGTATGGCCTAGTTGTTCTCAGTCTTAGCTGTTCCATGACTTTCTTAGTCATTATGTTGGACGAGGACCCTGAGTCTAACATACAATTATGTAGTAGAAGATCACCTATTGTCAATTATACATAGAAAGGGGGATGATCTTCTTTTCTTGAGTCCATGGTATGCAAGACTATAAGAGGATCTTTTGTAAAGTTATTATGGGCTGGATGATGCTCTTCTAAGGGCTTCCTTTGAATTGGAGAAGGTTCTTCTGTAGGTTGTTTAAAAGTTACTTTTTTGGGAGATGGAGGAGCATTTAAAACTTTTAACAATTTTTCTCTTTGCCCTGGGATTTTAATTGCTTATGTTTCAGGCATTGATACTTTGGCATTTTGTAACCAAGCACCTAAATCAAGACCTATTTCTTTAGAGTCGGGAGGAGTAATTACCTTGTATTGATTATTCTTTGCGGTTCCAAGATTCTCCCTTCTCTGATATGTGAGACCTTTGAACTTAGGCATTTCTTTAATTTCTTTTGTTGTAGGTTTAGTGCCAAAGTTCTTGGTCAGATTATCCAGCTGTTGACTGTACTCTTTGGCTTGTTTCCATGATTCTTCATCTATGGAGTGAACTTGACCAACTGCATTTATGTACTCAGGCTCTCTTAAACATTCGCCGCTATTGCTTGTTTTTGGAAGACCTTTCTCTAAAATTTTACATGCCACATAACAGGTAGCTTCTTCATGAAGAGCTCCATAAGGTCTGCAATAAGGAAAGACCTCTTCTACCATATGAGTTGATTCCAGTTGGTTATAGGAGGCCTTCTATCTTGAGGAGCTTTCTTTGGAACCCAATTATTATTTTTTGGTGGAAGATTCTTTTGACGATTATAGGATCTCTCCATAATGATCATTCTATTCTGCATGTTTTTTAGCTGGTCAACATAATCAGTCTGCATAGTCTCCACCTTTTCATTCAACTCCTTGATCTTCCTATCATAAGCCTCTTGTAAGGGATTTTTAGCTTTAGGCTCATGTGGCTTAGGAGGAACAAGAGCTCCTGTAAATCCAGGGATGTTAGACTTTCCTAAAGCTTGCATGTTTAGATATATCTTTATTGCCATTTCTTGGGCTTTGTTTAGGGTGTCAGGTTCTTTGTCTCTCAATTGATATCTCATCTTGCCACTTAAGGATTCCATATAGTAGACAATAATTGACTTGTCTAGTGGTTTGAAGTCAGAATAGATGCTTTTCACCAGTTCCCTAAACTTCCTATTAAACTCCTCCATAGTCTCGCTCTCATTTCTTTTAATTGTGTGGAGAGCAGCTAGTTGATGTCTAGGGTCTTTCTTTTGTCCCCACTTTTCTTTGAATCCCTTTCTGAGAGCATTATATGTACTATAGGAGTTGTTAGCAAGATTTATGTGCCATTCATAGGCATCCTTTTCCATAGATAATGCAAAAAGCCTCATGTATACATCATCATGCTTATTTGCAACATCTCTGACCCAACTGATGAAACACTTGGAAATGGCCATTTCATGGGTTGTAGCACTGATTGCATTGTTTCCTTGGAAAGTTGGAAGTTTTTCTACAGCCTTATCTGGTATGTTGTGTGGATAACCTGCTATCTGAGACATGTTAAAGGGGTTTATAATATGCATCCATTTTGAAAGACAAACTGTTATTATTGTTTTGGTTTTCAAAAAGGCAATAGATGTCCGAGACGGACTCGGATCCTAAATTCTCAAGTACTCTACAAGAAGCAAGTCTAGCTAGTCTCCTACGATAAGCCCTTTCAGGCTCAGGAATGAGATCAACAAACCTTCATAAATCCTTCTCGTGGAATACTTGATTGCGTTATTGGACAGTGGAGTTGCCAGATGGACCGAGTTCAAATAAGATTGCATTTAGAGAATTGCCTAATTTGTAATTTTACCTTCGAGCAGTTAATGTTACTTAATATAAGATATTTCTCTAGGCTAAAAATCATTCCCCTAGCAAGACAAAATAAATTAAGAAGGCATTTAAAGAATCGCCATTCCCTTATGGATCCATCTCCGAATAATAGGACATCATCTACAAAAAGTAGATGGGTCAATCTTTTTTATTTTACAACTAAGTTGCATGAAACGTGGAAACATGTTCAAGTTTAAGAATCGAGAACGCTTGGAAACGTGACCCCCCCTAGGGAAACACAATATATTTATATATATATTTGAATAACAAATTATCTCACAATAAAATAAGAATGAGAGGTTAATTTGTAGGTAGGTTTATAAATGATTTCGAGGTAAATTTGTCTCGATTTTCCATAAACTAGGGTTTTTTTTAGATTTCTTATGAGTTCCAAGCCCCTCATGGACCCTTGGAAGTTTTCGAGAAGTTTCCAAGTTTCCACGAGTTTTCGGTACCGGTACGTGGGCAATTTAGGAGTTTGGTGCAACATAGTTTTACAAGTAAAATCCCTTTGATATTGCCTTCCTCTCTAGATGTGACCAATGTGGACATTGAACCAGCTAAGGGTCTACTCGGGTTGAACTCGAAACTGGCAATGACTTGGAGCGGAGCGGTTTGATCTCACAGACTCAAACTACTAAAAAATACATAAACTCTTACAATTTTAATGAAAAAAAATATTAAAGATTCCAAGCTACGATTCCAAACCATTAGAGACAAAATATGCAAAGTCTACTCTTATATATATATATGTCAAGGATTCAAGAGTCAAGACTTAATATATCAAAATGGCACCAAGTCAACTTGAACTCAGACTCGAAATTGGCTAAGGGTCAACCCCTCTAGGATCCTATTCATCAATAGCACCTTGTTCCCACCTCCTCTAGGCTCTAGCCCTTGCCTCTACCTTGAATCTCGAAGTTGATCCTCCAAGGATATTAGTCAACACCCTACAATTTTGATGAAACTTCCTAATCCAAGGATTTAATTAAGGGAGAAAAAGCTCCCCATGCTTGATAAGTGATTTTACTTGACTGAAGGGTACATTTTTTATTAAGGTCACGACAGGAGTTCAATCAACTTTAACAATTAGGTACCATCACCACTAACATGAAGGTACATAGAGAGGTTGATGTGCTTGATTATAATATAATCTAGTGGAAACGTTGAAATCCTGAAAACTATTTAAGTTTGTTGAATTCTGAATGAGATCTAAAATTCTACTTGTTGCATACAAAGTTCAATAAGGTTGGAACTTGGAACCACTCTCAAACATCGTGAAACAATTAATGGTAATCTAAGTTGCAGGAAACGTCATAAACCCCCCCGTACCAGGCTCGTTTCCGGTATGAAATGCTGAAACCCGTGTGATACGCCTTTGAAACGCGTTTCAAAAAGAAGGAAACCGTACCACGATGCTGAAACGCATCTCAGACAGATGGAAACTCGTTTCACCCGCGTATCACCTCCATCACGCCGCGTTTCACTTTCGGATTAGGGCAAAACCGGGTCCAAAATGCATTTTATTACAGTTTGTAAAGAAGTATACCTGCCAATCTTTATGTAGATGGTGCTATAAAGGCAGGCCTATTGTTTTTTGGGCTGGTAAGTCTTTAGTTTTGGAACTCTGGCCAAGGCCAAACATATCTAAAATTTTGTATTATAATGTTGTACAGTTCAGTTGCAGTTTTACTTCATATAAAATATAACCGTAATTGTGAAAAAAATAACCAACTAATATTTAGAAGGCTTTTGTTGTGTGAGCAACATTTAGGGGGCTAGTTG
>LPNX010002491.1:1293548-1358006 GCA_001517045.1 Pseudotsuga menziesii
GCGTTCCCGTATCAGATACACGTTTCCGTTTCCCCGTATCATGCAACTTAGATGGTAATGTTAAAAATTTAAGTAAAAGTGTCATTCTCATTATCTTTCAAGTGACATTCTCCTTATGTTTCATTTTTTATCCTTTTACTTTAAGAATTTAACATTACCATTAAAATTATCGACTTCAAGTCACTAGTACAAAATTGGTAAAAAACAAAACGTGTTTAGTCTCCATCTGTGCCCCTGCCAGATTTGGATTCACTCGGCCGAGTTAATGCAGAACCGATCGGTTTGATTGATTTGGTACCGAACTGGCCTCTGGGTTGAGTTTTGTCTTGGTTTGAGGTCGATGACGATTAAACCAATCAACTTGGTCGGTTCCGGTTCCGAGTTGATCGATTTTTAAAACTATGGATGTAGCAAGGAGTTTGTTGAGTCCCTCTGCGACTAATAAGAACAAGAACGGGGACAAAAGGCACCCCCGCCTCAAGCCACTTGAAGCCTTAAAAAAGTGGGAAGGAGAATGATTCACCAAGACTGAAAAATTAGCCCAAGAGACATAGCCCATTATCCAATTTACTATATTGAGATTGAGATCGATTTGCAATTGAATTAGACGTAAGAAGGTCCAATTAACTTTGTCATACGCTTTCACCAAGTCTAGTTTCATGACTATGGATGATATCTTTTTTACCTTTAGAGTGTGTAAGCCCTTTTGTGTTGATTGATTAAAAAGATATCCAAACTGTTCTTTAGTAATATGTATAGATAAATCTTCCTTTAATCTTTCAACAATAATCTTGCCATTCAATTTATACAATAAATTGCATAGCAAGATAGGTCTAAAGTTCGAAAAGGAAGAAGGTTACGAGCTCTTGGGAATTAGAGCTAAGAAAGTTGCATTGAGGGCCTTAGAACTCTGGCCAAAACCCTAATTTCCTTCACTACCCTCAAGAGCTCTTCAACCAAAAGATCGAAGAAAGCAAAATAAATCCATGTGGACCGGGATCTTGGATCGCTTGAAACTAGGTAACACCTTGCTCACCTCCTCCTTTGAAATTGGGGCCCTAATTCTATTGTTTGAATCCTGGTCAAAGAACTAAGGGAAGAGTTTCCCAGAGTGCAATAATCTAGGACTCGCCACATTAGCTGCGATTGTTTGCTCCCTTCAACATCTGTACCCACTGGACCATTGCCTCGGATTGTGCCCATTTCTTTACTATTTTCTTTTGAAGGCTGAATATCCCTCATCCCTAACTGCTTCACGTGCTCATACATGCACCACTAGAGCTTGCCTTAGGATAATCTTTTTGAAGGTGTCCAACCTATTGGCATCCGTTGCATCAGAAGGGAATTTTCTAGTAATATAAAGGCTAAGTAAAACGAAAGGAATTCCAATGAATGTCTAGCTTTGGCACAAGGCCTTGGCTTAAATCAATCTTTGTAAGAACTCTCGCCCATCATCTTCCAAATAGGTAAACTGGCCAATCGATTTGGCAATGTTTCTAAACCTCCTTGGACCAAAACTGCAACAGAAAGCTAGGAAGTAATATGCAGTACAGTGAAAGGTTTGGTCCTAGGATCAAATCTTGTATGCCATCTTTGTAACACCAAACTTGAGTTACCCCACATCCAGGCTTTGGCTAGTACAAACTCTATGTCCTTAACTGGCCGAATCTCAAAACAAAGTCAACTTTTAACTAGTATATGGAAAGTGTGTCTATAACCTAACAATTTTGACCACAAAACAAAGTCAACTTTTAACGAGTATATGGAAAGTTGGCCTGTACCCTAACAATGTTTACCATCCTACGTCTAGCGATTCAATCAAGTGAGATTTCTTCATCGTTAACCTTGTAAACTTCCCTACTAGAGCTTTGGATGTTAGAGATTCCACCATTTCCATTCCAACGTCATGGCCCAACACCATACTCACTTTTTTAGACTAGTCTTTTACACATTAGAGTTTTCTTTTAGAAACAATGGCATCACCGAAAGTTTTGGGAGGGGAAGAACTTGACGTACCCCCCCCCAGGCTTGTCATAAACATTAACACCATCCACGTAAAGATCCAAATCTATTTGTATGGCCGTTGATATTCCTTGTACAGGCTTGTTACCAAGAACCTCTTCAGACTTTCGAGGGAAGATATCCTTGTCATAAGAGAGTGAATTCTTAAGTCTCGTGTGCAATGAAGGATTTCTTGAAATTCTTCATCAGTACGGAATATGGACGGTGATTGCTAGACGTCATATTCTCCATAATCCACCAGATTCTCCATCATATCTCCCTATATGTCAGAGTCTTGCTTAAACCCTAATCAACTGGAAAACCACCCTTCTATGACCTTTTTCCCCGATCATTAATATGCTTGCGAACTTTGGTAGACCTTCAAAACCCCTTCTCCATCCATAAAAGCCTACTTGTGGAAACCCATACCTATGGTCCTCTCTCCCTATGATCAACAAAATTGAAGTTTATTGCTATCTTTAGGGTTATTTTTCCATAGTGATGGTTTCTTCTATTTATTGCAGAATTAAGGTTTTGCTGGTTGGTTCCATTTGATCCTCTCTCGCCTATGAATCTCAAGATGGTACTAGAGTGGGCATGAACCTCCCTTACTCTATTCAATAGCCGATCCAAAGATATGGCTGGTTGCAGTGGTTTATGATTGTGGAACTAAGCTTTTTGGATCATCTATCTTTTCTAGGGTTTCCTAGGGTTTAAGCCTTCCTTCAAGGCCACACCTCACATAATATGAAATGCTACCCTTCCTGAACTCAGCTTCTTCATTTTGTTCTCTTATAGCTATTTATTTAATTTTATGAACTAGCAATGCAATATAAATTGCAAAATAAACTTATCTTTTAATGCTCGCTTCAGTTTTTAAAGTTTATTTGCTCAGTTTAATTTTAACTATAGAAATTATAAGCAAAAGGGTCTCAATGGTGACATTATCTGTTTGATTTTGGATGTCTAGCTTTGTTGGAGATTGGATAAAGAAAACTGCCAATTATTTACAAATGCTTTGTACATCCATATATGGATGCTTATTCTACTTGTATTGATGTTGATAACAGGCGTGCTTGGAGGAGGAGCGGGACTTTTAGGTGGATATTTTAAAGGCCATGGCATGGCTAAACTGTCAAGTGCATATGCTATTAATTTAGCTATTGTTACATCATGTTTCTGCGGTATGGTATTTCTGGTTGGAGCCACTTCTAATGCATTCATTTCTCTTTTTAAGGGGTTCTTCTTTTGGGTCTTACAGTATCACATAAGTATTGACGATAAAGAAAACCATTTGTTTCGCTTATGTTGTCTTGATATTTCATGCTCTCTGCTTACAGATACTTTGTTGAGATGTTAATGCTTCTTGGCTATTGGCAATAAGTGTTTCCAGATCACTACCGTAACTAATTAAATAAGATAATCTCTTAAGTACTGACAGATCAAAGTGGTTTGAGTTCAAAAATGTATGTTGCATTAGTCACTCTATATCAGACTGAAAATATCAAGAGGAAGTTGCTCCTAAAAAATAAGCTCAATGCCACCTACATGGTAGACAGATACTGTAGCCAGTTATTTGATGAAGATTCTCGAGCTAAGTGATCAGCTTGCAGCTACTGGAGAAGAGTTCAAGAGTGAAGAGTTCTCTTCTTCTTGGCAGCATTTTGTCTGGAGACTTTCTGCTCAAGAAAATCTTCCCAAGTTTGAGAAGCAATGGGATGATTTTTTCTTGGAGGAGACGAGACTGGAGACAGTTGCAATTATAGAGGAGGAAGAGTAAAACCTACCCCTCATTGGGAGAATGAGGAAAGGAGGATGAAAGGAGGATTCAGGAAGGGTCAGAAGAAGGAAGATTCAAGATCTTTGAACTAAAGGAAGGACTTGAGTCACATCAAGTGTTTCAAGTAACGGTGTGCTACTCAGTGTCTTTAGACGAAGGGGAAGGACGCCAAACAACATAAGTAGTTTGCAGGGAATGCAAAAGCTTCTAAATGAGTTGATGATCTTGTAGCCACACTTGAGACAACCTTAGCCATGGTTTTGTGCCTTTCTACCAACGCTATTTTAGGTGTTGAGTGATTTGTGGACAGTGGAGCCTTTAAGCACGTGATAACTACCAGATCAATTTTCTTTCCAGCATGTAGGTGGAGCTTGATGATGATGCCATGTATCCAATGGCTGGGATGGGTTCTATCTCAGTGTGTATGCCAACAAGATATGTTCTTGAGCTACATGAGGTATCATGTGTTCCTAGTTTGGCAAAGAATCTACTTTTAGTTTCTTATTTAACAGATCTATAGTGCGTGGCAGAGTCTGATTATCGTCAGAAAATGCCACCTAGATCCTGGTTGGGTTTTGGTTAAAGGAGTTCAAGAGCGTGGCATTTACTTGTTAGCAAATCTTGTGAAGCATGAAGCTTTGGTGCATAGTAGTTGCAATTTTTGTGAGCTTTGGCACAAAAGCTTAGGTCACTTGCATTATGAAGCTTTGCCTCTCTTGAAGTGGTGCATGGATTGCCAGACTTCAAGGTTGAGTTGAAATGAGTGTGCAAGGGATGTGTACTTGACAAGTATGCTATGACTGTTTTCCCAAGCAATGAGCATATGTTGCGAGGGATTCTAGATCTGGTACATTCAGATGTATGTGGACCCATGTCATTTGATTCCTTTTGCAAAGAAGTAGGAATCAAGAGGTAGTTGACAACAAAATGGGGTTGCTGAAAGAAAGAATAGGTCAATTGTTGAGACAATCAAAGTTATGGTGCATGACATATATCTACCTATGTTCCTTTGGGTAAAAACATGTAGTACAACGGTCTAGACTCTACATCATTAATGAGTATTCTCAGAAGGTATTGTAGGAAACTTTCACTAGTGAGAAACCCCAGGTTTCACACTTTTGTGTTTTCAGTTGTCCTATTTAATTCATATATCTAAGGAGAAAAGAACTACGCTTGAACCATCGAGTTTGAAGGTGTGTGTCTTGGTTGTAGTGATCCTCCAAGGCTTACACAATCTACATTCTGTCCTAGTGGAAGATAGTAGTGAGCAAAGACATGAATATTGAGGAGGATGCATGTTCCTCGACATCTTAGAAGCCTCTAGTCGAGGTAGAGGGGGGAGAAACACATGCTGATCCACATATATTACAAATTTAGGAATCTGATGGCAATGTTTGGGAGGTGGAATCAATGCTTCAGTACCTTCGAGTTCAGCTGAGAATTTTAGGTGGCTTACCCAGACATTATATGATGCACATGAGCAAGTTGGATATCCTAAAACTTCTTTCAAGATGAGTCATCTTCATAAAAAGTTTCCAAATTATGTTGCACTGATATCTTCCATCATTGATGCAGATCCTTCTAGTTATGAGGAGGCAACAAGTGAATAGTGTTGAGTTATGGGGTAACTCTGAATATCCTTTATGTGGACTGCCTAGCATGGAGGCACTTTTATCAGTATAGGCAGGTGAGTAGAGTGTGAGATACGCTTTGCTAGGTGGCGTGGATCTAGCAGCGAAGACATCCAGTGAGTTAAAGTCATTTTTGCACTTGACATGCAAAAAGTACGAATTTGGCACAAAAAGCGAAATTAGGGTTTTGGAACCCTAATTAGGGTTTGGTGACCTAATTTCTCAGTGACATAAAAACGCAGTCAGGGGGCAAAAACCATTCATCTTTTGTGAGTATCAAGAGATCAGAGCAACTGAGAGTAATTAGTTGACCAAGGAGGGCGAACCATCTAAGATAGCTGGGGGCGCATCCTTTAGGGCAATGAGAGGACAGAGTTCCTTCACCCGGGAAATGACAAAGATATCTCACTAAGCATCTTCAGAGATTGAAGAGCAGCAACAACAATAGCAGAGTGAGCAGCTGGTGAGGAGGACGTGAGCAACAACACCAGTAGCACGTCACACATGTGGGTGACATCTAGCAACTGTTGCCACGTGTGGGAGGCTGGGAGGGCCCAGAGAGCTGAGGGTTCTTCATCAGTGACTAAGGAGAGGCCATCATGGTTCAGTCGCAAACTGAAGGCAGAACGACTGGGACGTGTTTCTGAGGAGGGGGGATGCAGTTGTACTGTTGGGGGGACGTTTTTAGTGTTTGAAGATTCAGATCTTCTTTTGGAGTAGAGTAAAGCATAGATGAAGTGCTGAGAAAGCATTCTTCAGAGGTTAGACAAAGAGTACAACTTCCAGAGACTGGTAAAGTTGAGTCGAGATTTCCACCGTGTGGGTGTACTGTTGGGGGCGCATTTTCCAAGAGCAGTAGCTGCAACTACTGCAGGTCTAGGGCTTTGGCCCTTCAGGTTCATCTGTTGTTTACTTACTCATATTGTACTTCTTCTTTTCTATATTATATTTGCTCTGGGCTTGAGAGAGAAGAAAGTGGGGTTTCTAGGATAAATTCTAAGTCTTTTGTCTGATTGCTGATTTATGGGTTGCTTGGATGTTCATCTGCTGCAAATTCTAATTTAGATAAAAGTGTATATCATTTAGGATTAGTGAATATTGTAGCTGTGTTGAATATCTGACCTTCTCAGAGCGAGTGGAGACCTCTAAGAAAAAATTACAAATAGGTATGGTGTGATGCCATGGCAGAGGAGTATAACTCCATGAATGTGTGGGACATTGTGCCATGACCAAAAGGAATCAATGATTGACTCTAGGTTTCTTTACAAGGTGATGCATGTAGTGTTGAGAAGCACAGGCTTGGTTTGTGACAAGATGATTTTCCTAGAAAGAATGAATTGAATATGAGGAGACCTTTGTTGCAGTCGTTGGGTATACCTCCATCAGAGCTTTATGTCATCAACTCTTGGCTGGTCTCTATATTAGATGGAAGCTAAGACTACATTTTTGAATGCACTGATTCAAGAGGTTTACGCAAATGAACATAGAGGTTTTGAGGTGCATCCATATAAGATCCATGTATGCAGATTGAAGAAGGCTCTTTACGGGTGGAAGCACGAACCATGTCCTTGGTACTCAAGTATTGAGTATCATTTGTTAGGTTTGAGCTTCACTAAATTGCAGCAGATTCCTATCTTTATTATTTATTTGATAAGTCTAATTGACTAATATTAATACTATATGTAGATGATTTGATACTTGTAGAAAGTTCAGAAAAGTTCATTGCATTGTGCAAGATAAAGTTGGCACGCAAGTTTGACATGAAGGACATTGACCTAATGCGCTACTGCTTGGGTTGAGAGGTTTGGTAGAGTACATGTGAGCTGTTCCCCTAACAAGGTGAGTATACAATTGGGATTCTAAAGAGGATTTAGATGATGGACTATAAACCCTTGGTTACTCCTATGATACTTAATCTAAAGTTATTAGCAGATTCAGATTCAAATTTGTTTGATCCATCAATGCACAAATATTTGATAGGTTCCTTATTTATTTGGTAAATACTAGACTTGATTTTTGTTTTGTAGTTAACACTTTGAGTTAGTATATGGTTGAACCATGACCAATACATTGGAATGTTGCAAACTATGTGTTCCGATACTTGAAGGGCACAATACATCATGGTCTGAGGTATGTTGGAGATGGTTAGTCGATGCTGCATAATTTTGTGGACTTTGATGAGGTTAGAGATGGAAGTGGCATGAAGAGTAATTTAGGGTTCTACTTCAATTTTGGTCTAGGTATGCAATCTTGGTTTGGTAGAAATCACACAGTAGTGGCACTTAGTTCAGCGAAGGCAAAATATATAGCAGCTAGCTCTGCTAGTTGTGAATCTATCTCTGTTTGCAAATTGATGGAAGAGTTGACCAATCATAGTAATATGACTCTGGGAATCTAGTGCTTCGCAATTGTTCCAAGCACATGGACATCCTATACCATTTTCGTAGGGATAGAATTCAGAAGGGTACAATGATCCTAGTGTTAGGATTATTAATCCTCCCTTGGTCAAATGTCTATTAGATTAATTATTGCCTAACTTAGGAACCTTAAATTAATTAAATGAGTCAACTAGTGCAATTGGGTCCACCTGGCCCAATGGGGCCACATGTACCAGTCATTGAAGTGTGGGGAACACTACTAGAGGTTAACTGCCACTTACTGCATGTGCATCCATCAGTTAGGGCGCCTCCTAGACCAATCCCTACATTTTAGGAGCCACCGGGAGTCCTGACACCAACCTACTTCAGTCAGTTGGAGTTAGCACTAGTTAGTCTTAGTTAGCCCTCAGTTACAATCAGTTACTTCACAGTCAGTTAGGCTAGCACTACTATTGCATGGATAATGCATGGTTGCATGGGGAGGAGCGCTTTTCCTACCTAACACACTCAGTTGCACTGAGTTAACTAGTTGTTACTACTTGTTGGAGTTATTGATTATCAAAGAGTTGTCTATTTGGACTCCGATATTGATTGGGAGACCTTGAGTTAGAGATTCAGTTAGATACAGTCTTATCCACTTGGTGTATTCGAATTCATTACTCATGCATTTGAATTCTACCTATGTAAACTACATTGTACACCGGATATTATTATGATGAATACACTGTAAATTCCTAAGCAATACTTCTCCGTTTCCTTTGTGGTTTGTTTTGCTTAGTTTGTATGTTCATTCTCCATTCAATTGCTGCAACATAATCAGAACTCTCAGCTTGAAGATCTTAATGACATTCAAATTCTAATACCTAGATATATTCCTTTAGATTCACAAGTTGTAGATATTTTGACGAAACCCCTTGCAAAGGGGAAGTTTGAGATGTTTAGGGAGACACTTGGGTTTGGTGGAGAAACTTTTCTTGCGAAGAGGGAGTATTGGATAATGGATATTACATATGTTTAGTGAGTGATTCTCCTGGTGATGGCACAACAGAGAAGACAATAGAGATGGCACCTTCAGCCTTTCCTTATAGCAGCGATGAACAAGTTGAATGAGAGTGCAAGTGACAATGATATAGATTGTTGTTTGGTGGAGGGTGCATGTATGTTGAAGGCATGCATGAGCCACCTTTAGTTAATTTCAGTTTAGATGTTTCAGATTTAGTAGTTCTAGTTAGGGTGCATGTATGTTGAAGACATGCATGAGCCACCTTTAGTTAATTTCAGTTTAGATGTTTCAGATTTAGTAGTTCTAGTTTTAGTCTTTAGATAGAATTTTCCTATTTTTGGAGTTTGCTTTCGTTAATCTTAGCATGCATTGTCTATTGTTAGTACTTAGCAGGTGGGTGTAGATCCCTAGACAGTTGGGGTACTCATGCATGATAAATTTCCAGTTTAGGTATAGGATGCATATCTGAAGGAGGGCAGGCATGCTCCAATTCATCTTCCAGCTGAGGTGCTCTTCACTTGGCAGTGAACTATCTTCATAACTCAGTCTTAGGCTGATTATGTCAGTGAAAAGGCAATGATATGCTGCTGATATAATTTATTTCGAAGTCTGGAAATGATCATATGCTAACAACTATGCAATGCTGTAATCATTCAACATGCTAAGCCTATATCACCAGTGAAAACATTAAGTAACAATCTCAATAATTAATGTTTATAACAGTGCTTAGAACAGTAATCACTATGAATGCATCATTACTAAACTGTCAACTCTAAATAAAGTATACTCCAACAGTAGAAACAAATGTAAGAAGTGTATATCAGCATGTATGTTCAGCGTTTAATTATCATCATTGGACAGTCCAGTGTTAATCACATTCTCAACAGTCCATCCCAGCAATGGACAGTCAACAAATCAGGCTTAAAAGGGTTTTTTTAAGTGTTTAACCAGATTTTCCCTAGCCCAAACATGACCATAAAGGGCAGGCCGAATTTACCTTACCACTGAGAATTGCTAACAAATCAGCGCTAATTTCTGCAAAAAAATGCAGTCTGCACAGTGAACCTAATTTAACCCTTTGCCACAGTTAGAGATCCCAGAGGATGATTCCCTAGGGTTTTTTAAAGTGTTTAACCAGATTTTCAGGATTTTACTTGTTTTTAGGATTTTTAGGGCTCCTAAAATTTCGCCCTAGGGTTTCTAGGGACAGAAAGGGAAGGCCAAATTTGTAGGACGGGCCGAAATTTTAGGGAGGCCAAAATTGGAAAATTAAATTTTTTTTAGGGTTTGAAACATAAAATTGCAGACCTAATTAAATGCCCTAATTTACCATGAAATGCAATATTTACACATGAAAATGCAAGAGTAATTTGACAAAAGATGACAACTTAGGGTTTTCATGGATGAGACGGTCCCTTAAACCCTAGCCTAGAGGGAGGTGATCAATCTTCCTCTTGGAGTATTTCTCCTTGTCTACTAAACTAGGGCTTCTTGTAACAACCTCTAGGGTTTGTTACAAGAGCCTAATCTAGGGAAAAAATTGGAGATCCAAGGCTAAACTAGGGAAACCCTCCTCTTGGGAGTGTTTTCCACCATGCAAAGAGGATAAAAGGTCCTATTCCAGCAAAACGCAGTCCTAGGGCTACCATTCAAGAGACAAAAGTTCACCTACCTTACACCAAGAAGACAAAAACCTTGACTTACTTGAGCTATGTGTTGTCCAACAAATCCAAGCATCTAGCAAGCATGAGCATAACCAAAGAATTCATCCAACTTTCATCCACAAGAGCAAAGAGAAAAGACTCCAAGAGGTGCGCATCACTCCAAGAAGCTAATTAGGGTTAAAAAGTATCATACTTGAGTTTTATCCCATAAGTTTGATTTCAAAATGAAGTGAGGAGATCTATTTATATGTTCTCACACTCACTTTTACAAATAAACGAGGCCGACATGCGTTAAAATGTCAATTCGAAATTATAAAATGTCAACTTAAAGTTATAACTTAAATAGTATAAAATAATCAAATATGTGGGTACCTTGGGGCATTTTCCCCAGAGTTTACCCAAAAATGACAACCCCAACAGTGCTGATAATCCCTCAACGCTCCCACAAAACAAGCAGTATGACCGGGTGAGGATGATGACGTCATCTCTGGAAGAGGCCCAAGGAGAGAGGGCGCTAGGCTACAGAGGGACCTAGAGGGTGCCTAGGGTGACCTGAAAAAGTGGCAAGAGCCTCATAGCTGGACGAAATGTCACTGAAGTAGAAATAAGTGGGAGGGGTCATGTGACCCAGTGACCCACCCCTAGGAGCCCCGGACACCAACCCCAGGGTTAAAAACCCCCACAAAAGGCAGTCAACAATGCCAATAAGTCGTAGTACCCCTAAAGGAAGGACCAAAGGGTCCGACCATGACCACCACTCAGAAAATGTTGGGTAACACATGTAAGTTTTAAGAAAATGACCCTCTCTCCCTAGGGACTCATATGAAGGTGCATTGGTACTAGTATCATGTAACACATAGTAACCCCCTTCAAAAAGCTTTTTAGTCCAAGTTTTTACATATGATCTAATTAAGTATGTAACACCCCGATTTTGACCCCGTTTGCATTAAAATGTATATGATGTATATATTGTAATTAATCGTGGTATGGAGCTAAAGGCAAAAGCCCCACCATTGATTTGGTTGTTTTATGTTTCGACAATTGAAATCGTTGCCGATGGTATATCGTGCTATCCGACACGTATTAATTTTGGCATCATGTAAAAATGCATTTTAATTAAAAATACCCCCAACTAGCTATGTCAATGCAACCTTAATGAAAATGGCATGATTTTCCTAAGGATAGGGAGGGAAATTATTTAACCCTTCGGGGCCAATGGGGAAAATCCAAGTGTCAGTTGTTAAACCCATGTAGTTGTCACCCACCCTTTTGACTTACTGACCTTTCCTTGTCTCAATCAGTCAACTACCAAATTAAAAGCCTCTGATGTTAGTTGGGAAGTTATTGCTGGGCAGTGGTGTGTGGCAGGGCTGTCAGTCCTTGCCCACACGCACACTCCACTAGGAGACTCATTCACCCTCACATGGGCAGGAGGAGACCACGACCCATTATCCATTTTTCCTTCATGCAGAGAGCTAGGGGAACCACCTCACGATTCACGATTTTTGCTGTGTGTGTGAATTTCGTTGTGGAGGATTTTGCTGTGCGGGTTCTCATCCTCATGATTTTGGGTCTGGGACGTTTTCCTCATTACTAGACGTCCATGTTGGGTTCTCTCCAAAACGGATGGAAGTTTCCTATGCGTGAATCTCGTTGTTGGATTTTGCTGTGCGTGGTTACCTTACCGGTTTTGTGGTTCTGTGTATACGAATCCATCTCCACGCTGAGAGTTTGTTGCATTTGATTCCTCTTCCAATTTCAGACTGTGTCTTTCCCGTTGCTTCAGTGGTGAGATCGTGGCTGTTGTTTTCCCCATGAGTGTGGGTTGTTGCTGAGTTGTTTTGGCCACGATAGGGCCAAGAACAACTCTGAGATCGTTTTGCTTAGTATGAGCTGTGAATTGCTCGATTTTGCTGTGTGTACGCAGTGGTTGGTCTTTGGATTGTATTGGAGTAGGAATGAAGGCTTGGTCTGCTTGAGAAACTTGGTGTGTTCGGGAGCCTCATAGACAGAGCTAGAGGGCTGGCTTTCTTCTCCACACCCTCTGAATAGCACTAGAAGGGAAGTTAGGGATTGAGGGACTGTGCAACAGAGAAGGGATTGATTCCTTGTGTTGGGTGTGTGTGGGTGTCCTAGAAGTCAGGCTAGTTCTGGTGCAGGTGTCCTTAGCTATTTAGTGAGCGCACCAACTTAGCAGTCAGCTTTTCCCAGCTCCCTGATGGCCTGATAAACCCAACTGTGTTGGCTTGGTTGAGTTGTGTATCTTTGGCTATGTGTGAGCCTGCTTAGTTTCTTATTCCTTGCGTAATCATGCCCAGCTCAGGGGTGGCAGTGTTGCTGAGAGATTAAGAAGCACACTGGCCTATGGTTGGGTGGTACGTTGCAGCGACATAGCTGGTTGCGGGACGAGCTTCCTCATAAGATAAGTATTCTTGTCTATTTCATATCTGCAATTGTATTTGTTGATTGATGAAAATGATGAACATGCTAAATGCTTGAATGTATGGTTTTGCTTCTGTTGTATGATGAATAGTTATGCATCTATGCATGTTTTACTTCAATGCATTTCAGTTTTTATCATTGTATGTTCATGGGGCTAGTTGCCCGGGTATATAGTAGCAGTGGTAGCGTCCTCTTCGTCGGTCGGAGGGTCGGGGACGTTACAAAGTAATAGGATATCTTATTACACTCTTGTTGTTGCCATTAATTAGCCATCCATCTATGCTCAATTCTTGTCAACATGGATCCTTCATAATTTGATATTGCATAAATTTTTGTCCCTTGGTTCCATGCATTGTACTAACCTTAGTAATTTGTCATAGTTGTTGGTATTTGAGAATATCTTGTAGTGCACTCAACATCACATTCCATAAATGTCGTTGATTCTTCCATTAGATAGTCTTATCATTAAGATTTGACCTTTACACCCTCAAGATGGAGTGTTGACTTTTTAAAGTATTTTCTAGTGGCCATTTGTTTCTCTAGCTTTTGTTTTTGAAGTTGACCTATGGTACCAAGGGCTATAACTTATCACTCACAATGAACTTCTTGAATGCTCATCTTGATTGATTTGGCATCGATGGTTTGTGGAAATCAATGATTGATTCAACATTAACAGTTCTAGGGTCCATTCTCCATCAGTGATTTGTGATGCTTTAGTCAAACTTAGCAAATGGTTGCCAATCTTTATTTTCAGAGTTAAAGATTAAACAAGTTTCTTGCATGAGACCGTCGAAGTAGTTTTCGTCAAGGATCAATCTACACTCACACCTATATAGATTTTTGACATTTTCTTGATTTCACAGGGTTCCCATGCTTGTATGTGACCTGTAATACTTGGCACATGCATGGGAAGGTGATAGCTTCAAAATGTATTTTCAAATTTCTGAGATTTGTTATTTTGGCAAACATTCTATTTTTAGAAATTTCAAATTTTTGGAAAGTGATCACATTTATGGATATCCTTTATAGACAAGTGTAAAACTAGGTCAAAATTAGGGTTTCTATTTTTAGGAAACATTATACATAGATTGATTCATGTAGTGATGAAGAAAAAAGCCCAAAATTTTCGAGCGATTTCTAGAAAATGCAAAATTAGGTCAAAATTTGGGGTTTCACTAGTTCTAAAAATAGCATGTACCACAGGATTGGTTTCCTAACTATGGAGATGGCTTTCAACTGTTAAAAGGATTCCAAGCACTTTGTTATTTTTAGTTGCAGGGATATTTTTGGTAGGAGAGGAGCACCATAGTTTATGTTTGGCATAAGCTTTTTCAAGATTCATTTCTTTAGATGTTTTTGGAATCTTATTCAATGTGCACTTTATGGTTCTTATCATCGATGCACTACCTTTGACTTTGACTATTCCAAGGTGACTTGTACTCCAAGGAGTCTCTTATTGTGTTGGCTATAAGGACTGCAAACAAGAGATTTTGATGATCAGTGCCTTCATCCTTTCATCCTTTTGCTTCCATTGTTTCTCACTTCAGACTTAAGAGTGTTTGAGCAACACTGCTCTTGTACTGGTTTAATTTATCGCATTCACAACCATAGTTGAACTTCGAGTGGTTTGAGGAGATTGCAAAAGTTTGGGTGTGATTCTTTCTATCCCCCAAGATCCTTCAGATTGTGGAATTGTATGTAATTTGTTAAGAACTTTGTTCTTTTTACAACTCTAAATAAGGAAAATCAAATCAACATCTTTTGGCAACCAATATGAGAGCATGTGTATAAGACTTCTACTTAGCATCGCTCTTGCATGTTTTAAATTTTTATTCTTAAGTTTTTGAATTTTTGAGATTCTAATATTATATTTCTCCTAGCAACTTTTCTTTTCATTTCACTCCATTACTCCAAGGACAAGGCACCGGTCATCAAAAACCTATGTTGCACAAGTTTATGGAACGCGGGTACGTTGGGTACGTGGACACGATTATCCGATACAACTAGAAGCTTTGCCCAAATTTGCAGGAAACATAGGGTTGGGAGCGACAATAATATATATTAATTTTTTAAAATATATTTAAAAATAATAAAGTTAAAAAAACATAATTGATTAATTTCATAGCTTAAACTATTTTATCCTCTTAATCCTCTAGTAGTGTCATAAAATTTATTCTTTTTAAATTTGCTCACTCCTCTAGGTCCACATTATACAAATCTCATTGTACGAGTTTCTAAAGGCAGGTTGCATAAATGTGTAGGAAGCACCAATGGCTTCATAAATCATAAGATTCAATATTTTTCTAATTCCTTGTTCCAACTCCATCTATATTATTGTTCCTAAGAGTGCTTAGTCTTTGGGTGCCTCTGCATTTTTCTTATGGTAACTACTACTTCTAATGTGAATGAACTTGATTGTTTTAAGTTCAACTAACAAACTTTCAAATTTCTGGTATCTTGAGTTTGATATGGTTTATGATCCTAAATTGCTATATCTATTAGTATGAATCACGTAAGCTAGCTATAATCATTTGAGATATGAATTAAAGTTGTTCAATATCTTAGTATTGTAAAAGATCCATTTGTATTCACTTAAGTACACTTGCAGCACATATTTTGAGTGTGAATGGATCTAAACATTTAAGAGGTGTGGGCCCTCTTTATTTATATAACCTTGAAAATAAAAAAATGGCATTATTGAGAGATTCAATTGAAATTTTTATTATTGGTGATTTCTTGACACAAACTTCAATCTATCAATTGATTTTCAACACTTTTCATATGATTTTGGCCTCCACATGGTCAGGAGCTTCTGGAAGCTCCCAATAAAAAGGGAGCGGCAAAAGCAAGTTCCCAAAAAGCTCCTAAGTTCCCAAAGAAGCTCCCATAAAAAGGGGACGTTTCGTACCAGCTCCCAAGCTCCCAGGAGCAGGGAAACGTCGGGTACGGGTTGCCAAAATCCCGGGAGTGGTACCCGTGCAACTATGTAGTTGTGCATTCCTTGAAGACTTTGATCATATGACTATGCTAAGATTGACACCCTAAACTAATATATAGTGATCCATAATTATTATTGGAAAGCCTAATATTTAGATTGATGCTTGTTGCAATTGAATGAGTATCAAATTACAAAGGTCTTACCTTCTCATACTGTAATTTGATCTTGCATCTATCTCACGTCTAAACCTGCATTTGATATTTAGAGTTGATGGGCATAACATACAGGTGACTACAAAATATTACCCACAATGACATATGATTACATACGTGCATTTGTTACTGATCTTTGACTCCATTCCTAGGCACTGATCTAAATCTAGACGCATAGAGTAGTGGGTTTTGTGTTGAAGTTGCATGCAGGTATCACTGAAGGGATCTCTCCTTGGAGGTGAAGACTCCTAAGAAGTTAAAGGGATGTGACTGAGGTGACATTGGGTCACAACTCCCTACATGTGGCTTACTGGGCACTAGCCCAGCTAGTTTGTCCGGTAACACTACACAATGACCTTAATGGGGGTATAGAAGGAGTTACATATATATGTAAATACTAGGTCAGTTCAGTGATGGACCTACATAAGAAATGAGTGAGAACAAGTGTATCTAGAGGTCAACAAACTCATTGTTACACACATTGGCTTATGATTATTGTAGTGGGATTGATTTGGGAGTTCTTCTCCTAATCTCTAAGGAGTTATTGTGTAATATCATTAGTAATACTACTAGGCACTGTGCTCCACATGCATATCTAGTGCAGATTGTATGTATACAGGTTTATCTCGGTTATTGTGTATTGTGTTGATAACACCACCTTGATTTGATTTAGGCTTTCACAGGCAGAAAATAAAAAAATACAGTAATAATTATTTTAGGGTTTTAAATATTAATTATTATTGCATTAAAAATTAACCAGTACTTATTATTAAGTATTAACTTTTAATGATTATTATTAATTATTAATGGTTAATTATTAAATGATTTAAGCATAAAGTAAAATAATACTAATAATTATTAGAGTATTAAATATCAATTATTATCAAGAATCAACTAATAATTATTTTTAAGTATTAACTTTTAATGATTATTATTGATTGATATTGATTAATTATTAAATTATTTAAGCTTTAAGTATTAATAATTATTATTAACAATGATTAATTATTAATGTTAAGTTGGCTAGGGTTTTAATTGTCTATTGGTAACCTATTTATTGAAACGAGATCCCTTCTATTCCAATGAGGCATTCATTCTCCTGAAGATGGACTCTACTCCTGAGTTTGAAACGCATCGAGCAGATTCAACTCTTACACAGGCTTCCAATTTGCCTTAAAAAAACACCACCTTGGTTGTTTTATTTACTTTTTACAAGCTGTAGTAATTTAAGCAATTTCTCACTTTACAGGTTGCTCCACTAGCATATATAGTGCACATTGTATGTATTTGTATGCAAGTTTATCATGACTCATGAGTTATTGCGTATTGAGTTGATAACACCACCATGGTTATTTTTAGTGTTCCACCAAGTTTCCAGAACGCAGGAGCGGGGAAATGCACATCGGGAATGTGTGGAGACCACCCCCAAATAGGAAAATCTAGGGGACGGGGCACGCCGAGGTTTTTTAAGCTGTTCGAATATATATAATTTATATAAATCCTAGCATATTAACATATAAATTCCTCATCCCATCACCATTTACATACTAAAACATAAATAGTAAATTCATCATAGTTAACATAGTTGTCAATTCATCATTGATTTATGAATCATTTATCATTTGAGTATTTGAACTTCACATTGATAAATGCTAAATTTATAATACATGCACATCTTCCATTATAAATTTGAATTATAAACATAAACAGTAGATGAAAGTTAAAAATATTAAAATCATAAAACTGAATCATAGACATGTCACAGAAAGTCTTAAACACTTTCAATTTTAAAGAGTCAAAAGAGTGATGAGACAAAGGCTCATTCTAAGGTCATCAATGATAGTATCTACTTCTAGAGTCACAAGTTAAACTGAACTAACAATGGACAATGAACACTGAAGATAAAGTTTAAAGCATTAAAAGAGCATCAAGGAGATAGTTCCATGGACTGGTCCTCCCCATGCATCCACTGTGTGAAGCCATTAGGACCATTAATGGGAGTGTCACTATCTGAGTCAGAGTCACTCTCATGAGTGACCAATGGCACACCAACCAAACCATATTTTTTTTTAAGCTATGAAAAAAATTTGAAAATCGTGTGGGGTGTCTAAGGGGACGCCCAAACGCCTCCCACCCCTCTGGGACGTTCCTTGTGAGTTTCCTTGAGTTTTCAAAAAAATGAGACATGGGGAAACGTTTCCCAAGGAGTGGCCTTGTCCCTAGGGCGTGGGAATTGAGGGGAGCGTGCCCCTGACCCTGGGGTACGCGTCCCTGTGCAACACTAGTTGTTTTATCTACTTTTTACTAGCTATAGTAATTTAAGCAATTTCTCACTTTATAGGTAGTTCATTTAGGTCACTTGGATGAACACACAGAGTGAGTTGCGTTCAAAGATAGCCTTCTATGCTGAGCACTTCATGAAGGTGATGGGCAGACTCATTATTTGACCTCCATACATAGTTCCCATGACTCACATGCCCTTTGTATTCCCTTGGGTGAGTTTGAAGTGGGTTCACACAGACTTTGAGTGGAGACATATCATCATATTGGTTAAACAGATAGGATTTGCTAGTTGTGCCATATTTGGAAGGCTAAGACAAAGGAGAAATTTGTTTTCCATTGCCTCATCTACTATGAGATTCGAGGGTAGTTCCATTGGTCTCTTTAGGGGGTCATAGACCCTCCATAGCTTCTTTATATGCCTTGACTAGAGATTCCTAGCCTTATACAGGTAGGAGGCCTTTAGACTCCTCTCCCATGCTCTTAAGCCTCCTACTAGACCAGCCTTCGCTAAGCAGATCATTTCGTTTTTCACAGTATTTAGGGGCACAAAGCGACACCAGACAACAATAGTACTTCAAACTCCAAATAGGTGCGGACTCAAGGGACTATCTCTACATCCTAAATACCTCAATGACATTGTATGTCCAGATCCCATACCGGGATATATATTAGATCATCTAGGCCCCATCAACAGATAACCTCCTCTACATAGCAACTCATTGCATATTCATGATTCTCCCCTCGCTCTTCTTTTAGACGGTCTTCGATATTGAGTTTTCTCCATTCGGCCTCGGATGTAAGGAAAGATGGATCTAGCAGTCCATGGCTTGCATCATTATTTGTATTCTAGTTCCTGGATTCATCCTCGTTGTTCTTCTCCCAAACTTGCGACTTTCTATAAGAGTGTAGGGTTTTTCTTTAGACTAGCTTAGATTGATACTTACTTGCAGTATCTTGCTTGCTTTTTTATAGGATCCATTTTGATGCTCCCACTTTGTAATGACATCATTGTATCTAGCAATTTCATTGGCCTACTTTAGTGGTCATTTGTTGGACATTAATAAAATTACCTTATTTTATTTAAGTTAACTCATTATATTTAGTGGAGACTTTGTAGGTATGCTTGGATTTGCCATTTGACAAATCTATTTTAGCCTTGCTAGATTAATATCTTGGGTATCAATGAATCTTCTTTTTGTTTTGGAGGAAGGCTAAGTAATTTTAGTCGAGGAAGATTTGTGGGACAAGATATTCTCAAAGACCAACGACTACAACAAATGGGCAAAGTCAATGTAATGCATGGAATCAAAGGACAATATATTATGCAATATCAATCTATGAAGGATTCATGCTGACAACAATCAAGTATGCATGGATGGATAATTAACAATGGCAATGAGAGAACAAGAGGAAATCCTTTTACCTGATTTCATTATATATAAAATCTTAGACTACAAATATTTTAGAAGGGATTTACTATGTTATGATCCTTTTGGGTGTTAGCTTTTGGTTGCTTGAAAGCTAAGTTGCTAGGAAACTTGGGTACGGGGACGGGGATAGGGACGGGGACACCTCTTTTTGAAACAAGGTACTTGGGTATATATATATTATAAAAATAAAACATGTCATAGCCACATCATACATGCATATTTAAGATTTCTTCATAAATTATGAATTGTGATTCATAATTCTACATTTAATGATTCACTGAACGATGAACATTCACATTGAAAAATTGAAACATAAAATTTGATAACTCATACTCATAGTAGATATCAAGTGGAAGATTGGAAGTTACAAAAAATTTGATAAATCACTGTACCAGGCAGCTGTAACAAACAATCAAACTCATATATGAAGGTACACTTGAAATATGATTTTAAACACCTATCTGTACTGTTGTTACAGGCAATAAAAAGTTGCAAATATATTCCTAGGTTGATGTGAGTGTATTTCTCAGTATTAAATGCACAACCATAAAAACATTCCTTGTAAATCAATGCAAAATCAGTCTACCAGATTTGGATAATATTCAGTGGAATTTGAACAATGTTGCCAAGTGTTTGACATAAGTCCTGAACCAGACTCTATATGCAGTTAGCAAAAATTTAGTTTAGATTTTGTTAAGGGTCATTACATATTCCCTAGTGGACTTGCATTTTGCTAAGTTGGCCGTACCCTCAGACTCTGGAGTACCCAAACACAGGGTATGCCATACCATTTAGCCTATACGTACCCCTTTTTTTTATATCGGCGTCTTGGGTACGTGGAGCCAATTCGAAGTACGACAGGGTACGGCAGGAAACATACCTTAAATGTACCCAAGTACCCGGTACGTGCATGTGTACCCTACCCTCTGAGTACGAGTACCCTTGCTACATAGCTTGAAAGTGTTTTCAATAGCTAGGAGAGTGCTTCATGAGATGTGAAGGGCCTATGGTCTCCTAGCCCTTTTGATTATTTTTTGACTTACATTTGGAGTGTTGAGATCATAAGTAGATTGTAGATATACAATGAACACTTCGACATTGTAAATCTATAGTGAACACTTCAACAAACCCTAATTCAACGATGCAAAATGTTAGTTTTTACAAGATTATAGTAGTATAACTTAACTGCAAATAAACAATAGGATCTCTAGAAGAAAGACAAAGCATAAAAACAAAGAACACAAGAATTTATCTTGGGAAACCCAATCGGGAAAAACCCAGCAAACCTTGGTATAGAGATGATAGCTTCTGAGAGCAGAGAAGAAGAAACGAGAGAGAAAAATCTCTCTAAGATATGACTCTGGAAAACCTCCTTTTGGCTGATGCTGCAAACTTCTCTAGGAGAGAGAGCGAACTTGCTTGTCTGGATGAGTGAGTAAATGAGGCGCACCTTCCTTCTATTTATACACATTACAAAAACTGGCTTTTACCCTAATAGGGCCCACTTGTCTAACTGACTGGGCTGACCTTCACTTCGAGAAATACAAAAATAATTTTATTTTTATTCTTTTCTTGTGTAATCTTTCCCCAGGGTTTACATTGATTCTTTCTAGGGTTGATGTGAGTAATTACATCAGTATAATCTCCCGTAGGAGGTACAAGGAAATACAATACAAGTACAATAATAATATCTTCTGAAGTTGCACAATTTCCAACGCTCCCTCTCAACAAGGAAGGTATTCTTCAGTTATGGTCATCATCAACATCACAAACATCAAGGTCTCTTTTGTACATCTCATATGTCTCTATCCTCTCTATACATACTGAAGGTTGTCAACACAGTCTCCGTCCGTCGAGAGGTGTATTTGATCCACTTAGTCCATCAGTAGATCCATCAGTTCTGCAACTCTACATAGTACATTGGAGAGTACAACAATCAACATTTCATCTACTACAATTCCGCCTCTAACCAAGAACTAGGACATGCTTCACACAACCATCTACTACCTGTTCGTCTCAAGTGTCGATGGTATTTCTCCCACACCAAACTGAGAACTAGGGAAAATAGCGGTCACAAGTGTACACGACCATCTACTACTTGTTCGTCTCTACTGTCGATGGGATTTTTCCCACACCAGGCTGAGAACTAGAATGAGTAGTGGTCACCACTGCACACGACCGTCTACTTCCTACCCGTCTCAATATGCCGATGGCATTTCTCCCATACCACGCTGAGAACCAGGGCGAGCAGAGGCCACAAGTATACACGACCATCTATTACCTGCTCGTATCTTGTGCCGATGGGATTTCTCCCATACCTGGCTGAGAACCAGAACGAGTAGTGGTCACCAGTGTACACAACCATCTGCTACTTTCCTATCTCACAATGCCGATGGGATTTCTCCCATACCAGGCTGAGATCTGGAACGAGTAGAGGTGCTAGTGTGAAAGCAATGTAGATGTTTGTCTCAACTTTCCCTCTCCATGGGGGATGCATTTTCTTCTACTCCAAGTCTTCTGCGAAAGTAATCAAACTTTGTCCTGAGAAGAGCTTGGTAAGAATATCTGCAGTCTGGTCATCTGTCGGAACATACTGTAACTCGACCGCACATTTCTGCACCATATCACGAATGTAGTCATATCGAATCTCTATATGCTATGTCTTATCATGAAATACGGGATTCACTGACATCTGTAGACAACTCTGATTATCACAGTGAATCATAGTTGGTCCTGGAATTTGACCAAACAATCCTACAAGGAGTTTTCGAAGCCATACTTTTCTCGAGCTACTGTACTAGCAGCCATATACTCGACCTCTATAGTGTTGAGTGCTACTGATGTCTGCTTTCTGCTACACTAGGAAATTACTGTAGAACCCAAACTGAAGCAACATTTGGAAGTGCTCTTCCTGTTTGCAGCACATACGACCCAATCTAAACCAAAAAATCCTTGCAATGTCAAATCTCATCCTGAAGCATATCTTAGTCCATATCCCACAGTGCCACGTAGGTATCCGAGAACATGTTTTGCAGTAACCCAGTGAATTTGCCTTGGATCACTCATAAACTGGCTAAGAGTGTTTACAACAAAACATATATCTAGTTTGGTGTTCATCAGATACATCAGAGATCCAATCAACTTGCGATACATGGTGGGATCAATCAAATCAGAATCTGAAACAAATTCCCTCAACTTCTTCAGATTTTCATCCATTGGAGTAGCCATGGATTTGCAGTCCAACATCCCGAATCTCTTCAAAATATCAATGGTGTATTTTCTTTGACTTAGGAAAATTTCTTTCTGCCTCTGCCATACTTCTAGTCCCAAGAAGTAATGCATTAATCCAAGGTCCTTCATTTCAAACTCAGAGGCAAGCTTCTTCTTACACCATTCATTATGTTTCTCATTTCCTGTGAGAAACAAGTCGCCCACATACAAAACCAAAATTAGTGTCTCATTATCCTCAATCTTGTAGTAACAATTGGGATCTGCATCACTTTTGGTGAATCCCAAGTTCACCAGGCATCCATCTATCCGTCCATACCAAGCACGAGGTGCTTGCTTGAGTCCATATAATGCCCTTTTCAGTTTACATACGTGAGACTCTTTCCCATGGACAATAAACCCTTCTAGTTGTTCAATGTAAACTTCTTTCTCGATAATACCATTGAGGAAGGCGGTCTTTACATCCATCAGATGTAGCTTCCATCCCATAACTGAAGTAATAGCGATGATGGTTCTAATGAAAGTATATCTATTAGTTTTTCTCAGAGGTCTCCCCTCACTCAGAGAAGTCAAGATAATCAACTCGACCACAATATTCACTAATCCAAGTTGAAATACACTTCAAACTAGTTTAGAACTTGCAGCACATGAAATCCTTACAACTCATAATTTATAAACAATCAAGAAATCACACATATGACTCAGAAATTTATCCTGGAAACCCTAATGGGGAAAACCAGCTATAGTGGGGCTTTCTACTTTCTCGATCCCAAAGCAAATAAAATATAGAAGAGGTATAGTAAGATTTAGAGAAGCAACAAGTGGACTTGAAGGGCCAAAGCCCTAGATCTGCAGCAACTACAACTACTGCTCCTGGATAAAGCGCCCCTAGCAATGCACTCTCACGCTGGATCTCACAAATCTGACTCTGCCAATCACTGGAGGTTGTACACTCTGTCTAACTTTCAAAAGAATGCTCCCTCATCCCTCAGCTCTGCTTCGGAAGATGAATAGTGTCCTCAATCACTGAAAAACATTCCCCAGCTGTACAGCTGCGCCCTCACTCCTCTAAGGCACATATCATCTGATCTGCTATCAGTTTGACTTTGACTAATCACTGAAGGCCTCTCCACAATCACAAATGAACACCCTCAGCTCTTTGGGCCCTCTTAGCCTCCCACATGTGTGCAACAACTCCCTCACGTCCCACACGTGCGACGTGTTGCTGCTCATGTCCTCCTCCAGTTGCTCACTTTGCTGCTGCTGCTGCTGCTACTCTTTAGTCTCTGAAAATGATCAGTGAATCACTTTTGACACTGTACAGAAGAGAGAACTCTTCAATCTCTGAAGATTTGTCCTCTCTACTTCCTCAGGAATGTGCCCCCAGCTGTATCAGCAGTATGCGCCCTTCGCTTAATTCGTGTATCCTTGATCCATAGTCTTGTGAAGATGAACTTTCTCCCTCTCTGCCCAAAGCACAATAAAACTAAACACTCAGACTTCCTTTTATAAGTCACTGAGAAATTAGGTTACCAAAACCCTAATTTTACTTTCATGCAAAATTACTTGTTTGCATCTTTCCTTGTTAATATTTCGGCAATATTGAGCCACAAGAGAAAATGTTTCATCATAGTCAATTCCCTGTTTCTTAGAGAATCTTCTAGCAACAAATCTGGCCTTGTGTTTTCCCACACTACTATCTGCTCCGTGTTTAATCTTGAAAATCCATTTGGAAGTCACTACTAACTTCCCCTCGGGTTGGTACAACCTCCCATACGTGAGTTGTCATGATGGACTAGAATTCCTTTGACAGGGCATCCTTCCAAACTTGGTGTCTAGATGCTTCTTCATACATGGTAGGTTATGAGTCCTCTGAGGTCTTTTACTTTCTCGACAAGTGCCACGTGGAGCTTCATATCCCTTTGCATCCTGCAATGTCTGTTGTGCCCATCTAGGCCTTTTTCGACTCACTGCCATATTTGTGGGAGCATCAACTAACTCAATTGGGTTCATGGTATTGATCGGTTCATTCTTTTCTTCAAACTCCCTCTTGACTTCTGAAGGGGGAGATGATCTCATCTCTTCATCATCATCGATCTCCATATCAGATCCTCTTCCTTTCCGAATAGCCATTTCTTCTTCAAAGGTCACATCCCTGCTAACTTCAATTTGCCTTGATCCTGGGATGTATATTCTGTAAGCCTTTGAAGACTCATTGTATCCCACGAATGTTCCCTTCTTGCCTGAAGGTTTTAGCTTCGTCCTTTTATCCTTGGGCACATGAATGTAGAGTGGACAACCAAAGATACGAAGGTGGCCCACTTCTGGCTTCACTCCTGTGAAAGCCTCTTCTGGAGTCATGTTCTTCAAGATTTTATGAGGGCATCTGTTTTGTACATAAACAATTGTTCTGGATGCTTTTTCCCATAAGAACATTGGTAAACTCTAATCATGTATCATTGCTTTGGCTGCCTCCACAACCGTTTTGTTCTTTCTTTCTGCAACCCCATTTTGTTGGGGGTTGTAGGGAACTGTGAGCTCCCTCTTAATTCCTGCTTCCTTGCAGAAATCATTGAATTTTGTAGAGGTATATTCTCCACCATTGTTTGATCTCGGGATCTTAATTCTTCTTCTTGACAGATTCTCGACTTGTGCTTTGAATTATTTGGACTTGCTGAGTACTTCCTCAGATTCCTTGGTCTTGAGAAAGTATATCCATGTCTTTCGTGATTGCTCATCAATAAATGTTACATAGTAGTTGTAACTACCCAATGAAATAACGGTCATGGGTCCGCACAAGTTAGAGTGGATTAAATCCAATATTCCCTTGGATCTGTTTTTACTTTTCAAAAAGGAACCCTTGGTATTCTTACCAAGTGCACATCCTCTACATATACCATCATGTTCTACATGAATAGTTGGTAGACCTGTCACCATGTTCTTTAATGTTGGAAGAGCTTAATAGTTTAGATGAGCTAGTCTTTTGTGCCATAGCTCACTTATGTTCGTGGAATAATGTACTAAAGCTTGAGTTGGTAAGGTGCTCAATCGATACAAGCTCTCCTCCCTTACACCAATCACTTTAGTTGCGTTCATGCTAGAATTCTTGTGCCATGCAAGCACCTTTCCATTTGCAAATGTAACTCTATATCCCTTGTCCTCTAAGGCAAATATGGAGACAAAGTTTCTTTTCATACCAGGTACATAAAGTACATCATTTAGGTGTAGTAAGTTATTGGATTCTAACTAAAGAGAGGTAGATCCAAATCCTTTCATAGTGTAGTTGGCATCATCTCCAAGTACAACACAGAGATGAGATTCTTTTTCAAGAACTTCTGAGAGATTCTCTTTATAAACAGTCATATGTTTAGAAGCTCCACTATGTATAAGCCATGTATCACTAGTGGTGGGAACAATACCTGATAATGTTGTTATGAAGAAGAATTCTGTACGATCTTCATTTCTTTGTTTCTTGTGATGATGACCTTCTTCCACATCAACTTTTGAAGTTTCATGCTTCATCTTGTTTGAACTAAAACAATCGCTTGCATAGTGACCATATTTCTTACACTTATAACATTATATGTGTGATAAGTCCTTTTCCTTCCGATCTGGAGAAGAACTTGGTCTCCTAGCTTGGTGCTTATGGTTGTGAAATTTCCTTTCTTTTCCCTTGCCTTTCTTGGCATGAGTAATGAAGGCTTGATTCTCGTCAACTTGAGGACTATGGAGTCTTTGCCTTGCTGCAATCCTTGTCTCTTCTCGAGTGTAATCTACCCATAATGTGTCAAATTTGGGCAGCTTGGTTCGACCACTTATGGTTTGGATGAAAGACTCCCAAGATGGTGGAAGACCATTTAGAGTGGTCATGACAAGTTCCTTATCTTCAATGTGATCTCCACTAGTTCTTAGCTTCTCCCGAAGTTCGGTGATCCTCATGAAGTATGAGGTGATTGATTTAGACTTGATCATCTTCATGTTTGATAGTTGTTTCCTCAATGTGAGAGTCACATTGATACTACTGTGTTCAAATAACTTCTTTAGACTCTTGAACATCTTCCTAGCCGTCTTCTTTTCTGAGACTTGCAGAACCAAGTGATCCTTGACCAAGTCCACCAAAATCCTTCTTGCTTTAGCATCACTCTTCCTCCACTGGAACTTGTCTTCTTTCGCTTTTGGTTCTGGAACCTTCTCATTGACAAACTTCAAGAGATCATTTTCTGCTAGGATGAGAAGGACTCTAGGCTTCCAAGACATGAAGTTTGTAGCCCCACTAATACTATCTTCACACCTTCATTCCAATCAGCTTGTCTGCTGTTTTGAACCAGAAACCCTAGCAGGAGTTAGGTCAAAAATGAACTTTTGAACTTTAAGAAACCAAACTTATAGATAGATGCATCCTATCAAGGCGAGTTGAGTGAAGGTGAGGTCGAGCCAAAGCAGTGGTTTGATCAACAGAAAACTTGAAACCCTAATTTTTGCAGCAGCAGAATTAGGTAAAAAATGAAACTTCTCGGAACTTGATTTTTCCTTCACCAAAAAATGCACCTCCCCTAGAGGGAAGTTTCTAGAGCTCTTTCTCTGCTGAAGAGACGAGGGAAGGCCTTGGAAGGTCAAACCCTAGCCTCCAACAATGGCCTCTTCTAGAACTGCTCTAGTACCATGTTAGATTTTACAAGATTATAGCAGTATAAATTAATTGCAAATAAACAATAGGATATCTAGAAGAAAGACAAAGCACAAAAACAAAGAACACAAGAATTTATCCTAGGAAACCCAATTAGGGAAAACCCAACAAACCTTTGTATAGAGATGATAGTTTTTGAGAGCAGAGAAGAAGAAAAAAGAGAGAGAAAAATCTCTCTAAGATATAACCCTGGAAAACCTCCTTTTGGCTGATGTTGCGAACTTCTCTAGGAGAGAGAGCGAACTTTCTTGTTTGGATGAGTGAGTAAATGAGGCACACCTCCCTTCTATTTATACACATTACAAAAATTGACTTTTACCCTAACAGGGCCAACTTGTCTAACTGACTGGGCCAACCTTCCCTTGGGGAAATACAAAAATAATTTTATTTTTATTCTTTTCTTGTGTAATATTTCCTCATGGTTTACATTGATTCTTTCTAGGGTTTACATGAATAATTACATCAGTATAATCTCCTGTAGGAGGTACAAGGAAATTTCAATACAAGTACAATAAGAATATCTTCTGAAGTTGCATAATTTCGAACACAAAACACAACAAGAAAATATAACAACTCTTTAAAAATAAATACTTAATACAATAGAGATGAACCCATACCATGTGATTAAAAGAGAAACCCAACACAAAAGAGAGAAGATCATTGTCTAGATACAAGTACTCAATAGAGGAGCACTTTAGGCAAACTGCCTTTATGCTTTTATCAATATAACAACTTGAATGGTACACCCCCGTTAGGGTTTAAGGTGCTAGATCCAAAAGGGTAACTAGGCTGACCTAGACAAATATAGAAAAGTACAATAATTTGGGTTTATTACCCGTATGTAGGCTCAATAAATCCACCAACACATGAAATATAGGGTTCACACCTGGCCTACATTGAATATTAGCTGTAATCTCAACCAATGTTTTAAAAAATAGTCAACTTAGACATGGACTTGAACTTTATTAAGTTGATTGAATCAACCCTAAGTTGCTTCCACTTGGGCTCTTAATCGAATCGAGGATTGACTCGGCTAGTTCAGTACCAAATCGATCCAACTCAATAGAGTTTTTACCTACTCTATTGAGTTGATCCAATTTCGCACCCTATAGGTTTGAAGATTGATCATGTTGATAATGAAAATTTCTATAATATGCATATTTATGTAATATGAGTTGATTGGTTCTTCAACCTCGTTTTCTAAGTAGTCCTAGTTTGGTTTCAATCTAACCCTCAACTAGTGTTGTTCCTAGTTCCGGTTTTGATAACTTTGATTTACATTACCTGCTTGTCTAAGATTAGTTTAAGAAGACTTGCTTGCACGGGAATATAAGTTTCTATCTTACCTTCTTTCATATGTAAATTTTTAAATGTTGCTTAATGTTTTCATTTTGTATTTTTGATGGTACCTGGGGTAAACCGTTCAATTGTATGGCAACCTAATCCAACGGGGACAACAAGTGAGGTTGACAATATTCACAGAGGCAGCCAGCCTAGGGACTTGACCTCGTGACCTCTTACTTGCAATTCTTAGCACTAAGCTACATTCTTAGATAGTATATACATGAGCAAGCTTTTCATATTTTGTATCTTATGGTTTGGAATTTTTAAAGTATATATTTTTTGTTAAATTTTATCATCTTATGTATTTTTTAGTAAATCGAATCATAAATTCAAACTATTCAATTTTGAGTTGAGTTCGAGTTGACCCTCTCTCAATTTCAAGCTTGAGTTCAAATTTTAAAATATTGATCTCAACAACCCCCCTTAGAGTAAACGAGGGTCCACAATGAAGGCATCACATCCACAAATCATCGCAATACCCCCCCTAATGTTGATCTGGGGTCATCAAAAGCTATACTACTCATGGATAAAGCCTTCATGATCTTCATTGGGATTGATTATGCTACAAAGAGCCTTGGGCAGAGCAAACTAGTATTTCTCAAGAAGAGTAGAGCTAATTAAAATAAGGGCTTGAGTTGCGGGTGACTATGATCACTATGTGGAAGGACTTACAAAAAGATAAAGAGCACTGGTGAGAGCAGCAACAACCACCTTAGGAAGAGAGGGGAACCACCTTAGGAAGAGAGGGGAACAATGAGTGAGTAGCATCACAATCATCATCCTCATCCAACAAATATGCATCAAAATGGAAAGGGTAATCCATAATTTGAGAATCACTAGATGGAGAAGCATCACTACCATGCACATAAAGGGTGGTGGTAATCTAATCTAAAGATGGAGGATTGGAAGATACTTTAAGGATTGGATGAAGAATAGGTGGGACCATAACATCTCATAGTTGTAGATGAAGTACTCATAGGAGTACATATAGGTGGACCACCTTCATACACAGATGTGAAAAGGTCCACTACAACTAGTGAGGAATTATCAACCAACGACCCAATAACAAGAGAAGTGGCAGGATCCATGGATACATGTTAAGAACCATCACTAGAATCGTTACTGGCAAGAAGTGTTGGAAAATATTCTAGCGGGCCATGAGAAAAAGGTTCATCAAAGTTAACATCATGATGTTCAATTGCATAGTGAGAGGCAGTGTCTTAAAGATGATATCCTTGAAAAGTCTCACTGTAGCCAACCATAGTCTTATAATGAGTATAATGGATAAGTGATATATCTTGCCTATGATGAGGTGGGTGCACCCATGCACTTGATTCAAGGATACATAAGTGTGAGATAGAGGGCTTCTACCCATGCAACCACTCATAAGGAGTCATATTGGTGATTGCACGTGTAGGTGTGTGATTGATGATGTGCATTTCACAAACAAAGATCTCTTCCACAAAATACAACTTCATGTTAATTTTTTGGGCTACTTTGAAAGTGTTTCCACCATGATTTGGGTGCTTCATGAAATTTGGGGTACATAGTGTATGTTTAGCACTTAGATGGTCTGAGATGGATTAGTGAATGGACGATAGTTTGTGATGGATTCACAGTGTGGAGATAGCTTGCTTAGATATCTCTTGACCTTAGTTAGGTGTTGCCTTGGTGTTGGAGTTCTCTTTACAGTTTGGTGGATGCTCTTCAATGTGGCCACATGGAGAGTTCACTTTCTTGGAGAACACCGTACTTGGAAGGAGGAGAGTTGTGCATTTTGAAGGAGGGAAACAAGCCCTAGATAGCATGGGGTAGCTTAGATTCCTTTTTGGAGGCTTGGAGTTGGGTTGAGATGCTTGGATCAAGGGTTGCAGATCCAGTGGAGTATATTGCTTAGGAGGATCGATGGAAGTTTTTGGAGACTTGTGACGGGGGAATGTGGACATACCTTGTGTAGTTACATCCTCTTGGAGCTCTTATTATGTATGGCATCACCTTGGAGCATGACATGCCTACTTTGGAGTGGAGCACTTCACTTGTGTAGGCCTACATGGGTTTATTGTAGTTTGCTTGTAAGGTATTGGGCCCACATTTTATTGTTGGCCTCCCCTATCTCTCATACATATAGAGGAAGGAGAGAGTTCCTTTATTATCATCATCATCATACTCTCTTTGTACTTGTCTTCTTGGAGCGATTCTCCAGTGTTCAGAAGGAAACCCAAGATAAGCTATGGAAGGGAAAGATGATGCCTTTGTTGGGAGCTTGCTCTTGTGACTAGGGTTTACTCTTATGGAGAGATTTTGGAGATGATGATCATACATATCATTCACTTGTCTAGTCGTCTTGTATTCACTCTTGAGTTGAGATGTGACCTAGAGAAGAGTGTGCACTAGTCTTCCCTTTCCCCCTTGGTCTTCATTAATACTTGATCTCTCTCTCTCTCTTAGAATTGCTAGGGTTTCTTGGTCTTCTTTGAGTATCTTGGAGCATCTTGGAGGTATAGGGTTAGGGTTTATCCCTTGGAGGTTTGCAATTAGGATTTTGTGATAAAACCCTAGGGTATATTTGGTGTAGAAGAAAAGAAAAGGACATCATGCCTTGGAGGATTTGTTGGAGTGATTCTTACATGTTGGAGCTCCTTGGTTGAGCTAGGGTTTTCTTCTTTTCCCTAGCTAGGGTTTTGGAGACTTGGTGGACTTGTACTAGTCTTGAGAGAATGCTATGGTGTGTACATGTACTTCATCTTGAGCTTATTAATGAAAGCTTTCAGCTATCCAAAACTTGTGCAATTTCCAGATTTGATGAACAAGTTTTGGTTCCACATAAAGAGTGATCAACCCTGGTGCTTCATCTTTCTTTAGACATACTAGATCGTAACTGTCATCATCTTCAATGGGAAGCGATTTCTCCAAATACATCCATAAGCCTTTGCTTTGAGGAAGGCCTGTCATTTGATCAAGCCACATATGGTAGTTGGTCCCATTAAGATGGGGAAACATCCATTTTCCATCTATAACACTAGTGTTGCTATTAAAGTTGCATTAGATTGGCTGCAACAAGAAAAATGGAGTGTGTTGCCATAAAAGAGGCAGAAATATGCAAAATAATCCCTTAAATTTGAAAAAATCCAACCAAGGACGAAGGAAAGAGAGCGTTGGTGGAAAGAGGGTAGAAAACCCTAAGAACTGTTTGTTATCCAAAAATATCACTGGAAACCCTAGTTTCGAACTTGGAACAACCCTTTGACAATGCTGGACAGAGAAAGAAGAGTCTACACTAGGTTTGGTACCATGTTGGTATTTTAAGGAGATTGCAGATCTACGGTGAACACTTCAACACCAAGCAAAACATATCAAAAAATATAACACTTCAATAATGATTGCAATTGAGATGAACCCATACCATGTGCTTGAAAGAGAAATCCAACACAAAAGAGAAAAGATCACTATCCAAACACAAGTACTCAATAGAGTAGTGCTATAGTTTTTCTGCTTTTAAGATTTTATTAATATAACAACTTGAATGAATGATTTACAAATGAGGAGGGTGATGTATTTACACGTCCATCAGGGTTTAGGATGTTAACCCCAAGATTGTGGCTAGGTTGACCTAGTCAAATATAGACAAATACAATAAAGTGGGTCAAGTACCCATATGCAGGCTCAATAGAGGAGTGCTATAGCTTTTCTGCTTTTAAGATTTTATCAATATAACAACTTGAATGGATGATTTACAAATGAGGAGGGTGATGTATTTACACGTCCATCAGGGTTTAGGGTGTTAACCCCAAGATTGTGGCTAGGTTGACCTAGTCAAATATAGACAAATACATAAAGTGGGTCAAGTACCTATATGCAGGCTCAAGAAAACCACCAATACATCAAATAGAGGATCGTCATGTGGTCTCAAGTGAAGATTAGCCATATTCTCAACATGGAGAGCTTAGATTGGTTGTATGTTTGGCTTGGGATCATTGCTAGGGAGGTGCACTTCTTGATGTGGTAGTTGGCATAACTAGTTTATTGGCATCTCTACAACGGTGCACTTGCTGAGGAGAATGGATGCTTGGCACTTGTGGAGTAACCACCTTGGAAGAGAATGTTAAGCATTTGGAGGTTGGGCACTTGGCCCAAGGAGCATGTAACCACCTTACACACAATTTGAGGAGGAACTCTTGATTTGAGGAGCCATTGATTGGAGAGGACACCATCTTGGAGGAGGAATGCTTGGAGGGCACTCTACCTTGAAGTAGGTTAGACAAACCCTAGTGTGACATGTGGACACCTTGCTTTGAAGAGTGTTTTATTTGGGTCTTTGTTTGTTGACTCAGCCTCGGGTTGCTTGTGGACTTAGTTGATGTTTTATTGTTGGCCTCCCTTACCTTAGTCTATATAAAGGGAGGAGAGTGTCTTTGTTATTAACAACTAGTTTGTATTTTAGAGATTGATAGTTGGTGTGCTATTTGGAGAATCTTGTAACAAGTATTAGTGCTTGTGGGATGTTAGCACTAGGGTTCCGGTTCCTTGGCTTGTGAGATGCAAGTATTGGTTATTGTAGCTTGTGGGATGCAAGTGTGAATCTTGATAGCTTGTGTAATGTAAGTGGCAGATCTTGGGGTTTGGCAGTTGGGATGATGCTGGCTTGTTTGGAAGCTCCAAGGTTTGGCTTGTAGAGCTTGGTGGGATGCCTCACTTGGCTTTTGTATTGCTGGTTAGTGGTCATAGTTATTGTGGATGCCTTAACTAGAGTCTGAGATGCATTGAAGAATCCTTGCTTGGGATGAGTTGAAAGGACTTGTTGTACAAGCTTGAAAAGAGTAGAAGTATTGCTGTTCTAAATCTGTGATGGCAAATCTGATTTTTCTCATGTATTGAGGAAGTTTCATGGCTATTTTAGTGTGCTGATTTATTAGGACAGCAGGGTTGAATTCCATGTTGTTTTAGCACGCTTAATGAAACTTCAAATCTGATTTGTTGCTATTATGTTTCTGTTGTAATTGAAGTAATTTTCATGTGTATTGAAATAGATCTTGCCCCAAGGGCTGGTTAAATGGTCTAATGCTTAAATTATTTGCAGTGTCTACATTTGAGTTATCCTAAAAGCAGTGTTGCACAGATCTGAAGTTTCTTGCAGTGCTGTTGAAGAAATTAGTTTCAGTCTTAATGCTGTAAACTCTACGGAGTAGATCTGTGGCCTCATAAAAATGACGTGGAAACTTCAGATTATGCAGATTTTCAAAATTTCTACAATGAGGGTATATAAGGGGTCACGTGGATGTGTTAGTGGGCCTATATGAGCAATAAGTGAGAACAAGTATATCTAGAGGTTAACAGACTATTTAATGCACACATTGGTTTATGATTATTGTATTGAGATGTATTTGGAGCCCTTCTCTGGATCTCTAAGGAGTTATTGTGTAACTTATCATTAGTAACAGTTCCAGGGGCTGTGCTTTTTGTGCATATCTAGTTGTACATTGTGTTTTTGCTTATCACACGTTATTGTGTATTGAGTTGATAACACTTGTTGCTTTATCTACTTTTTACAATATATAGTCGTCGAAGCATTTTCTCAGTTTTTATTGTCTGGGAAACTGTGACTTGTTATATTTAGTGGAGATTTTGTAAGTATGGTTTAGCTTTGCCATTTGACAACTTTTAGTTAGCCTTTAGAGCTTGATGTATTGGGTATCTATGTATCATCTTTGTTTTGGAGGACAACTAAGCAATTTTATATTAACAGATATTTAGGGAGATAGAATGAAAATCTTGATAACAGTGCCGCTGTTCCAACCAGATGTCAAAGATCTTGTGAATGTCTGCAGGAGCACAAGAACTTGCAAGGGAACTACGAGCTGCAGAACCTGGGGATCCCATAAACTCTGTGCTAGGTGGCATTGCCAGTGGTGGTTTTCTTGGTCGCATTCAAGGTTTGAGGCGTTTTTTTCATAATCCCTCGTTTGTTGTGGTCACATGTTTTCAAGGCCATTCTTTTTTCCTCTATATTTTTGTTCTTTTCTGTTCTCTCTTTCCCCTGTAATTCCCCTACTTTTATATATGTCCCTGATAATTTGACTGTACAAAAATATTTCAGGTGGCAAGCCTAGAGCCTTTCAATATGCCTTTATGTTTGCATTAATTGGCACAGGGCTGCAATTTGGTGCACATAAATTTCAAGAATATCTATCACAGCCGTATCTAGAATCGTTATCCACAGATACGTTAGGGAAGGCTGAAAATCCAAGTGAAAAGAAATGGTTGTCTTGGCCAGAGTGGGCACCCATCCAAAAGCTAGATGAGGAGGCAGCAGCAAAGCGAGCTCAGGAAAGAGATCTCCATATTCAAAGGACCATCGATAAACTGAAGAAGGGGGAATCCTCGTAGATGGGTATGCCATTTAACATCTACCTTCCCCTTTTCTGTAGAATTAAAAGGCTTAATTAAGCACATGAAATAAGTTACGCCCTTCAGGTGGAGTTTGGAAATGTCAAGGTTCAACTGAAGGGGACTTGGAAACTGGACTATGTTCATTGAAAGATGTGGTCTACGTGAGGCTTCTCTTTTCAAAGTTTATTTTCTTGCTGCCCACTTTAATCTGTTACTCATGCAATTCAGTGTCTTATTGATAATACAAAGAGTGCCAGCGGGTAGTTGTGAATATACATTACCATATATGCCACCAATCTTTTAGTTGTCATGTTCATTTGAATTAGTCAAAGAACAGGCGGATCTGTCTTTATTGAAACTTGTGGTACCCATTTTGTAACCTCTTTTGTTCATTTTGTATAAATTATTTTGTGGTACATAAATTTATTTTATCATTAAAGAAAAAGTTGGTTTTGAATGTTCCACCGCTGATACATAGTCGTCAATAAAATCGTCTGCTACAAATTGTAGCAGTGTATTTTTCATAAACATGGTGACTTTGTGCAAGGCAGGCAAGCACGTTTGCTTGCTTATATTAATGAATTTGCAACAAACAGCTAAAGTGGTCAGAATTTGTTTAAATTTATGGCTTACCAAATGGAAGTTAATTGACATAAAGGTTTGTTTCTCATATGATTTTCATATGTTTGGGAATCTACCCTTGAAAAGAAAGGCAGCTGGTGTATCTAGCTTGGGTAGGACCTTTCAGTCAGGATCTTGCTTCTTTGAGTAGAGCTCAGTTCAGTTTTAGAAGGAAAGGAAGTTTATTTATATACTGATACAATGCGCTTTACTGAATTGAATGTTATAATTTTTAATAACAGGCAGCAAAATATTACATCATGTTCGTGAGAAAGTTTATATCGAATGGGAAAGAACAAGAGAATAAGAGATCAAATGTTGCTCATTTGTAATTGCCACCTATTTGTAACGCTGCTTCATTAAAAAATCCTAATGGCTATCAGTTCACCTCCGTGGACACAAAGATGATTTCCATGTCAAAATGATGGCCACAGCATAATCATGCGAAAGGAGCCTAGGTCTTTAATTATGATAGTTATTTTACGGAAGTTGTGGTAATATTACATTGTTGAAAACAAGATACTCTTTAAAAAAAACATAAACTACCCTACAAAATTGAAAATTTGTAATTGGTACAAGTCATTTTTAAAAATAGTGATATTTTTTCCATGACTTTCTAGATTATAATTACTTTTTTTTTTCCCTCAAGGGTAGGGTGGTTTTCTCATTTTAATGCAAAGGAAAATAAGAATTTGTTGACATTTTCTTAAACATAAATTTCACATTTTAGAAAAAAATTTACAACTATTTGCGGCATGCATTTTCCATTTTTCTCCTAAATATGTTACTAGCAATTGCCCAAAAGGTGTACTGGGACCCTGAAAAAGGGGAAACAACATGTACTAGTACATGTAATGATGTAAAAACATTATAAAATGAAATATCGGAACTTAGATGAGGTGAGGTTGAATATTTTTAGAAATGTGGAAACATTGAAGAAAATATAGAGTAATGGTTAATGTAATATATTAGCTTGTTTATATGTGGCATGTTTAAAGTAGTAAAAATATCGATGTGAAGATATATTATAAATTACATTATTCATGTCACGAGAAACCAATATGGCGATTATAATGTAATTGAAGTCTTTTCACACACAAAGTGAAACATAAGTACTTATTAAACACACAAAAGCTTTGTCAAATTTGTTTTCACGAAGATACTCATCACTATAATGTTCTTTAGAAATTGAAAACATTGGGGCATGAAATTCCAAGGTCTATAATGAGCGAATTTTACCATCTAGATTCAAATGGCTATATTATGCTGTATATCTATGATCAGGACATGCACAAAACGTTTCTTGCTAAATTGGAGCCAACATATTTTGGGGATGAAGGCCTTTTGGAAACAAGGTATTTCAAATATTTCTTTGCTAAACTGCTTTGGCTTTATCAAAATTGAGATTCAACAACAATAGTTTCTCGCTAAATTGGAGAATTCAGTTTACTTTGAGTACCATCCTTAGAATGAGGGGAAGTAGCTGGTAGGTTTCCATAGGAAATGCATTACACAATGCAATATGTAGATTTGTCAATGCCAACAATTGAAGAAGTCAATGTCTAGTGTTGTACAAGTCATTAATGTCATGAGTTAACATTTATGATATAATTGGGATTAATCATGCGATCAGAGTCAACAATGGAGAGATGTTTGTAGCAACACATTGTAGAGATCTATGTGCATCCCACATTCACGATGCGTTTTTCGTTTTAAAAAACATAAAAACTTGAATAATAAAAAATGATGGGCAAAGAAACATACAATCTGTAAGTAATATCATACATTTTCATTAAAAAGCATCATACGCTTTATGCTTTAAAACTAAATGTATAAATATGACAAGAAAGCAAGGCAATTGTTATGACAAGTCAACATTGTAACACCCTAGAATGTACAAAAATGGTATGAACAACTCAACATTGTAAAATTGTAAACTTATTGCAAAACTATTTTTTTTATCTCACTTTTTTGTTTTTATGTTCATTTGAAAATTGTAGTGAAGATTCGTGCTGGGATTTGTTTCAAGGTTCATATCAAAGTTTATTTAATGATTCTTAGGATTGTTATCAAGATTAATTTCTCAACTTTTATATTAAAGTTTTGATGCGAATTTTATTTTAAAAATGATCTTAAGAGTCAACTTAAAATATGTTTAAAGATGCTCAAGATTGCTCTTATAATTATTCAATGTTTTGATGTTCATGTCACAAATTTGTTATAGATTTATCTATGAAATTATTACAAGATTCATGAGATTTTAGTGTTTGGTTTTATAACTAATTACCTCAATGTTTGTCTCAACATTATATTGTAGATTCAATTTAGATATTATTTCAAGAATCATCTCAAAAGCCATTGAAGATTCTTACGAGTTGTGTCAAGTTTCTTAGGAGTGGTTGTCTTAACATTCATCTCATAACTATGTTGGACCATACTTTTCTTAGAAATTGTTTTAAGAGTAAGTAAAATTCAACTAAAAATGTTGAGTTTGGTCATAGGATTAATTATCGTAAAGTTCATCTCATAATTCTCATGTTGTATATTCATCTTAGAATTTGTTTCAAGGCCCATCTAAGAATTGATTTCAAATTGCCAATGGTCACATGCATAGATTGTGGCCTATGTTCCAGGCTCAATCATAGTTAGATATAAGTGCAAGATCAAGCAATTATCTCTTCCATTACATTGCTGGTGGTTTTTTCCACATGTAGCATCGGGGAGAGTTCAAGACACATGTCTTCAAAGTGATCCAACAAGCGAGTTGCAACTCATGGAAAAAAAAATTAATCATCTATTAAATGAACGGTCTAATCTATTAGATTTGTCATGTAATAGTGATAAAACCCTATGCCACTCAGTTCATTGCCACAAGAAGGTATGCTTATGAGTTTTTGGAAAAACAAATTCATAGTGAAATAATTCAGAAAACTACATCAAGAATTCAGATTTGTAAACAATACCCTAATAATTAGTGGACTATTTATCAAGCTTGGTCCTGCAATTCTATGCAATAGGCACTAAAATTGATCAAATTGATTGCAGTCATCCCAACTACACTTGGCAACACAAAGTCTACTCCACTTTATGTGTTTCTTGAACCATTACATTTCTATAATACATTACAAACTTTTTTAATGTTTTTTTGGGATATTATTGTGCATAATGAAGGATGGTTTAAATGATCATAATTACATAACTAATTGGCAATGAGAGATTTTTCTTTTATGTTCTTTTTTAATGATTTTTTTAATACAATTGTGCATAATTAATGATGATTTAAATGATCATAATTACATAACTGATTGGTAATAAGAGATTTTGTTTTTTAGTTGACTGGAATTTTGTTAAATGATCATATTTACATAACTAGGTAATGATAGATTTTGTTTTTTAGTTGATTTGGTAGAGTAAAATTTCATTGGTAAGTTAGATATTTTTTTAAGTATGCTTACCACGGCTAGAGATTCTTGTTTTCAATTAGATTTTACTCATTTCTTCAAAATTTTCCGATCTAGAAGAAACAACATCAATGAACTCAATTTTAAGCTCATTTGCCTTTGAGTTCAGCATGAAAACATCGTGAATACACAAATATACAACTCCATTGTCGTGGACATGAACTAACCAGCGACACATTACAAACCTTTGATATAGAGCGACAATGTGTTCATGATTAGAATGTTCTCTCTTGTATAACCTGGTATATAACTAGGTTATAATATTGGTTATAACTGCTATCTAATTATTGGATATATCTACAAGAATTTCTATGTATTCTTCCTCTTGGATTTTTCTTAGGCGATTTTATATTTTACAGGCGTTAGCCAATCTGGCTCCAAAGTACTTTGTTGTAGATGTATGTCATCACTTGTTCAACGACCAATGCAAAGCAACTCTAATGATCACCGAATTGTACAAATCTCTTCTAAATTATAAACAAAAGGTTGGAGCAGACTTCTTAATGAGAAATCATGTATTCTAAAGTCGAGTATTATCAGTTGAGGTAAAGAGAGAACATTGCATTCCAATTAAAGCTCTTCATTCGAGAACTCCTTTAACTCACCACTGTTGCTAACAAAAAATTCTTTAGCACACAACAACATGGCATAATTTTATTGGGATTCGTTGTAGACACTGATTCGTCGTAGTGACGACAAATCTAGGAACAGTGCCAACTCCCATCGATGTAAATATTCTTAGCAAATTTCTTTGAAACATATTTTATCTTCATTTTGATAATATTTGAAATCCATTAGAGTTTATGAATTTGATGAATATAATATTTAAAATTGGTATTTGTTATGGGTCAAATTTTGGAAATATCATAAAAATAAAAATAAAGAGTAACTCCCGAGCTTTGAGTCTAAATTAAGGATAATGAATATGAATCCTCTTAAGGGGCAACCTCCTTTTACAATAAATCAGATGCAGAAGATGAGATGATCTTTAAAACTAGGTCTTCTTTGTATATATAAAAGACAAATGGTATAATTACAATTAAGGTCCTAGCCGACCACACAATTACAATTAAGGTCTTAGTCGACCAATAAAGACTCAGACCTTAATTGTGATGTCACTAATATGCCCCTTCCCTTCAAACAAGTGTTGTCTTTAGAACTTGATTAGCTGTGTTGTCCCTTTGAAAGACATCGTATTCATTCTCAAGACTTGGAGTTACTCTTTCGTTCTATTTTTGTGTTGTTTGGGAATTTGGTTCATAACATTATTTACAATGCTTAAATAATTTGACTTAATGCTAAAAACTATATTAAATTTGTTTGGATAAATTATAATTTCACAAAACAAAAAATAATAATAATGGAATTGGTGGGTTGAGAAACTTAACTATTTAATGTATGATTAAAAACTTGGAGTTATAGTGTATGTAGTTTAAAAAATATTGTTGTTTGGGGAAGTGCAATGCATAGTGAAAAAATATTGGTAAGGAAGGACTATAATATACATATTGTAAACAAACTTTATATTAAAATTTATTAATGGATGAGTCATGGACCATTTCTTACATATTTCAAGTGACATTGAATGTCTAAAAAAGAACACATAAGATTTAACGCAGCCTTCCTAGATTACACAACATTTGAATTGCTAACTAATAACATAGAGAAAATCAATGTTGTTTTCCAACAGTTTGAAATAATGTCCAAATAGATTAAATCTTGAAGGGTCATTTCTATATTAAGGACTATTCTTGGCCCTTTATTACGAGAGGGACCTTGAAATTAAGGAAAGAGTCTTGAAATTAAATATTGAAAAAGAGCCAACTTCATTGAAACTAAATTATGTAGGCAACTCTCAATATCAAGTATCAATAGTAAGTTTTAGTAATGTTGGCCCTCAATTGGATAGACTTCAATACTTGGTCAACTCCCCTCGAGGAAGGGTTGGGTTGTTTTAGTGTTGATGGTAGTTGACCCTTGAATTTGGGTAATTAATGTAATTTTGGCCCTTGGTACAAGCATTAAGGGTCAACTCTTGGAGTCAAATACCTCCGCCCAACACATGGGCCTTCTTAAAAATACCTTAGATGCAATTCTATTTAAAGCGTATATCTTATATATATTGTGTTATACCTTATATCCTACAATCCCTTCTTTAATACACACACACACACACACACACACACACCTCACATTCTTGAGCCTCTTTAATTTATATACCTTGTATGCATAGACCAAAAAAATCTCTATATATCTAATTATCAACAAAGACCAATTAGATAGATATATTTATATTTGAGTAATGAGGTTTTTTTCATTTGTCAACTTTGGTCTTCATGAGTCACAATGATCAAATTTCTCTTGTTTGTTGCCAAGTTTCAATTGTGGTGCCTCATTTGCCTTTTATTTAGATTTTGTAGATATGTTCCCAAGATTCATTCCATTCAGTTTGACTTGGTCTTCATCTATTTTCTTGCCAATACCTTTCGGGTTTTTGAGCCTCTAAACATTGTGTCTTGATGTTATATAGCTACACCACTTTTCAATTGTTCACATTGCAACTCTTTTATTGTATCTTCACTTGTTTACATAGTTCATGGATTTTTTATTTGCCGCTTTAAAATGTCCCAATGTCAGCACCTTTGAATTTGTTATATTGACACCAACATCAACACTTTATGTTGACACCCTTTGGAAATCCTTTGGTCTTTTAATTTGTTGATCCAAACTTGTCATCTTACAATTGCATTACATACTTCAAATTACATTATTTCTAATAGTTTTGAATGAAGTCTTTAACTCATAACATTCTCTAGAACTTTTGAATATTTTCCTTATTTTTTATGAATATGTTTGCTATTTGTTTTGTAGTCTTGCAAAATTTCAACATGGTATGTTTCTCATATTGTTTGTCTCAAGTAATGGAAATGGACTTCTATGTGTTTTGTCATTGCATGCAAAACATGATTTCCTATTAGTGGATTTTTTCTCTAGCTATCATAATACACCATTGCCATGATTTATTTTATAATTATGATGTCTTTTAAAATTGATTTTCAACAACATTGCTTCACACAACTGTGATAGATCTCCCTTGTATTTGGTTTATGTTAAGAAAACCATCACTACATGTTGCTTCTTACTACATGAAATTATTGTTGATACAATATGAAAATTATTTTGATGTAGGAACCAAATCATTAACACATCTAACCCAATTAGAATATGTAACCAACTAAGTCAAAGAATATGTAACCAACTAAGTCAAATGAATCCCTCTTTTGATACTCTAGTGCATATTCAGTGACACCTTTAATGTATTTCTAGACACTCTTACTTGTTTTTTAGTGAGACACTTTCAATTGTAATACATATATTAATAAAAATCTTACTACCAAAATTATATCATATTGAGTTATAGTTAGGTATATTATACCCACTAATTGTTTGGAAAGATTCCATTATTGTTTTCCCTTCAACACAACTAGTTAACTTTGCCCCAACTTCCATTGAAATTCCTATAGGATTGCATTCTATCATCTTGAATTACTCCATAGATAGTTTGAATACTTAGTTTGTGATAAAATATCAATCTAGTACTTACCAAAATTTCATATGCAAATAATATTTAGGTCACTAATGTTAAATGTTTTCATCATGTCACTTATTGATTCTATCAACTCTTCATTATTGTGTGTCATGAATATATTATCCACATATGGAATTATGATTGATATATATTTGACATTCACAACTTCCACATATAAGTTTGGATCCAATGGATTCCTTTCAAAGTGTTTCTTATGAAATTATTCATTTTTTGGGACCACCTTTTGCTCACTCGAATTCTATGATCTTGCCTTTGATTATTCATGATGGTGAAGGAGACTGCACTTGTGATTTATTGTCCCAACTTACATCTCTTCTTCTTAGTTACTTGTGTGTGCTAATTATTGAAAACACCTAGATGTCTTAACTTATGCTTTATGTTATTTTATCTACTCTTTTGGAGCAACACATACCACGCTTTCTGTCAAACTATGGTTTATCAAGTACACTACACAATATATAACTTCAACCTAGAATTCATTTCCATGAACCTCATGCATAAACATTCATCACATTGTATCCATTATAGCTTGAGTATTCCATTCAATAACAAAAAAAATTCAGGTGTGTACCCTACTAAATTGTTTTGAGATCACAAAATTCTTACAATAATTATTGTTGAATGCCAATGGCTTACACTCTCCACCACTATTATATTTCAATGTCCTAAGCTTCTCAACGCTTTTTTTCTTACTTCTTCGTGAACTTTTAAAAAGATCATTGTTGGATTTCACCTTTAGTCGACCTAGGTTCAGATCCTCGGTCGTCAACAAAGACCCATATATCAGCCCGACAAAGCAAGGCTCAGCCAGCAGCACCTGCGACACAGATGTAGTCTCATCCGAGATATCTTATGGGGAACTTCCAAAACCAAGTTTTTGCAGTTAGGTGGGGGGTTTCTACTCTCACAGTTCCTTATCACAACACTTGACCAAAGCCAAGGACTATACTTCTTATCCATTGTCTATTCATTCAAGATACCGGTCTAATTACCAGTCAACACATATCATAATAATCAACATAACAACCTTATCACAGATACATTCAATAAACAATGCGCCACATACATAAATGGGATTCTTCATAAACAAATGTGGTGTGACATATTCATATTTACTTATTCATAACATACATGCAATAGACATAAACATGTTGATTAATGACACATAGAGACAACAATTAACGTGGAAACCCATCTAGGGAAAACCACAAAGGAACTCTTCATCTAGAATGAGAAATATGTTAGCACCTTTTGTCGGCGTACTCAACTTGTAGACTCTTCTCTAAGTATTATTTACAATTCAGACAGAGTTCTCTCCCCTCATGTTCTCTGGTTTTGGGTCTAGATACTTTCTCTCTTCTTCACTCCTTTGTCGATCCGCACACAACCTGGATCGTTCCTCTAGCTAAAAAAACCTCTCATCTTCTCTTCTCTACCTACACAATTGCTTAACCAACCAACCAACTACTTATCTAACAAAACAATCGATAACCAACGTCATTCCCGCACACAACTTGGGTTCACCCTTTTATAAGCTTATGCCTGTTTTAATCAACCGAATCTTTTTTTGTTAGCGGACGAGATTTCATTTCTATTCTTGTACATTCAGTTACAACTGAAAATAGACACTATCTGCCCAAAATACAATTATGCTTTATTACCAAAAACGTGCTTTATTCTAACTAACTCCTTACTCTGCTATTCTCCTGTTGTAGTTTCATCCATCGCGGCTACTCTCGTTGCCAGTATTTCTGTCGTGGCTGCTTCTGTCATAGCTTCTCTTCCATCACAACTCTTCTTCCATCGCAACTCTTCTTTTCTGTCTTGCAGCCAGATTCTTTATCTTCTTGAGCAGAATTTTGGCTGAATTTTGCAAAACTTTTCCTAGGGCGAACATGCCCCCAACACTCACCTGTGGCTTGTATCGAGCCACATTAGTCTGAAACCTTTGTTGTTAGCACCTTACTTTGAAAATCCTGAAATATTTCACTATCTGCTCAGTCTCCTCTTATACTTATGCTTTCGTCTTCTTCAAATTTTCCACAAGTTTGAAACTGATGTGTTCTGAAGTTGTAAGTATTATCGACTCTACTGCTTGTCTCACTTTTTAGTGTACAGGTTGAATGATACTTGTAATTTTCTTTGCATATACTTGTAATTCTTCGACCCTGTTAGTCCTCTTTTGTTGTTGTGTTCGTAGTGTTGCGACCTGTTGTTGTAGCCTCTTCATGTTGGCGGACTTAGCCATTTTCTCTACTGATGGTGGCTTCTTCATCTCATTCTTCAGCTGGTTCACCTCTGTCTCAGCAATGTTCAATTGTTCTGTGACTTTCTCTAATTCTTCATCGTCAATCAAAGCTTACCACATTTGAGAAACTTGCTCGATTTATTTGGCATAAAGTGCCTCTGCCTCTTCTATTCTCTTCACAGATTTTGTTGCTTCTTTTCTTCTCTCTTCTAGTACTTTTGGAGGTGTACTGGGTGTCACTTGTAATTCCAACTCCGCTACTTTTTTGTGGAGGTTCTCTATAATCTCTCCACTTCAAAACACTTTGTCTTATGCAAAAATCTCATGGGTAATTCCTTCATCAGTAAAATTGTTGCAAGCAAGTGTTATGGTTGCGTCGAGTCGGTTCTTGTTCTCCTCCCAGGTCTTAGCTTTCTGCTCTGCTTCTTTGACTGTTTTCTTCATCTTATGAATAGTCTTGTTTGATGCTCTAACCTGATTTACCAATGTATCCTCTCTGACCTTCATTTCTGCAACTCTAGTTATCCATCATTGAAACAATATTTTCCATGCCCATAGTGACAGATTCGATTAGAGGGTTTCAAAATGTAACTGCTCCAGGATTATAGGATTACTTTTAGAGGACCTCAGGGTTGGATTTTTTTTAAGCTGTTCCAACACCTCTGTTTCATGAATTTGATCATCCTTCAATGTCATGTAATTCTTTGCAACAACACTTAGCTCCAACTTATCTTGTAGTCTTTTCAATCCTTTGTAATTTATCTTATTGACATCGTTCGAGCCCTTTCCTATCCAATTATGCTTTTGATGAAAACAAAAGTTCATAAAGATCACCAAATATATATCCTAAGCTTCTTGTAATGTTAAGGGTGAAGTCACAAGATTTTATCATTATTCTCTGTTATCAGAACTCCTATTGGTACGGTCGGTGCAACTAGTAGGTACTTTGCATTCTTGGAGATTCGAATCTTAGGCGTGTCAGTTGGTCTGGGCGGAGCATAGTCCGACAGTATGCTTGCAGATCCTGGTTCTTCAACTTTTGGTGGTGCTGCTATCACTTTCTTGCAGCTACTAGAACATTTCCTCTTCGATGTGCTAGGTGGGTCTTGTCGTAACCTCACATTAGGGATGAATGATATCTGTCCAACTTCTTCTACAACAATGTCTTGTGGTGGAACATATGCAACATTGTATTCCATAATGGGAGTCATTGAAGGTGTCTCGATGCCATATTCTGCAACAGTGCTTGTACTAGAGATAGAGATGACCATACTCTGTGAAAAAACGCCTCGACTCTTATATTTACGGACATAACAACTCAGTTTACTTGGTCAGATGCAAACATAATGAATAAAACTTCAACCTGAAGATGATATGCATTCACCCGTTCAACCAGTATTTCCTTCGCACAAGCGAGCAATAAATTAGAAAGGTGGCAACGATTTTTGTCACACGGGGAAATCATTCAAATCATTATAAGGAAATCACCACTCAGCCGCCACTTTTCCTGTCACATCAATGGTAGTTATTGTGCAGCAATGACAAAAATGACCAAAAAGTACACCGTCGAAATATCCTGTGTCCTTAATTCAACTATGACCAACTATCTTTATACGACCAAATTTACTCATGTGACAACTCGTTTCTTCTTGCGACAAGTATTTATCCTTGGACACATTTCTTCCCTTGCGGTAGACGACGAGTGTGTGCCACCATTTTTCTTCTACGATAGATAGATAGTCTGCAAACACTTTTATTTTTCCTCGATAAACTCATTATATACGACACAAAACAAAAACACTCATAAATCTGCATATTTTTGTCTTTTTTTATTTGTTTGAAATTTTCAGTCGACCAAGTCGCGACTATCCTGGTAAGTATTTAACCGACATCCATTCACCAGTCCTTTGAAAGGTGTTCCATCTAATTTATGCAGTTGTACCATGCCTCATTCAATGATTTGAATGACAACATAAGGCCCCAACCAATGTGTTTTCAGCTTGCTAGGATGCTTTAAGAACTTACTATCATAAAGGAGGACAAGTCCTCCAACATGAAATTGATTATTCTTAATGTACCGGTCATGCCATACTTTCTGTCATTCATTCTCAACATTTTGGTGATAACCTGCAGCAAAATATTCTTCCTCCAACTGCATAAGCTGTGACAATATTTCTTCGATCAAACCACTATTAGTCGTTTCAGTAATTGCAACAATCCTTAAACTAGGTACAATGTATCCCATCGGCATAACAACCTCTTTTCCATACACTAGTCAGAATGGAGTTCGATCGATCAACTTCTTATACGTCATGTGATATGCCCACAGTACCGCAGCAAATTTCTGGTTCCTGTCATCTCTTTGAACATTGCAAATATTTGTCAATGTGTTCTCCAAGATCTTGTTGAATGCTTCGACAACACCATTCACTTGTGGGTGATATGGTGTTGTATTCCTATGTGGGATATGTAATTATTTAGTTAATTATTTGATCACTTATCAAAATATTTGGGCATCCAAATCTAGTGACAACATTGTCGAATAGAAATTTTGCAGCAGTCGCAACAGTACAATCCTTTACTGGTGCTTCTTTGTCCAAGCTAGTAAGGTAATCCGTCGTAGTAATAATGTAACTTTCACATCATCCCAACGATTTTCCAGTTCTCTGATAGATATCGTAGTTGTGACAATATTCTTTAGCATCCGCATGCAAAGTGGGCCACCATAATCCTTCTTGCAATATCTTGTGCACTGTAGTTTTTCCAACATAATGGTCTGATGTGACACCATCATGCAATTTATTCAATATCATTTGTCGCTCTTGTTTCAATACACAACGATGAAGAATTTCATCCGGTCCCATTTTATATAGTTGTCCAGCTATCAATTGGAAATCTGCAGCTCGTACCACTAATTGTTTTTTCTGCACAATACCAAATCCTTCTGGTGCATATCCCATACTTAAGAAATGTATAATATATTTAAATTGATCATCAAACATCGTGATCACAAATAGTTGCGCATTAGGAAGACTATTGTCAAGGTTCGTAGGTTCTTTTCCACTTTCAAGCCTCAACATGTGGTTTGGTCCTGAGTTTAGTCAGCCTGGATTAACAATAACTTCAAAATCAAATTCTTGGTAAAGGAGGAGCCACCAGAAAATATCCCCCCCGCCCTAGCACTGGCTTGTTCACCAGGTATTTCAATGTTGAATGGTTTGTGAAAATTTTGAAATGTCCACCTAATAAATATTGTCAAAATTTATGTAGTGCATACACCATAGCTAAGCCTTATCTTTCAATCGTAATGTAATTCTTCTCTGCCATTAACAATTTCCTGCTAGTAAAGGAAATAAGATGATCAATGGATCCTTCACCAGGCCGCACAAGTACAACGCTGAGTGTGACAGATGACGCATCAACATGTATGTTAAATTCCTTCTTCTAGTCTGGAAAAACTAGTATGGGTGTTGTGACCATTTTGTTCTTAAGCTTTCTTGGCATTTTCCCATCCACTGGAACTTAATATCCCTTTTTAACAAATTTTCCATTGGAGCAGTTACCTCTACATATCCTTTGATAAATATTTGATAGTATCCTATATGTCCCAACGTCGTTCTCAACTACTTCACTATCGCAGGGGGTGGTAGGTCGAAGATGATCACAATTTTAGCAAGGTTGACCAAGATCCCATCACGACAAACTACATGGCCCAACATAATTCCAAACAGGGCACAAAAGACACATTTCTTTAAATTCAACGAAATTTGAAACTGTCGACACCATTCTAGCATCATTCTAAGGCTCTCAATGTGATCCTTGATGAGCCCAAACGTCGTCTAGTCATCAAAGTAGATCTCAAGAAACTTATGAATAAAATCCTTGAAAGCAACCACTACTGTTTTGGAAAAGATAGCAGGAGCATTCTTGAGTCCAAAGGGCATGGTTGTGTATTGAAAACATCCCCACTCCGTCACAAAGGTTGTCTCGTGTCGATCTTCCTTGGCGATTCTGATCTGATGGTAGCCATACAACCCATCAGTAAAAGAATAAACTTCTTGAACCCCAACACTTTCTAATACCTCATCTGTAAACGAAGTTGGAAACGGGTCATGTAATCAGGCACCATTCAACTTTCTTAGGTCGACGCAGATGCATACTTCACTGATAGTATTCTTATCCTGCACTACTATCAGGCTAATCCAGTCAGATTCTTTAACCGGTTCTATGTTACCCGCATCTAGAATTTAATCTAATTATGTCTTGACCTTCTCTTTAACTGCATATTCAGCCGGTATGGTCGTTGCTTCACAGGATTTGTGTAAGGATTTAACGGTATCTTCATCTCTTTAAGGTCTCCGACAATCCCCTTCATCTCTGAAATTTTTGTAGGGAATAGATCCTCGAATTCATGCAATAGGTCTGTGATCTTCTTGACACTTTCGTCATCTTAATAATATCCAATATTGGTGAACTTTGGATTCTCTGGAGATCCAATGTTTACTTTGTTGGTTTTTAATGGATTTAGAAATTGGTTACTTGAAATACCGAATCCCTCCACCGCACGAGTACCTTCAGAATCTGGGATGTTAGTGTCTCATGGATCATCATCATCAGGTTCACCCGTCACATTATAGCACACCATCCAGTGTTGGACTGTCGTGCTGCTCTGATTAAAGTTTGGCATCGACATATGGATATCTTCAAATATCTTTGTCTTGATCACTTGCAACACAACATCAATCAAAGGATGAACATTGACAAACTCAAATGTGAGTGTAAAGCTAGCAGTTAGTTCATCCCATTCAAGAGCCCCTCGTCGCAACTCAATTGACTTGTACCAGTTCCTTGATATCATATCGAATGTATGCACAAAATGATGAACCCATTCCTATCGCGGGAATGCCTCCCATGCCGCACGACAATATTTAATGTGCTCAACATGATTAGTCAATACTTTGTACTTCTGACCAGTGGAACTGATCTTCTCTCCAAATCGTATCTCCATCAATTTATGGCATTGAGTCCAGTATGAGATAGATTGTTTATGTGTGACCCACCATTTGGAAGGTGTAGGTTTTAGTGCAAAGTACAGAGTGGACAAGTGTTGATGTTCGGTATTTTTTTCTTCAAATTCTGTTAGAAAAGATTCCATGTTAGGTAAGACTTTATATGTGGTTATATCACTTGCCTCACTACCTACCCGTTGCATAGACTATGTAATCCTTGCACATATTCTCATTGATACTTCATGCAATCAGTTCTACGAATTTTCCAAAGCTTCTCCAGAGTCCAATGTACAAGAACTAACATTGCGCTAATTGAGATTTATGTCGGCCGTTGGATTTACATAATCATCCCTTGTAGAAGTAATCTTATAAATATGGTCTAGATAATTTCTTTGTCCTTCACTATTCACTTTCTCGACGTATCTCTGCTCTTCCAGTGGATCAATTGGTGCGACCACCCTTAGCTCTGAATCTTCAAATGTTAAGATTATTTTCTTAAAATTTATAATTGTTTGATTATCAATCACCCAATCGATCCCTAGAAGTGTGGGATATGGATTTGTATCATCCAAAATGTCAATCACTTCAAAGTTAGCATACATTTTAAGGCCTTCTATCTCAATAGGAAATTGACTTAGTCGACCGATAGGTAGAAATTTCAACTCATTCAATAAATGGAGTTGGACAAGAGACCATACGAGTCTCAACTTTCCCATGCTCTCCCATGTTTTCCTATTCAGAATGTTGACATCAGATCCCAAGTCCAGAATAATATAATCCATATCATAATATCCTATTTGTGTAGTCAACCTTAGTTCACGACCAGTCTTCAGTATTTTACCTATGTGTTAACCAATTTTTCTGGTCACACCTCTTTTCAAGGTTCTTCTATCAAAGTTGTCAATTCTGCGAAAACATCTTTATCTTGGATTAACATTAAGCTATCAAAGTTGTCAATTTTGCGACAACATCTTTATCTTGGATTAACATTAAGCAAATTTTAAAGAATTCTTTTAGTTTACTAATATTTCCCGTTAGTTTCTTTCATAGTAGCTATTCAAATATTTCAGGCCAGGAATATCCGTATTTGTCTTCTGGAAGTTGACGCTTGATTTCTGTTGACAAATTCTTGTCACGTGTCCAAGAATACTTCCTTTTCTTTTTGGACATCGAATGGTGCTTTCTTTTGTGTTGATGATCACACCTGCGATTTTCCATACAGTGCTTCTTGACCTGCTCCTGTCGCAACACCTCCTCTTGTTACGACAACAATATGTGGTTCCCTTGGTTCAACAGATATATTTTGGATATTCTGATTAGGTTTCTGATTGGGATTCTGCGTTGGATTCAGATTTCCCACATTCCTAGCTTGCCACTTCACAATCAACTATAGACCTTGCTCAACAGTATGATCAAAATATTTTCCATATGAACATGTCGTAGTAGGACTTGTGTAGTCCCTAGAAAAATGTCTAGGCTTCCCAAAATTATAACATATAATTTGGCCTCTCCCGCGACAAAATCCTCCTTCTTGTCCTCGACCTCTAAAATTTCCACCCCACTGGGTTGAGGGTATTGGTTCTGAGGATATTGAACTTGCGGATATCAAACATGAGTCCGCTCAACCTCCAATTGTTTGTCATTCTTCATTAAATAGGTATCAACTGTTTCCTCTTGCAACAATTGATATGCTCTATAGTCTTTCTCATCATGGCCTATTGATTGAAAAAACTTGCAGTATAAACTGGTTGACACACTTACAATCTTTTCCAAGTACAAACACTCTTCTGACCGATGGCCTCTAGTCTAGCATATTATACACCAAGGAATCCCTTTTGTATTTATCAGGATTGGTGATTCTGATGTGACATAATTCATATATGCCGGTAAATTGTCTTTATGGTTTCCCTCTTTTCTACATCTCGTGCATCAGATCTCTTCTGTACTTCCTTCCCTTTCTTAATATCTTGAAATTAAAGTGTAAGGTTGGCTAGTCGCGACTGGATTTACATAATTTTGACACCAGGTTCTCCGACAGGTGAGGATTCCAATTGCATAGCCAATTCGAGAGCCTCAGTGTGCGACACAATCTTTTGTTGCGTCAATGGAATTTTTATTTGCAGTAACAATGTTGCAATAAACTATTCTTTGTGTAGAACATCGAACATCTGGAAAATTACTTTGGCCATCAATGTCTTAAATATTTGGTCAAAGTCTGTGACATATTCCATAGGATATTGTTTAATTTCTTTAATCTATGTAAGGCAGTACGACTCATATTTGGGATTTATGAATTCATCTATTAGTCCTACTCAGATTTGATCTAATTTTTTCTTTGGGACTCTTGTCGGAACCACATAGAATTTCACGTACCAATCCAACGATATACCCTTAAGGTTTGTGATCACTTAAGCCTTCTTGATGGGTTCATCTTGGACCTATTGCACAGTCTACACAACTTCACATAAAATCAATGTTGCTTACTTTTTTCTAACTAATTTCCATTAAAGATCGACAACTTAATATCATTCCAGACCATTATATTCATTCTGGGAACTGCTTGGCTAGTGGGAATCCCTTTTCTGCTATTCCCATGACTATTATTACTTTGATTAACAAAACCACTGGGAGATGAGTTTATATATTTTGCCTCCGGGGATGTGTGGAGTAATGGGTATGGTGTACTCGCAATATGGATATGGAGCTTCTTCTTCTTCCTCTTTTTTTAAGTATATGATGGTATTCCTCTTCCTCGTCACAAGAACCTTCGTCAAACTGTGACACCATTCATAGACCTCTCCCTCGGTCCTACTTCAACTTCCTCTTCTAGTCGCAGTCCTTCCCCTCTTTTCCGACATAAATATTCTTCCACTTCTTAGACGTCCCCTTTCTAGTTCAGTCTCACTATCAACGGGAAACATCTAAACTTACTCTGCTCCATTTTTCTCAAACTTATCTTGTGACATATCCCAAGTCTCTATGCACAAATCCTTATTCATTGGACTCCATTCTTAATATCCCCTAGTCATATACAAGCATCTTGATCCATATCTTCAACTTAGTTCAAATAATGACCTCTAGGTCCTTGGAAATTTTTTCTTTTCGCCTCACTGTATGATTTTATTATGTTGACATCAATTGCATTGATGTATCCTTCCAAAATATTGTCAGCCCAGAATTTAACCTCCCTAGATATGAGGTTGCTAACACTTTTCAGCCGTTGAATCACCTGAGGGATCCAATCTATCGATTCTCCCCCTTGAAAGTTTCTCCACTGGGTTTCTAGCCTCAACAACCACTCATACAACAAAACATGAAATTCACAAAATAAAATCTCATGAATATCCGTATAGAGGTATCGCTCCAACCACTCGGTCGGATTCAACTAGGATCCTTCACTTTCTTTCCGTGTAAATTATTGTCACTTAGAATCCACCCAATCTTGAATTTTTGGGTTCATCAGGTGCCACAAAATATCCCCACTAAAATGATTTACAATCCCGACAACATAACCATTTGTTGGGTTTCACCTCCGGTCGACCTAGGTTCAGATCCTCGGTCGTCAACAAAGACCCAGATATCGACTCGACAGAGCAAGGCCTAGCCGGTAGCACCTGCTATGCATATGCAGTCCCACCTGAGATATCTTATGGGGAACTGCCAGAACCAGGTTTTTGTAGTTAGATGAGGGGTTTCTAATCTCGCAGTACCTTATCACAGCACTCGACCAAACTCGAGGATTATAATCCTTATCCATTGTCTATTCATTCAAGATACTAGTCTAATTACCAGTCAACACATATCATAATAATCAACATAATAACCTTATCACAGATTCATTCAATAAGCAGTGCGACACATACATAAATGGGATTCTTCATATATAAATGTGGTGCGACATATTCAGAGTACTTATGCACAACATACATGCAATAGACATAAACACATTAATCAATGATACACATAGACAACAATTAACATGGAAACCCATCTGGGAAAAACCACAAAAGCACTCTTCATCTGGCATGAGAAATATGTTTGCACATTTTCTCTGTGCACTTGGCTTGTAGACTCTTCTCTAGGTGTTATTTACAATTCAGACATAGTTCTTTCCCCTCGTGTTCTCTGGTTTTGGGTCTAGATACTTCCTCTCTTCTTCACTCCTCTGTCGATACGCACACAACCTGGATCGTTCCTCTAACTAAAACAACTCTCCTCTTCTCTTCTCTACCTACACAGTGGATTATCCAACCAACCGACTACTTCTCTAACAAAACAATCGATAACCAACGTCAGTCCCACACACAGCTTAGGTTCACCCTTTTATAGGCTTCTACCTATACTAATCAATCGACTTTTTTTTTGTTAGCCGATAGGATGTTATTTCTATTCTCGTACATTCAGTTACAACTGAATTATGAGCACTATCGACCCAAAATACAATTATTCTTTATTACCAAAAGTGCGCTTTATTCTAACTAACTCCTTACCCATGATCAGTTGAGTTGTCATTTTGAACTGCTCTTCTCTTCTTATGTCGCGGTTTCTTCTGCCATGGCTACTCTCGTCACTAATCTTTTCATCGTGGTTGCTTCCATTGCATTTCTTCTTTTGTCTCAACTTTTCTTTTATGTCTTGCGACTAGATTCTTTATCTTCCCAAGCATAATTATGGACGAATTCTTAACTTTTCCTAGGGCCAACAATCATTAATGCTTTTGACTTCTACTTCAAGAAGTATAACCATGCCCTCTGAGAATAGTAATCAATCAACAAGGCGAATTTTTTTAACATACTTTGTGTGGTCCAAGACCTTTATTCCTCATAGGACCACACAAAATTTGTAACGATCCAACTATTTCTTGGCATGTGATGCTTTTCTCTTTGAAATGTCTCTCAAGCATGTATTGATTTTTTTTCCAGGGAAAAAAATCCATAACAAATGCTTCAAAAATTACCTCTTTTGTGGAAGTTTCTAGTAACCCTTTTTCCCTTTTCAATGGTATTCAATAGAGACAAAACTTGAAACACAAGTGTCTATATCTCAGTTGTTGTAACTTATTGACTACAAATGTAGTAAGAGGTTCACTTAGTCAACATACCCGCAGACCTATGAATGCATATGAGGTTCACTTAGTCAACATGACCGTGAACCTACGAATGTATCTTCATCAAATATTTTTGTAACAGTTCTGTATCCTTTGTTCTTAGCTTTGATTGTACACTTACCATTTACAACCAACAATTTTTGTTTCAATCCGAAAATCCTTGGTTATCTTTGATTGGACACTTTCCATATTCAAATCCTACCTTGTTGTTCTTTGTAACTATCTAGCTCACAACCAACAATTTTTGTTTCAATCCAAAAATCCTTGGTTATCTTTGATTGGACACTTCCCATATTCAAATCCTACCTTGTATTTCTTTGTAATTATCTAGCTCACCACGAACATTTTTTCTTCAATCTAGAAAAAAGGAGAACATCTTGTATTGGCTTCACTTGGCCCTCTTGCATTTGAGCTCAAACAACATCTTCACCTTTGATAACATGATAACTAACATCCACATGCTTCAAGTACTTTGACTATTATCTCTTAGGTGCTCAAACCATTATTCCTTATGTTGTGCATGTCTGGTAACCAAAATCTATCATTAGAAGAATTTCGAGGTAAAAAATGAGCCTCAAAACAAAAAATATACGATTAAAATCAACTTTACAATAACCAATCAAATTCTAGAGAATGACATCATCCCTTATGGTTGTTGTGGCATTGTTTGAATAAATACTTTCATATTAAAGTGCTTTCTCTTTTGAATATAAAAATATATTATTAATCAATAATCAAACATAAATTCAAAAATAAAATCATGATTTAATATTTTTTTATTTTATATAATAAATAAAATTTATTATATATATTTTTAATGACATAATAAATTATTATATATTATAACTTTTATCATAAATAATAACTTAATAACTTTTATAATATAGTTATGTAATACATATAATATAGAATATAAAACAATATCTTCAAATTATAATAATAATAATAATAATCTATTTTTAAGGTCACCGCCAAGCGAGACATGAAATTGGTGTATGAGACCCCCTTGTTTGTGGGACAAGGGACCCCCCTCTGCGCAGCGATTTAACTGCTAAAGTCTACAGAGGTGTACATACACTACCCCCTCTGGATTTGAACCCGTGACCTCCTAAGAGGAAACACATGCTCTTAACCATTAGGCCCACTCATGCTGTACATAATCTACTTTTTTTTAATAATATAAAGTCAAATTATTATGTTTTTTTATAATATAAAGTTACATATATTACGAGTTTATATAAATAATTATATATCATATTATATTAAAATATAATATAATATATATTATAATAATTATGATATATATTTTAATTTATTTTAATATAATATATAATGTTATATTTAATTAAAGATTTCTATATTTTTTATAATATAAAGTCATATATATTACACATTATAAAATAGTATATGATAATTATATATTTTACATTATAATAATTATAATATATATTATATTATATATGATGTTATATTTAATTACAGAATAATGATTAAAATTTTATATTAAATGTGTAAATATATAAAATAAATAATTATTAATAAATATAATTAAAAATTTATTTACAAAAATTTAATTTAAATTTACAATTGAAAACTAAAATGTTTTACTTTATTTTAATACTTTTATGTATTTAAAAGTACACATGTTTCTAGTCATATCAAATATTATTATTATTACTTTTATTTGTGTACATCTTTTCACTTTAACTTAACCATAATTACATGAATTGTATTGTAAAAGGTGAGTTGTAAATATACCTTCCACACAAAATGACAAACTTACAATATTTAATTATATCTCTTATGAGACCGATTTTAGACCTCAAAATTCCTTTAATGAACCAATTTTCACTTGTTTTGTCATTTGCCATCAAGGATGCCAATAACACATTTAGAGCTATGTTTTTGTTAAGTTCTTTTGCAACATATTGCCTTGATTTTTTTTTCAATTTCCATGATACTCATCATGCTTTTGCTCATAATAGTCTTCAGCGAGATGCCTAACCTTTCTATACTAGAAACCTTGTTTTCCCTTCTTGTGTCTAAGATTCTCTTTCTTATGCTATGGTTACAATGATTTTGTTGCTCACTCTTCTCCTTTTACTTCTTCACGTTTGGAATAGTTCAAACTTGTTCTTTACCTGATCCCCGACTAATTATTCATCATTTCCTTCCATATACAACTTATGTCTTTGTTCTTGGAAAGACAATATGCCTCATTAAGAGAGAGGGGGGAGGAGTAAGCAAGGGGCACAGATGGAGTGGCTTTTTCAAAATAAGATAAACTTCCAACAAATCTTATGGACGCTAACAACATTTCATATTTGTACAATAATATGATATTTAATTCGCAGTTGAATCAACATAATTGTATTCTAATTATTAGTTGATTTATTCATATTCTCCCTGACATATTTTAATTAAAGTATACCAATATTTTAACTAAATTACCATCACACATTAAAGCAAGAATAAAAACTTAAAAACATAATACAATGGTAAGAACCTAAACTAAACTCATAAGAAAATAACCCAATAAACAACGTATCGATATCACTTGCTATAACAAAGCCCTATGTTATAATCTACATATAATACATACACCATAAGTGCACTCTAATTGTCTTATCCTTTGTAATCATACTCTACTTATACATGATAATCCACTCAATAGTACACTAATTCGGTTTATAGGTCAATACCTAGATACAATCAATCAAGATATGCTACTGTATAGAACAAGTGTGTTCAAAACAAATTACATCATAATAAACAAATATGATCGCATGATGAGCTTTTATCTTAATGCTAATATTGGTTCAAAACTCTGACCCTTGAAATATGCTTTATCTTGAAACATATATATCTCAACAGTATTTGCTATAAAATGATGTGAAGTGATGATGTTGACATTGGAAGCTAGGACGATATTTATTTTGAAATTTTTTATGAACAAATGGTAAGTTCGAAGCCAACCATGATGTTCCAAAGTTTGAAATAATATTTGTGAGGAGTTTGGCATGAAGTGAGAAGGCTAACTAAAAAATTGTATAAGTTTGGTGTGAAGAGTGCATTGTTGTTGTAGGCCAAACTTAGTATCTAAAAAATGATGTTGTGAATTGGACCCAACTAAAATGAGAAGGCTAACTAAAAACATTGTAAAAATTTAGCACCTAGAGTATGTTAACCAAATTTTAATAATCTAAAAAATGGGTGTAATGAAATGGATCCAAATATCTTTCAATACAATTTTTTTGCAAGCTCAAAATAAAATCAAAATCAAGCATTTTTTGGATCAATCTACAAGGCCGAGTTGGTGTGCTACATACCAATATAACCAACTATATTTGATCAAAACACACACACACAAACACACACATGTTTTGATCAAATATAGTCTAGTCATGTTTTGATCAAATATAGTTTGATATGACTAAAAATAGAAATGCTTTTAATACATAAGTGTACTAAAGTAAAAAATACTAATAAATAAAATAAAGTATATATATATAATCTCACCTATATTTATAAAATATATCTTAAATCTATAATTATATATTTATTAAATAAAGTTTAAATTTATATCTACAATATAAGTATAAGTAAATATTTAAATTAAAAATATTAAATAAATTAATCACCATGAATATGAAAACATAATATTTAAAATTTAAAATTAAAGTTGTATTTATTTATCATAAACATATTATTTAAAATTTTAAACTTCTACAACAATATAATAAATTTAACTTTATAAAAAATATATTATAAATAAAATGTATTAAAAAAAGTTTAAAATGCTTTTATAACAAATTTATTATATTTTATTTTTATATAACAAACCATTATTATATTTTATTTTTATATAACAAACCATTTAATATAATATAAATAAATTATATATAATAAAAATTTAGTTTAATAGAAGATACTTATAAAAAAAAGTTTAATCGCGTGAGGTTTATGACTCGTCATTGAAATTCAGACACGTGCCCCATAGCTTGACAAATGATGGATGGACAAGTGTTGTCTGCTCAACATGTGTCTGGTGTTGGCAGGTTAACTAAGTTTTGATGGCATGTTGTCCTGCAGTACTTTCTGGCGTGTTCTTGAAGTGTTGTTCTACGATACTCCCTGCCATGCTCACGAAGTTTTGTTTTAATGCTAACTTGTAACAAAGTGTAGTTGTTTTTGCTGTTGGAAATATACATCGAGTTTGATTTTATTTATGGACAAGCATTTCTGAAGGATCTCCACCGGTATCAGACATGTCCACGTCCCTGTTGGATATTGCAGAGAGCCTGGAAGCTCAGAGAAGTCAGAAAGCATATTTCAGTAACACAGACTGCAACAAAGCAGGGTGGCAAGCAAATTCGAACCCGCGACTAAGCATGCAGAGCTTCTGGGGCCTCTTCCTCATTACGGGCTCAACTTCAGCTAGACTTGTTATCAGAGGACACATGAGCGTTACTATTGTAGCGGTGAGAAGAAGGGCACATAGAATAAAAAGGCAGAACGTGAGACGAACTTTCACACGGATTTCACAAACTTTCTCCATTGAATACCAACTATGAAAAGAAAAGATGGGATCGAGCACGGGACTATTTTCTAAGCATGGAGAGCTTCTGGGGCCTCTTCCTCATTACGGGCTCAGCTTCAGCTAGACCTGTTATCAGAGAACACATGGGCGTTACTATTGTAGCGGTGAGAAGAAGGGCGTATAGAATAAAAAAGCAGAACCTGAAACGAACAACCACACGGATTTCACAAACTTTCTCCATTGAATACCAACTATGAAAAGAAAAGATGGGATCGAGTACGGGACTATTTTCTTATATTCTACCAGAGACCATATGCATTTACATGTACATTAATATAATGTGGAGCGCAATACCCAATGACTCGAAATGAAAATATTATGTGAGTTCCCCGAGGAGTCTTCCCCATCCTTTCAAATGGATAAGAAAATAGTCCCCATCCTTCAGATACGGTTATTTTTACAGAGTTTCATTCATGTAGGCTCATGTTTTCTGTTGTCCAGTTATGAAGGGTTACTGAAATTGATTCTTTGACAGTAAAATATACCTTCATCGTGACCCAGAATTCACGCCCAAGAATTCAGCAGCCTGGAGTGCTTGGAACTTCTTAGGAAGCAGAGAGAACCATGTGTGTGTGACTTATTGGCTTAACACATTACAGGTATGTACCTCAATAGTTTGCATATTTTCAAGGCATTTTGTTTGGTAATTTTAGTTAGTTTATTACCATACAGTATTATTCCTGCATTTATGGTGGGACTGACCTCTATTTTTCCTCAGATCATTCCAGTTCAAAATTATGGTTTTTTCAGTTCAGTTCTGGTTTAAGATTTTGATGACATTGGTTTCACTTACTATGCCACCTCCATCATCATCAAAATCAGCAGCATTAGCCCCAAACTCCTGCATTCCAACTTGATCAGACACTGCTGAAACCTGTATACAAACATCCAATACATTAATCAACTGATAATCTGACCCGGGGAAAATAATACTTTCATACATGACAATCTAGCTGAAATGTAAACTGAAAGGTTATTCTAACCTTTATGATTCGACCAACAATTTCCAGCTGTCCATTTAGATTCTGTACAGCTCGAGCATCTTCAAGTTTTGTAAACTACAATCACAGGACAACTTTGACAAAAATTGAAAACCCAAGCGGCAATAAGACGACCAACGCGCTCAGACTTAGCTGCGGATTTAATATCATCTGCAATGGGCAATCATGAACACCAAACATTAGGGCATCAAGCTATTAACTGGGTTCGATTTAGTCAAATTGACCGAGATTCTTCAGTTCTCTTCGTTGTAGGCAATTCCTTTTCTGATGTCATCCCATCCGATCTACGTATCAGACGTTGGTTATATTCATGCTTCATACCTACCACTTGAAATTTCAAAAGATATAACAAAGAAACCCATGACCAAATTTGTCTCATATTCAACAGGAAGAGGTTTACATTCATATGCTGGAAATTGAAGCCAAGTAACAAATCAATGAGACCCGTGATCAAACCATACATTGCGAATTGAAAAGAGGAAACCCCAAGAGATGCATAATAAAATAATAAAAAGTCCAGAGAAATAAAAACTCAGTGCAATTCCATTTGCTCAAAAATCACAACTACAATGCCCCGCCTATCAGAAATTTCCATATGCTAACTGTAGACATCATGAGCAATCTTTAATCTTGATCTAAGAGCTGGGTAATAACTCCCCCTCTTCTTCTTGCTTCATAGCAGCAATATTTGATTCTATAACCTTCTTTACCCAATAATTATAAAAATACAAATCAAAAGTTTATAAAAATAACGCACCCAACACCTTTCCTCTGGGAGCATTTAAATCAAAGTTTCATCGGGATCATCCCGCATCCCGCAATGCGGGTTGCTGGGTAGTAACTCCCCTTCTTCTTCTTGCTTCATAGCTTCTTGCTTCATAGCAGCCGTATTTGATTTCATAACCTTCTTTAAGCAAAAATTATAAAATAAAAATCAAAAGTTTATAAAAATAACGCACCCAACAACACATTTTTTATGGGGCATTTAAATCAAAGTTTTATTGGGATCATCCCGCATCTCGCAATGCGGATTGCGGGAGCTTGAAATTTATTATTTGCAAGTATTGTGTGTACTATTACTTCGATGATGCATAATTAGATTGTATATGTAGTATCAGAAGCGAGGATGTTGAGCAAATCTGTTGTCGTGATAGCAAATAAGGTGGAGTGCATATTCGTGCATATCAACTTGATGAGTGCGTGGTTGTAATAACATTGATGTACCTGTGGGAAACAAAGTTGGAAAAGCCATGGAAAGAAGGCCTTCTGTGTTGTACTCATTGATAAGGGACATTTCTATAGGGGGCCAATCTGGAAGGTGGTAGGGGAACAATCTATCCCAGGTTTTTCCCATGTAGTTATGTGCAATGAAAGGTCAGTGTTGGTTCTCAAGTCAGAATTGGGATGGATTCCATAATGGGTTTTAGTAACACCAGTTTCATTCCTGATGCATTGATACAACACTTATAAGGACTTGTCCTTTGCACATTGAATCATCTAGCAGGTAAAAAGCAGTCCAATATCTGGCAATATCTAGCAAGAGTACTGAACAGTTTGATTTAGATGGTGCATTCATCCATACATGGACTACTTACATTTCGAGTCATTTGTCGTGATAGCAAATAAGGTGGAGTGCATATTTGTGCATATCAACTTGATCAATGCATGGTTGTAATAACATTGTTGTACCTGTGGGAAACAAAGTTGGAAAAGCCATGGAAAGAAGGCCTTCTGTGTTGTACTCATTGATAGGGGACATTTCTATAGGGGGACAATCTATGGAAGGTGGTAGGGGGCCAATCTATCCCAGGTATTCCCCGTGTAGTTATGTGCAATGAAAGGTCAGTGTTGGTTCTCAGGTTAGAATTGGGATGGATTCCATAATAGGTTTTAGTTGGCACCAGTTCCATTCCTGATGCATTGATACAACACTTATGAGGACTTGTCCTTTGCACATTGAATAATCTAGCAGGTAAAAAGCAGTCCAATATCTGGCAATAGAATTGGTTGAGTACTGAACAATTTGATTTAGATGGTGCATTCATCCATACATGGACTACTTACATTGCAGAATTAAGGCTTTGTCAGAGAATATTTCACATCTACAGGTATTTGGACTATGAAGATTCGTTGTTTATTGTAAAGTGGATGAACAATGACCAGTCCAGACTCCACATCTGACATTTCGCTCGACTTTAGTTGAACAGAACAAGACAACCTTGCAGCAGTTAAAAAAAAATCTTTAATCCATGCAAACAAGCAACTGAACACTGTAACTGACATTATCCAAGGACTTGCTTAGGCACCTGGATTTCTGTACTGAAGATATATTTGAGGAGGAACATCCCAGTTTTAACTTTTCATGCAGCTATTTTGATGTGCCGATAGTTACAACATTCTGATATATTGAAATATTTTCATGCTACAATTTTTGAAAGACTTTATAAGCCATCCACTGTGGACCTTTAGGGATTTTTGTTGTATTCCATTGCGGGCAGCCATTGGTTGTAATGTTTAGGCCGGTATGTGGTTATATAAATTTGGCAGTTTCTATAGGGCTATAAGTATTATTAATGCATGCTTTTTCTATGTTAGGTGCTACGTGTTCTATGCCATGTGTTACTCTGAGGATTTTAACCTTGTAGCTAGTACTTCTAATGAACCCATATTACAACTGCAAATTACACAAAAGTAAATTAAGGATAAAATTGTGCTATCTCATTAATAATAACAGGTACTTAGTACCTAATAAGCAATAATTACATAGAAGTAGTCTAACGCTTCGAGGATTTCGTTCGGAGTTAGACTACTCCGTTAACCGACGCCGTTAACACTGAGGCCTTCCGGCACAGTCCATCCAGGTCTCGGATGAGCCTTACACTTCTCGGGTCTGACAGGATCCTATCTCTGATATCCGATCCCTGCAAATATGTTGTCCTGTCTCCGATTTGACTTTCTCCCCTCGCATTTACTGGCCACCCGGCCTGGTTGGTGAGTCCTTCACTCTCCCGGCTCACTTTCCGCGTCTGCTATGAACCAGACTCCCTCCGAAAACCATGATAAATCGAAATCCACTCTGCTTTGAACAATGGCGAGTTCGTCGGATTGAAAGTCGCAGGAGCTACTGCTGCATCCCCGTCGCTCGAACAGCACAACCAGAGTTAAGTTCATAAGAAGTAAAGTGCTCTTCGAAGCAGATGGGACATTGAATTTAATACTCAATTGCTCCGGGAAGCAGATGCTTCAAATTCATAACATAGGTGGAAGATGCAATTCACTCTCCCTGTAACGTAGAAAGAAGATTTGTCAACAAAGCTAATCCAACTCGGTAAGGTGTTTGGTTGTTTCTATTGGCACTTGTGGCTCTCTCAGTTATAGACTCATAACTGTCAG
>LPNX010002491.1:1358210-1369542 GCA_001517045.1 Pseudotsuga menziesii
AATCAAGCACTGTCTGATGTCATGATACAATATGCAGGGAATCAATCACTAGACTTGGCCGATATTGCCCCCTCAAGTCTGCTGTAACAAATTCTAGCCAAAATTAAGATGAGGTTTCTCTTTGTCTTTTGCTATGCTTTTATTACTCTGCTGGCTTTTGCTATGCTTTTATTACCCTGTTGGCTTCTGTTTGTGGAGTTTATCAAAAGGTTTCAACATGCATATAGAAGGGTATATTGTACCTCGAACAAAACTTGTTGCAGATCTACTCAGGAACTTTACTCTATCAAAGCTTTCCACAGCTTGTTATAGTGTTTGATATATAGAATCCTCTGAACTCTGTAGATAGTAAGATACCTTTTGCTTTAAATACAGTCCAATCTACCATACTTTGTATATGCTATAGTCTAGAGGGAGTTGTCATTGTGGAACTCTAATAAAGAACTCTTGTATAGTGCATAGAATAGTGCATAAGGAGATAGTCGTGTTTTCTAAAACTCTAATATGAAGACATGCTGAACTAGGACGATAAATCCAATCACATGTAAATCGGTGGAGTGATCACCATGTCATGACATGAATCAGAAATCAGAGTAAGAAATTATTTTCTAAGTTGAAAAATTCAAAGTTTACAAATTAGATAAAAAAAATTATTTGATTTGTTTAGTAATATATGAAACAGGAAGTGAATTTATTTTTAAATTCAAAATTGATAGCATTATTTGACTTCACAATTTCTATTATGAAAATGCTCAGGAATGTCTAATTTGAAACTTAGAATTTAGCAGAAAATGAAGCATTCATCTAATAAATATGTGATTGGCACACATAAAATATAATGGATTAATGAAAAACTCTACTAACGAACAAGTCAAATCAATTCATATGTTACAAATATAAGATAAATGGATTTGTCAGAAGATGATGCCAGATGCACTTGTGGCAGAAAAATATTCGAGTATGTACAGGCTATTAGAAAGGAATAAAGTTTATGTAAATAATTCTTCTTCTTTCAATAATTTTATCACTGCAAAATTTGTACAAACTTCTAAGTTATTTTCAAGATCTTCTTTGGTAAATCGAGGGTGAAATTAGGTACCTATGAATTAAGTAATAGATGATTTGTAAACAATTTTATTTACCGAAGGAAAAGCTAAATATCAATAATAACATGTGAAAATCCCATGGCAGGAAAAATCTCCATCATATCCGGAAAAAAATGTGTTGAAGTTGAAAGTTCTACTGTCTTTAATTTAGATGTTGCAATAGTGCTTTACATTAAAAATACTTTTGGCAGATTGAGATCTGATAATGTTAAAGATGATTACCTTCCAAGTAAGTGAGCCTTAAACAGAGAAATTAAAGTGGTTACAACAAAATGAGATAAATATATTAGAAAAAACAGAGCAGATGCAAAGTAAAAAAATTACACTTGGGAATAGTTTGTGATAATATTTGGTCCCATCATAATAATCCCAAGTCTATGACATAATTGGAAGGTTTTGAATTTGACACTCCAAATATAGTACTAGCTATTGCACAAGTTAATTTATGTTGCTAAAGCCTTATGCTGAACATTGAAATATAGAGCACAAATTAAGAAATATAATTTTTTTAACCAATGTACTACATAATTGAAAGAGAAAATAAAGTAATTGGTAACTTATCACACTGGCTCAAACAAATAGAGATTCAACCACAACCAACGATTCAAGTGGTTCATGTTACTAAACCAATTGTATTGAAACAACAATTCAAAAGCCAACAATAATAAGTGTAGCATTTATAGACAATTAAGACTCGAGAATTGGTCAGACATTTATAGACAATTAAAACTCAAGAATTGGTCAGGATGAATGTATTCAGAGGGAGGTAAGTATGAAAAGGAATGGAGCTTATCATATAAAACCCATGAATGACACTGAAAACTTGTATATTCTGTTTATTTTCCATTATGTGGAATGTAATTTCAGTCCAATTGAGCTACTTTGGTTATTTGTATACATCTAAACTTAAAATAATTTATTTCTTTCTACTTAGCTAGCAGCACAATGCAAGAGAGTTGCAGAGATGTAGAATGGAAATCAGACCAATCCAGTTTTGCAAAAAATGTTGAAGGAAACAATTTGAATTTAAGACACACGGGAAACATAGGCAAATCTCCAAGGAATTCACTTTGATGTATATACTCTAGAGTGGATTTTCTAGGGAATGAAATATAGTGGAGTAGTGAGCAAAACGTTTTTGTAGACAACAATATAGCCTTGTATACATTTCAGCGTCTTTGAAATTGTAGTGTTAATGTTGGAGATAAGGAAGAGACGAATTTGAAATTGTAGTGTTAATGTTGGAGATAATGAAGAGACGGATTTGAAATTGTGATGTTAATGTTGGAGATAAGTAAGAGACATAATTTTTAATGTGAAATCCTCGTTGGGAATGAATACAATAAGAATCCAAGAGACTATAATACAAGCTAAAAATGGGTTATGTTCATCTCCATGCAACATTTTCATTAGTTTGGCCAGACATAGAACAAACTTAAGCTTTCAACATATGTTCTGCTCATGAATGGTATCATCCATAGAATTTATGATGACATACTCATACATTTGAAGAAACGCAGAGTTACTGTAGGCAGATTACGAGCATTCCTGGAAAATAGAGCCAACACGGCATTTTTATTTGACTTAATTTTTATTATAGCCAAAAATTTCAAATAATGATTGATGATCAAAACAATAGTAACTTTTATGATGCAGCAACAATAGTAAGGATGTATATGCTAAGAAGATTGGGAAAAGTTCATGACAGATCCTAGATGAGAATCCAGTTACAACAGTTTGATGATAATTTGAGATTTTGGAACTAATTGGGTGGGCATATTTGATGCACCACATGATTTCTTTCAGCCATTTCTTATCGAGATACTTATGTGTTGTAAGGTAATCACTTTCGCTTTCCACCACCAAAAGAAGAAAATAGCAAATCTCAATCTTCTTACTCTCATCAACAAGATGATGCAGAGTAGCAAGCATACAAAACATGTGGGGTTCCATTATCTGTCCGAACAAAACCCAAGAAGTTCTAAAGATACAAGAAATATAAAAGCTGAGAAAGCAAGAAATGAAAGAAACCAGATTCTAATGATTCAACATGACCCGACATCTAAGAATGCTTGAGTTGCACCAGCAGTTGATTACCCCATTCTTCAATAAAGGTTGTTAAAGTTTTAGAGGGGGGCGAGTAAATGCGCTAACATAATTCAAAATAAAAAAAGAAAGAACCTCTGGTTGCGTGGTTCGAGCGATGGGGGATGCAAATGAAGCTCCAAGTGACGGTCAATCCGACATAATCGCCATCGTTCGAAGCAAAGTGGAGATCGATTTCGCAGGGTTTTCGGACTGGGTCTGGTTCACAGCGGACGCTGAAAGGGAGCTATGAGCAACTTGGGGAGGATGGAGGAGTAACTAACCAGCGGCGTGGTGAGTAAATGCGAGGGGAGGGACATCGAGGTGGTGACGGGACGGTCACGACCTATCTTTAGGGATTAGAGGAAGGATCATGTGGACCTGGTGAATGAGCCTCACCTGTTACCAGGATGGACGGAGCCGGACGGCCCTAACGTTGATGGCCCAAGTTAACGGAGTAGTCTAACGATGGGCGAAATCGTCGAAGCATTAGACTACTCCTAATTACATATGCCACTGAGTTTGTAATAACAAGATACAGTTCAGTTCACCTAATATACTTAAAAGAGTATGTACTCAGGTTTTTTTTGTACCTGAGCACAAAACAAACAAAAAAAGTGTTTTTCATTCTCAAGACTCATGAATAAAAAAATACATTTTTTTGTTTGGATGGAATAAAAACTATAAAAGAAGTAATTTAAAAAGAGAATAATTTGCATATTTGGTCTCTACTCTCTAGTTGTTTAATTTTCATTAATGTACATGAAAATATAATTTTTAATTAAAATTAATATATATATACTTTAAATTATTGTTCTTCAGATCATTCCAGTTCAAAATTATGGTTTTTTCAGTTCAGTTTTGGTTTAAGATTGATAATCTAACCTGGGGAAAATAATACTTTCATATATGACAATCTAGTTGAAATGTAAACTGAAAGGTTATTCAAACCTTTATGATCCGACCAACAATTTCCAGCGGTCCATTTAGATTCTGTGCAGCTCGAGCATCTTCAAGTTTTGTAAACTACAATCACAGGACAATTTTGACAACTTTGACAAAAATCGAAAACCCAAGCAGCAATGAGACAACCAACGCGCTCAGGCTTAGCTGCGGATTTAATATCATCTACAATGGGCAATCATGAACACCAAACATTAGTACATCTAGCTATTAATTGGCTTGCATAACTTAACATATTAGATTTGAGCTTGAGATTTTGTATACCTCTGGATATGATGATTCCTCCAAGAACGAATATGATTAAGAGGGAAAATGAACCGAAAATGTTAGCCACTATTCCATTGCGTCCCACAGCAGCTATAAAGCGAAAGAGCCCTAAAGACATCTGATGGACTGTGAAGAACAACACAAATTATCGGAAAAATCTATAGAGGAAGAGAATGCCGAGGAAACTTGGCATTAGATTTGAGCATTAAGAATCACAATTGTCAGAGAAGAGGAAATTGGGGCTTCAAGGGCCATCAGACGATACCTCTTAGGATTTGGCGCAAAACCTATGGTATAATATGCGATAGTGATCCACAACACAGACTCCAACATGGAAAGAGGAATTCTCATAACCCATGTCGAAAACGAATAAGCCCAGGCTAGGTAGAACTTGAAATATCTTTGCTTGTAAAACACTGGAAGCTTATCTATTGTCATCAACAATTCTGCCATGCCATTGAACATCACCGCCACTAAACCACAGAAAAACGCTCCAAAGTAGAGGGCTCCGTCGCCCAGATTTCTGTGATCCATATTGGTACGGAAAAAGGAACTCATGGAAATGGAAGTAATGACAAATATCTGACTAAGAGTAAAATCATAATTTGCTTGAGATACAACCAAATAAACATAGTAAAATTTAGAATATGTAATCTGATAGACGGTTTACATACGATTATAAAAAATATAGCTGTAAATAAATAAAAATTGGTTTTATGACACTAGTTGTATTTAATTGAAAGTACAACGCTTACATTAACAAAATTTTACCAGTTTGAAATTACTAAACATATCCAACAAAACAACTAACAGTTTTGAAAAGAAAAATCCAACAATGAAGTAGCTTAACCTGAACAATTTAGTAAACTCTGAATTCAATGCGGCACCAATGTGAAATGATTGGAATGCATCTACAAATTCCTTCACTGGAACATAACGGTACGTTTGCCTTCTATTTTCCCAGTATTGTTGTTGATCTTTGAGAGAAGTCACATGTTCAATCGATTCAAGCGCAATAAAATGATATTAATCAGATACTCTCCTCTTAATGTCGCATCCTGCATCTCGAAATGCGGGTTGCGGGAGCTTGAAATTTATTATTTGCAAGTTTTCCATCCCGCAACCCGCATCCCGAAATTTCGAGATGCGGGTTGCGGGATGACACACAATACTTACGGAAATACTTCTTTGCATCCAACATCCCGAAATTTTGGGATACGAGTTGTGGGATGGAAAACTTGTAAATAATAAATTTTGTCATCCCGCATCCCGAAATTTCGGGATGCGGGATGCGGGTGTAGTTTGATATATTTATTCTGTTATGTGGTCCCACAAACTTTTATATATATATTTTTTCAAAATTCGTGGCCAATTAAATAATAAATTAACAATAATTTATGTTTTTTTTATATTTGAAATTGAGATAATTTTGTTTTATTTTATATTTGAAATTAAAATTAGTGATGAAAACCAAATTTTAGTTATTTTACATTTGAGATAATAAGTCAATTTGCATTGGCTAACCTAAACTAGTGATGAAAACTGATAGGTTTTTCCCTTGTACCAAAACAGAAAGCAGAAATGTTCATTCAATAATAAATGCTTAATTAGATACACAAAAACATAACAATTTTAGGATCTAATCGACAACACAAAGTTACATCATTTTTTTTTTAAATAATAATAATAATAATAATCTTTTGATGTTGTAAAAATGTATTTTTCTATTTAAAAAAAAACAATCTTCCAAACATAAATAGAGTTTTCGAGCTATCCAATGGATATTTCGATTCTTTACTTATTTCCAAGTAGCTAGATTTAGTTTCTGTTAATGAATTAACTCTCCTTCTAACATTTTCGAGTACTTAGCATAGGCTTTAAATTACTGTTGAGCTATGTTAAGCAGTTTCATACATTCACAGTTGCATGCGATCAATATTGAAGTGTTTGTTGTTGACCGATATTTTTACTTTAATTTACAAAGAGAGATGAGAATCAAAGATGGATCTTGAGGTAAAACCTCAGTTGTAACTCGGGTTAGTAGTACCCACAAAAGTTTTATTAAAATATAATTTCTAGTCTCCCAAGGTAAATAAGAAAAGTTCAATTGCGGAAAGACTCAATATTTTTACACTCTCGACGTTCCCTTGCACCTCTTAGTGCAAACGCTAGGAACTCTGAAGCTGCAAACGACAAACGCCTATTGCTTTATTGCATATAAACACACTTGAAGGTAACCACATATTGATTTTGGTGCGCTTCATTTACACTTTACAATTTTCCTTAAATTTACAAGACACGAGCGGTCCTATAAACAGGTATATTACTGATGGAAGAGTAGAGAATACCACTGGTCCATAGTTATATTACACTATTTTGCAAACGTAGACTGGAGTTTTACAAGCACGTTCAAAATAGTTGAATCCTTGCGCTATCACCGACGATTGATTTTCGTATAAATTTCTTTCACAAAAACAGTATTCAATTTTTGGCTTTTTGTATTGTGGTTTGATTTAGGATTTATATTTTGTGTTTCTGCAACCCGCAACCCGCATTTTGCGGGATTGCGCGTTGCCAAAAGGAAAATTGCGGGTTGTGGGATGAGGGTGGTGAATAAAATATTTTTTAGTAATCCCGTACCCCGCAACCCGCACCCCGCATCTCGCCCTGCAATTGTAGGATGCGGGCTATGGGATGAGGGTGGTAAATGAAATATTATTTAGTAATATCGTACCCTGCATCCCGCAGCCCGCATTTGCGGGGTGCTGGTTGCGGGATAATGGATTATATATTAGTCTATATACTGTATTAAGAAAACTAAATGAATATTAATCTATACACTGTATTAATCTATATACTAATGTTTATTTCAAATTTTGAAGAACTGTCGTAGAATCAATCTCCAGAGTGGTTGTCTCATGCTCATAGGTAGAAATAAAAAAACATACATCTTCGTCTGCCCCAAATTTCAATATTCCTCCTTCGTGTAAGTTCAACCGATAAGAAAAATAAATAAATAAATAAATAAATAGTGTGATATCTGCAAGTACTTTTTGTCATTGGATCACATGAATATGTGACATTGTGATTTTTTTTTTCTTGCCCTTTTTAATTTCACAGAAAAAAATAACTGTCACACTATATAGAGTATGCTAACTGGAGATTTTATATCACTCTTGCTGCATGGTGTTGTCAACATTTGCCCGCTGGTACAAGTGTCCTCATTAAACCAAGTGAACTCATTGAACTCATCATCTATTTGGTTCCGAATTTTTATCTCAGACGGGCTTCACGGTTGTCATTTAGTCTAATTACGAGATGATCCAACACCCTTTCTTTGTTTTGTTGTTATTGCTGCTTTGAATAAAAGAGAATGACATAATCCTTGGTTTGTTTTAGTTCAACCAAATTAAGCAAGGGTGTTCCATGAGATGGTCAAACACCCTTGCTTTGTTTTGCTGTTATTGTTGCTTTGTCTGATTATTAGTTGTTTATGTATTGCCTCATTTTTTTTCTCGGCAATACAAAATTCGATACATTTTTGTTTGAAAGGAACTCTGAAGTTGCAAACGGCAAACGCATTTGCTTTATTGCATATAAACACATCTGAAGGTAACTACATATTGATTTTGGTACGCTTCATTTACACTTTACAGTTTTCCTTAAATTTACAGGACACGAGCGGTCCTGTAAACAGTTATATTACCGATGGAGGAGTAGAGAATACCACCGGTCCATAGTTATATTACATTATTTTGCAAACATAGACTGGGCTAAACACGACTAAATAGTAGACCGGAGTTTTACAAGCACGTTCAAAACAGTTGAATCGTTGCGCTGTCACCGACGATTGATTTTCGTATAAATTTATTTCACAAAATCAGTATTCAATTTTCGGCTTTTTGTCTTGTGGTTTGATTTAGGATTTATATTCTGTTTTTCTGCAACCCGCAACCTACATTTTGCGGGATTGCGCGTTGTCGAAAGGGAAATTGCGGGATGAGGGTGGTGAATAAAATATTTTTTAGTAATCCTGTACCCTGCAACCCGTACCTCGCATCCCGCCCTGCAATTGCAAGATGCGGGCTGCGGGATGAGGGTGGTGAATGAAATATTATTTAGTAATCCCGTAGCCCACATTCCGCAACCTGTATTTGCGAGGTGCGGGGTGCAGGGTGCGGGATCGTGGATTATATATTAGTCTATATACTATATTAATCTATATATTAATGTTTATTGCAAATTTTGAACAATTGCCATAGAATCAATCTCCAGAGTGGTTGTCTCATGCTCATAGAGATTTTTGACACACATGTGACAGCTTGGAATCCTTGTAATTCCCAATTTTCCACATCCGAGTCACACCATTCTACTACAAATGATCCATGTAGTTTTACATCACCATCGATATTTGCATCAAACTACTCAGCTGACTATGAAGAACTTATCAATTTTGTTCAAAGGCACACCAAATGTTCAGAGTCAATTTGCCTTCAGAGTCAGTTTTTATCTATATGCGTGAGTCATACATCCCGCGACCCGCATCCCGCAACCTGCAATGCGGATTGTGGGGTCTTGAAGTTTATAATTTGTCAAATTTCCATCCTGCAATCTGCCATTTGGGGCATGCGAGTTGCAGGATATCCGACTCGTGCACACAAAATATCTCCGCATTCCACATTTTGTGGTATGCGGGATGACAAAATTATCGAAATTTTTTGTTGCGTGTTCCCGCAAAAAAATCACAAAATAAAAACGGCGTAGTTAATAAAATTTAGAGAGAGGCTGTCATTTATTTCCATTCTTTTTTCACCTGTGAGAGAGGTTGTCATTTATTTCCATTTTCTTCTTTCTTCCATGAGGAAGGGTCTTATTTCTTGCCTATACTGTATTTTTTAATTTTGTGTTGTTTAAATTATTGTTCTGATTTAGCATTTTAATCTTTATGTTGTGTGTCACTCCATTTCCTGTTGAATTTCAATTCCTTTTATAATTGAGACAAATAGTGCCTAGACAATTAAGTGATATACCAAGACACAAACTCGAGGCATCAATTTATCCGTTTACGCAAAGCAGCAGGCTTCTAGAGGTGTTTGAAACATAAAACCTATCGTTCAATTTATCAATTTAATTTAATATTATATTATTAATTTACCATTTACCATTTACCTTAAGCTTTCCGCAACGTAGAGTTTCCGCAATCCACAAAGGTATATTGATAATCAATTTATCAATTTACTTTTCAGAATGCGGTAGATTGATAAATTGATTATCAATTACCTTTCCACTTTCCGTAGCATATACTGAGACACTCCTATACTGAACAGGTCAAGTTGTTCAAATGTTGGATAAGTTGCGGTTTTTTAACAGTACAAGAAATGTATTTTAATATGATTTTTATGGAGAAAAGATTTGAAACGGTCGCATTGGATAACTGATTGTTGAAGTTCAGAATTTGTGAATCAACTATCACATAAAAACACATGAAAACTCAAAAACGAATGTTGGCTTATGGAAAAAAAATAAAAATTGAACACAAAGCTACCATACCCTAATGTCCAAAATAGCAAATGAAAGTCCAAGAGCCATAAAATACATTTTAAAAGTGGAGATTATACACATGTTTGTTGAACACTTAATTCTTAAAAACAAGCATTTTTTAAAATTTTAAGTAAATTCAAGATGCGTATTACAACATTATGAAGGTACATAAGAAATATAAGTCACAACCCTTTTTTGATAGTTTTGCGACATATATAGAAATATTATGTGTTCAAATACAAATATGTCAATGTTCCTTTTTCAATTTCTGACAATTCGGTACTAGGAAGTCGATGTCATCTGTTCTGCAATAAGGAACATACTATATTCCAATATCGAACTTTGCAACATAAGCAGAGATGATATGTGTTCAAATAGGAACATGCCGGTGTTTCTATTTCCGAAATTTTGAAATTTGAAATGTCGATTTTCATGCTTTATTTTCACTTTCTGTACTTAAATAAATTATTTTAATGCGTATCGAAATAACGAAAGAGATGACAACAATTTAAAATATGTTCAGTGTCGTTGTTTGCAAAGTGAAAAAAAATAGATTGCCAAAGAACAATATTAGCGAAAGTTGAAAACACCTAAATGTTAAATGCAAATAGTTTTTGGAATCTCAAAACTTGAAAATCGGAAATCTGTTAAACAGGAGAAAGGTCATCTTATTTTTATGAACAGACACTCAATTTATACACAATGATAATGTTGAACCAACTAAAACATGGAAACATTTCAATAGGTTTCGGTAGGTAAATTTGCAATTGTTGTAAAGGTGAAAAGCTTGCAAGTCTGAAGAATGCTTTAGCGGTGTAAAAGACTTGATGCTGAAAAGAGCTAGAATGGAAAGATGCTTAGTTTGGGTATTTCGGTGTAGAGAAATCTCCATATATGAGAAAGAACAAAGCATTTGATATCTTGTTTAAAAATATATAGCATAGTAGCATATTAGGAAAGCCTGAAGAATAAATTTGTTGTAATTTCATTATTCATCATGATGGAAAACAATTGAGAAGAAGGGTAAACAAATAATGATACCCTTTATGTAAGTTGCACAATGAAATTTGTAATCATTCTCAATCCCATGTCTCTCTAGAAACTATAGGCCTTTCATTGGAAGTAGCAGTGCGAACTTATCTTCCCATCTCTTCCCATTCCGGGCTTTGATATCATCATGCTGCAATTTTTTTCTTTGGCAGCCATGAGAGCGGAAGTAATGACGCTGATGAGTGCAGTTTTTGTGCATATAAAAAATCATAAATGAGGTCCAAATGATTTTTTCCTCAATAGGAGGGTCTATTTATTCACTTAATATTACAAATGTAATCATGAGTTCGACAATTTCATTATGTAGTATATATCTATAA